>OV050032.1:145421330-146021330 GCA_920105625.2 Clusia tigrina
GTAGAAGCTCTGAAATTGGGAGGAATTTAATATTTTTGTTGATCATCATCGCTGCCCTCGGTCGGTCAACATTATTATCATAGATTAACTTACATGTTTTTGTCTGCAGACCATTTATGCGCCCATTTGTAGCCCATGGTTCTTGAATGGCTACGAAGTCCAGACTCTGGTGTTCCACCAAGGAACTGAGCCTGTAAGAGGCTGCTATAGCCCTGTGGAGATGTATTTGGAGACAGTGAAGCTGCTTCCAAGAGTTTTGCGTTCGTGATGGGGCCTGGGACATTATTTCCCAGACCGATCCTTGCGGATCTTACCACCCTTTGTGCTCCGCAAAGTTTCCGCAGCCTCCGGGTCTTTTCTCTCCCATTTCCTGAGCCTACCAGAGAGAGCAGATGGTTTTGGACGTTGGACACGTGTGTTGCCTCTCTCCGCTCTCGGTACTGGCTTTGTGAAAATGGGCCCCGTTTTCGGCTTCTGGCTACTCTGCTTTGCCCGCGCTGCAACAGATGTTGTTGGTTGCTCTTCAACACCAACAGCAGATTTTGCCCTGTTCCCCTTCAGTCTAGGTCGGAGCTGGGCACTGCCAAAGCCATAGTAGACCTTGTTACCCAGTGTGTCAACCCTTTCACACGAGATGGGGTCCAGAGCAATTGCCAGCTCGACCTGGTCAGCTTTTTGTAGGCGATGGAGCACCCGCCACTCGCTGACACTAATGCCTGAATTTTGCGACTCCATTTGCCCCAAAATTCGGTCATTTTGCCAAGACACCGAGCCGAGGGAAAGTAGCCAAGGAAGATCTTGGCCTTTGGCACTTTTGCCTCGTCCACCACCTTCAACTCAGCCCCCTCCCATGGCTTCATAGCTGGTATCCTTTTTTCAGCCCAGGCTACGGTTTCGTCGTCCAGACAGTTGATCGTCAACCATCCAGGCTTGAAACTACAGCCTGCAAAGTGTGGCTTCACTGGGCCCCCACGAGTCTCGAACATCTTGTCAAGAATACAGCGTTGTACCTTCCCAATTTCTTCAGTGGACCATATGCCCTCCGAGAAATTGCTAGGTATAACCCCTATCTTTTTGGAGCAGACTGTCTCCGCTAGAGTAGGCTTTGAACAGGGACCCCCAAGGAGGCGCCTTGCACGCCATGTCTTTCAGAGACATTCGCCACCCTCTTACTGGGACCAGATTCGCCCCCAAGTAAGGTCTCCACCTCCTTCATCTCACCACACACCGGCGGGTCCGCTGGGGCACTATTGACATTTTATCAATGTTTTTGTTGCCCTCTTGTGCAAACCGCTTTGTCGGCCTGGAGTTCGATGTCGGCGTGGAGCCATCTGAACGGGACCGAGCTGTTTCCAGCGAAATGCCCCTGGCAAGCAAAGCCTTAAAACGTTTACGTCCAGCGCCGGACAGCTTCACCCTCAGTTTTGGAATCTTCTCTGGAGCAGGTTCAAGAAGATTTCTCTCCTGTTCCGAGGAGATAGACACCCCAGCCGATTCCTGGCTAAGTGGGATGTCCATCTCCTCCGGCCTGTCGGTTAAGGGACCGGGTGCCCCCACCAACAGGTCGTGCCCCATGCTTTCATAGGAGAAATATTGTAGATGATCAATATTTACCTACGGTAGTTGCGTAATAAATTAAGTGTAATTTTTTATACTATTAATATAAGTATAATTTTTATACTTTTAATTATACTAATTTTATTTTATACTAGTAATTATACTAATAGTTTATTTCCGTGGCATTACACTAAAAAAAAATAGAGACGAAATCGTGTTTAGTGAGAATTTAATCAATCACAATTGTTTTTTCTTTGATTTTAAAGAAAACAAAAGTTGGAGATGAACCTGGAAGCACTGAGGGACAACTGAAGGATATAACGTTGTTGCTGAAGGACGGAAAGCGGTTTGGGATTAGGAAAAGAGGAGGAGAGCAAAAGCGGGAACGGAAGTGACTGGCGTATTTAAGAGAAATACTGAAGGAGCAGCAAACTGTGGAGGTCCCTATGCCGTGGGAACAAGCAAATAGATTTTGGCAAGAGGTATGCCAATTGGAGGAGCAACAATGCAAGAGACGTGGAATGCTATAGGAATAGTATCATTGTAATTCATAATTTGTTAGTTTAAGTATCTCAACTAGTTTTAAAGAAAAAAAAAGGATTTGTTGATTAATAAAATTTATATAAAAAGTAAGGAAACGAATTTGCAGCATTTATTACGGCGTCATAGACAAAAATTTGTTCGGTCTATGGAAACGCCAAGAGAAGCTATAAGATTGCTGGAAGCTCAAAAGCTGAAGAGCGAGGCAATCCATAAGAGAATCAGGAATTGTAGGAAGGATAACAAGGCAAGGAAAAACAGCGCGTACTACCTTAACCGCATAACGGAATTAGAAGCCTTGTTGAATACATTCAATAATAACAACGAGGAGAGGACTGTTGTGGTGACTTCACCAAGGATTACACGTTACATGTCAACGGTTTGACACGGGACTGCTTGACCAAATTCAGATTGGATCTAGAAGAGCTGGAAGCACAGGAAGATAGTCCTAGTTCGCAGGAGGACAAGGCTCAAGACAAGCTTAGGTCTTTACAAACTGAGGTAAAATTATTCGCAGAAAAATTGTTTGAACAATTGGATGCGGCAACCAGCAAGAGGGAAGCCCAGGTACTCTGGAGATTAGCGAGAGACGGTGGAAACCTGTCAACTTTGGAAGCAGCAGACCAAGAATTAGCGACTATTCAGAGTCGAACAGAGGAGACAATTTTCAAAGTCTTCAAGGATATAGAAGAATTGAAATACGGAATTTCTCGAAAATAAAACTAGAGTACTTTCTAGGCAACTCCGGGAAACTGAGGAAGCCGCATCGCATCTGGAGAAGGAAAATTTAGAGCTTAAGAGAATCGGGGCAACTGCTAAGCCAGCAAGAGTGAGATCGGCTTCAACCTCTCAAATACAAACACAGACAGTACTAGCTTTGCCACCAGAAGTTCGCTGGCCGGAGTATTTAACTCCGGAAGGGATAGGTCGTGTGGTAAAGTATAGATTAGTATTGAGTGAAGAGAGTGAAGCGGAGTTTTCGGTTGACGCATCTGAAATCGGTAACGAGCCATTTTCTCCAGGAAGTTCCATATAAAATAAGGGATATCCACCAAAGGAGCCAGAAGCAGTAACGGTACAGGAAAGTCTCGATACAGTAGATAATATTTCGCCTGTACGAGCAAACGGTCGAAGACTAATAAGTTTGAGTCGGTCACTGGTTAAGTACCTCTCAGATTCGGGAGGAGAGAATCTGGAAACCCCCACAGAGGTTAACGCTAATTTTTCATCAGAACTTAAGCAAGCACGTAGGAGTAAAATGGGCATTCTGGAAGTAGCTCATGCGGTGGAGAAGCTGGTGCCCATGTTCTCAGGAGTCGAGTTGTATTATCTGAGAACTGAGATACGGCGCTTCAAAGAAGGTTGTGAGTTAGCGCAACAGAGTCTTCCGAAGGCAGGAGGGGAGCACTTGATAAAGTATATTAGGCAAAGAACCACAGGTGATGCGTTTGACTTACTAGCGCATAGCTCAGTAACCACCCTGCCGGAGTTATACGCACTTTTAGATCGGACATATTTGAAACAAAAGTCGTACGACTGTCTTGTACGGGAAATACGGGAATCAACTCAGAAACCAGGGGAGGAATTGAGAGCCTGGGAACGAAGGCTCCAGTCTCTGGGGAAAGCTGCTGAGACAGAAGCCAACAGGCAGTTTCCAGGAAATGTTGCAGCATACAAGGCTCAAGTAGAACGAGCTATGATTTCTTTGTTTAAGGCAGGTCTGATAAATAGGGACTTGGCTTATTATACTCTTAATATCATGCAGAGGAGTATGGCAGAATTAGTCGAAGCGGTCTCTTCCGCCGAAGCAGCAATCCAACAGCGAGCGACAACAGGTGGAATCTGTTGGAATAATGCTCCTGCAGAGGTAGGACCGGTACAGCAGCGGAACCCAAGGGAAGTCGGCAGATTGATGGATCAAGTTCCGCAACAAAGAGACCAAGGATTCCTAGTCGAGAGATTCCAGCCGAGGAAACCCATTTGTTCATTCTGCCATAAGCCAGGTCATACAAGGGATGAATGCATTACACGCAAAAATACGCCCTACTGTATGGATTTTAGGCCTAAGTTCACTAGTTACTATAATTTTAAAGAACCGAATCATAGATCGGTTAATCAGATTAAGCAGGTAGATATAAGGAAGAGAATGGAGAGAGTGATAGAATCATTGAAGTTAGACCCAAGCGTAAATTTAGAAGAAAAGGCATCAATACAGGCCATTTGTATGCCATTCCATGACATATTTTTGCTGGAAGTAGACCAGTTGACATATACACCAGAGGTAGAGCATGAAATACCTACTAGAGTGGATCAACCACCAATAAACCAGAAGCAATACAGATTGCCACATGGTCACAAAGATGAGGTAAACAGGCAAGTAGAAGGAATGTTAAAGGATAACATAATTTCACCGAGTATCTCGCCTTGGAACTCACCAATGATTTTGGTACCAAAGAAGGGAGGTGCTCAGGGTCAAAAGAAGTGGAGAATGGTCGTCGATTTTAGGAAATTGAACGACGCCACTATCAAGCAGGTGTTCCCAATTCCAAGGATAGAAGAAATTCTGGATCAATTGGGGCATAGTAGATATTTTTCTACGCTTGATTTAGCCAGTGGCTACATCCAAGTTCTGGTGGATACCCAAGATAAGCAAAAACCGCGTTCAGCACCGGTTTAGGCCATTATGAGTTTAATAGAATGCCGTTTGGATTAACAGGAGCACCGGCTACCTTCCAACGGCTAATGAACCATGTGCTAACAGGCTTACAAGGGTTAGATTGTTTTGTGTATCTGGATGATATTGTAATTTATGGGAAGAACTTGCAGCAGCATTCGCAACGCTTGTGCAAGGTGCTCCAGAAATTACGAGAACACAATTTGAAATTCAACACGGCGAAGTGTCAATTTTTGCGAAGAGAGGTGGTTTATTTAGGCCATCGTTGCTCAGAGGCAGGAGCACTGCCTGACCCGCAGAAGGTGGAATGCGTTAAAAATTTTGCGGTTCCAAGAAATAGAAAGCAAGTGCAAGCATTCCTAGGACTAGTGAACTATTATAGAAAGTTCGTGGAAGGACTAGCCCGAATTGCGTTGCGAATTAATAAGTTGCTACGTAAAGAAGCAAAGTTCGAATGGACAGAGAGATGTCAGCAAGGCTGACTTTGAGCAAACTTTTTTGTTGACCACTGATGCTAGCAATGAAGCATTAGGGACAGTATTGTCACAAGGGGAAGTCGGTAATGACCGACCAATAGCATTCGCAAGCAGAGCGCTTAGCGATACGGAGAAGAGATACTCCACAATAGAAAAGGAATTTCTAGCCATAGTATGGGCTACGAAGAATTTTAGGGCATATCTGCTAAGACGCCCATTTAAGATATACTCGTACACTGATCACCAGCCGTTGAGAGGCATAGCCAATTTGAAAGACCAAACGTCTAGGCTAGCCAGGTTCAGACACAAATTGTCTGAGTATGATTTTGAAATCATATACAAACCTGGGAAAAAGAATCTGAATGCGGATGCACTCAGCAGAGTACCGCAGGCACAGAATGTATCAGTAGTGCAAACGAGGGCCAAAGCACGGTCAGATAAGGAGAAGGCCGAGAGAATTCAAGGGGATAAAATTGATGCTACAGGAAATGTTAGCAATGCGGGTGACGATGCCAATGAACAAAGAGCCAGTAGTGTGGAATGGCTGGAGGATATAAAGGATATCCAGGCAGTGTTAAAGGGTTTCAATAATTCACCTCTAGGTGGGCATCAGGGATTCTGGAAAACCCATGACAGAATTAGGCGAGTATACGGGTGGAATGGTATCCTCAAAGACATACAAAAATATGTAAAGAGTTGTCAACAAAAGTTCAAGGCTAACAAAGATGCCAATGGTGTTAACTGACACACCAAAACAACCATTTGATAAAGTTCATATGGATATTGTAGGTATTTTACCTGAGACAGTTTAGGGAAACAAGTACATATTGACGTTCCAAGACGATTTCTCAAAGTATATGGCGTGCGTGGCTATACCCGATGCGGAAGCAGGTACGGTGGCCAAAGCATTCTTTGATGAAATTATAGCACGATACAACATACCTAAGGTTTTGATAACCGACAATGGTTCCAATTTTGTATCGAAATTATTCACAGAAACTTGTAATATGCTGGGGATAAAGAAGTTGCCCATAACACCATATCATCCACAGGCGAATGGCTCATTGGAACGTAGTCATCGACCTCTGGCCGAGTACTTGCGCAGTTTTGCAAAAGAAGATGGCTCGAATTGCGATCAATGGTTGACCACTGCAATGCATGTACATAAAAATACGGTATATGTATCAACGAAGCAAACTCCGTTCAGGACGCTCTACGGGTTTGATTTCAACATGCCAGCAAATCTAAAGCGCAAATGTTCGCCAGTGTACAATGCTGATGACCCGAATAAAGTGCAAAAGTATCAGCTACAGCGAGCGCACGAGTTGGCCAGAGAAAACCAGGATTGTGCTAAACGAGTAGCCAGGGAAGCCTATAACAAGGTACTAAACCCAGCCGTTTTTAACGTGGGTGATCAAGTACTAATGAAGAATCAGGCTAGGAGAAGCAAATTCTCACCTGTGTGGATAGCTCCGTATGTAGTAGCAGAGATCCGAAGCCCAGTTACAACAGTCGTAACGATTAAGGGTAAAAATAAAAAGCTACATAATAATTTGTTGAAATTATTCTACATTAGGCCACGCGACTAAAGACATGTGTTAATAGTGTTTTACAAATGTTAACACAAGAGTAACAATGTAAACATGAACGTGTGTGTATCAAATAACACACGCAGCGCCGATTTTCAGAAGTAAAAGTGTACCGCTTAAACTCGGGCAAGTAAAATTGACGTAATGAAAATCTGCTTATTAAGCACTATTGCCGAATGAAGACAGTAGAGAAAAATATTTTTTTTTACATAATAAATAATAATAAATAATAATAAACGGGTTCATTGCACATATTTAAAAAATAAAATAAAATAGTAAGACAGTCGTGGGTAAGTAATATAAAACTTAACTTAAAATATATACATAATTAAACTGAACGTAGAGTATATACACACATATATACGGCTGTTAGTGAAGTGAAATATAACGCATAAGCACTAACACCGTTGGTGAAGCGAGTAAATACGTATATATGTGTATAGTGTACAGAATGGATGTACGAACGTATATTTGTTCGTAAACTCGGGTGAATAAAGGTGCCGTAGTGAAAATGTGATTACTAGACACTGTAAAATAAAAAGAAAGAATATTAAAAGAATACTATATGCCAGAGAGAAAAAAAATTCAGCATATTAAGAAAAGAAGGGGTATGGGTGAGGAGTACGGTCATTCATGCTAGGAGGTGTAAAGGAGGCAGGAATTCTTGTGAGAAGTAGCATTAAAATAGGGGATACTTACATGGGCTGAAAAATTAAATAAAGAAGAACAAAGGAGTTTTTTTTTTAATTTGTTTTTTGTTTTTATTATTTTTATTATTAGTTTTTAGTAATATTTTAGTATGAGTTTGGGGTTCGCAGTTGGGAACCCCGGCACTGTGAACTCGTGGATCCTGTGGAGCAGCACCGACAGGCGCCCTAGCGCCTGCTCCACTTCAGGGTCCTCAGGTCTCAACATCATGGTGAACGCCAACCGCCAGGCGAGTAGAACCTCCATGGGGTAATCCCACTGAGTAGACACCTCTTTCAGGCATGTCCGCAGATCGTTCGCCAGTTGGTGCTCTGCGTCCCAGGACCTGTCCATTAAGTTTTCGATCTCGTGCTGCTCCAGGGCCCTAGATGCTTGATGAATTAGGGTTGACGCCTCTCCAATCAAGGTGCGCAAAAATGGGTGTGGTTAAGCGTGCAGCGTCCTAATTTTGCAGTTGCGTTCAGCATGTTGATCGATATTTCTACAATTGATTATTGTGGGGAATACGCTGCGAAAGCGTGGTTTTATAGCACAACGGTCAGAGTTTACTATCGAGATTGTGCTGACAAAAGGAGAAGTATTGAGTAATGTGGGGTGTCTGACAAGGCGAATTTACGCAATAAGTGTCGGAATAAAAAAAAAAGGGAAAACCGAAATGGTTGAGCTAAAGTGCTGAAACATATTTTCATTTCGACCAGCGATACAATAATCAGGTCATTCTGTAGTACATGACTGCTGACAATAATTTTTATCATAGTTACCCTAATCCCACTTTTCGGTCGCTATAAGCGGATGATACGTTTAGATAAGGATATATATTAACGTATATTGAGAAACAAAGAAAAGTAAGTATATAGGGTTATACGTTGGAAAATTGGGAATCTGCAGAAATTTACATACTACAGTAGACGACATGTAAATATACATAGATATTTTCGGGTTATATATATATATATATATATATATATATATATATATATATATATATATATATATATATATATATATATATATATATATATATATATATATATATATATAACCCGAAAATATCTATGTATATTTACATGTCGTCTACTGTAGTATGTAAATTTCTGCAGATTCCCAATTTTCCAACGTATAACCCTATATACTTACTTTTCTTTGTATATATATATATATATATATATATATATATATATATATATATATATATATATATATATATATATATATGTATATATATATATATATATATATATATATATATATATATATATATATATATATATTTGAACAATATATTTAGCTTACCATTACACATTAGGTAATAACTGTAGCAATTAATTTTAAACAATTGAAAGTGCCTGGAATGTATGTATGTATTCATATAATAGCAGGTTACATGTTGTAGGGAACTACACTTGTCAATGAATATATACATACCGGGCTAGTAGTAAAATTTAAATATATAGAATAATTAGATGCAATGAAAAATTGAGTCATGCAATGGACAATGTGTTCACATAAACGGGTTTATCTTAAATATCGGGTTTATGTCAGCGGGCAAAAGAATTTGCTCAGAATTTAAAAAGATATATAAAAAGAAAAATGATATGAAAGGAATTATAATGTCTAAACGAAAGAAAAATAAATAATAAATTTATCTTTTATATTCTCGCTTATGTAAGATGGGCAAATAGCTCTGCCAAGAATTGATATAAAAAAAATTTTTTGTGGCGGCATATAATTTGATATAGAAAATATTTGTTATATATGACATAAATTGTTGTAAAATGTATATATTTGAGAAGGATTTAAAGTTTTAATGCCGCTAACAATTTAAAGAAAATTGTATCATAATTAATTAATAATATTTGTAAAGAAAACTGTTTTTATTACTTATTTATAGTTTGGTTATTAAGACGTATTAGATATACGATATATAAATTTAAATAACACATAAAATTTACTATTTTCGTTAGCAAGAATATTAAAAATGAAATAAATGTAATAGCCAGTAAGAATAATTAAAACTCGGCAAGTCCGATACATGTATAAAAGTATGGTTTTTAGGTATTCAAGCGTTGGTGAACAGACAAGGACATCTGGATGGTTCAATATGGTGCAGCATGAACCTGGAAGGGACTTCCTGCAGCGTCGAAGGCTGAGTAAGATGTTAACCAACATCCAGGAGACCAGTATATGAAATGCAAGAGAAGCGAACAAAAATCTGACTGAATAAGAAGAAGTGAGAAGAAGGGTAATCAGTAAGTAATCAAAATGATATTACGAAATTTGCAACGATGATGTCCACAGATAATTTTTGGTTGGAAGAAAATAAAAACGAAATTAGTGAGAATTCATTTTTATATGAAAGAGTGAAAGAGCTTTCAACTTCCCATGTGCGAGATGACTACGATTTAAGCTTATAAAAAAATGGAGATGGTATCGGCTGAATACAATACTCTCTATCTGACAAGTAAAAGTCTAATAATACTTGAGTTTTATTGCATAACTGACGAAATGGCATGAAAAACACTAACATATACGTTGTCCGGATAAAAAAATCCAACGTGTCTGCCATTATTACATATGTCAGTATGTATATTGTATTATTGTCTAGAAAGAAGAAGAGGTAATTTTAGCCAAAACCCGAGGTTGCTCCGTAATTTTACCGAGAAACGGCTACAACAACAATAACAGCCACAACTACCATCGTTCAATTAGCTTCGCAGAATAATCTTCTGGCGCAAAAAATCGTTTTAACCACGAAAAGATCGAGCATACATAGCCAAGCTTTATCGGCTAAACTTCGTAACGATTTCTCCAATGAGAAAATATCCATTGTCACTGACTAAGCGATTATAGAATATTTATTTTGACTTCGTCAGAAGCGCATCTAGTCGCGCAAGCTTGCATCATCTTTTTACGTACCGGTCCAGAAAGAAGGGAGGGGTATGCAGAGTTCATCGAAGGACTTCACTCTGACAACGACGGTCGTCAACTGGACGAGCAGGTAGCAGAGGGCGCAGTATAATATAAGGTTTTAGGTATAGAATAGAATTGTGTTATTGTTTAGATATTTGTATATACGCCAATGAGAAAAGAGTCAATTAAAGACCAAATTATAAAAGGGGAATATAAAAAAAAAATGATAGATAAAAAAAAGAAAAAACAAAACAAAGTAAAGGAAAAAAAACTACAAAAGAAAATAAAAGCTAGAAAAAAAAATAATATGAAAAAAAAGAATAAAAAAAGGAAAAAATAAAAACCGTGATAGAACCCAAATAAGGCGATTTAAAAAAAAAATAAATAAATAAATAAAAACAAATTATATGTATGTAATATAGAGTTAAATCGATGCACATAATTGTTTGCAGTGCAAGAAAAATATTGTAGAGATTTAATGGAAGTTAGTTGCACTAAATTCTTTTAGAAAGAGGGGAGGGATGTTGTGAGTTAATAAATAAATAAAATAAAGATGGGCGTCTTGAATGAAAGAATTGTTAGATGGGTGTCGGAGAATGAGATTCTGACCGACTTTCAAGCCGGGCTTACGCAAAAGTATTCTACAGCCGACAATGTGTATAACATTGCGTCGATAGTTAATTTGAAATTTAGTGAGAAAAAGAAGGTGTATGCTTTCTTCGTGGACTTTAGGTACCGAGAAATCTGCTTTTCTACAAGCTGCATGAAATTGGTTTATCTACTAAATGTGTCAATTTTTTGAAGAAAGTGTACATGGATACAAAATGCGTTGTGAAGGCGAATGATGAAGTGTCGGAAGAGTTTTATTCCCTATCAGGGGTAAGACAAGTGTGTTTGATGTCGCCGCTTTTATTCGCATTGTATTTAAATGACATAAATGAAGAGATAGGAGGTGGTATATATATCGATGACATGAATATTAGAGTGCTGTTATATGCGGATGACATAGTGATAATGGCAGATGAAGTTGAAAGTATGTTACACAAGTTAGAGATTTACTGCAATAAGTGGAATATGGAGGTGAATTTGGATAAATCACCGATAATGGTCTTTAGACAGGGCGGAAAATTATCGTGTAAGGAAAAATGGCAATTCAAAGATTTAAATATAGCGATTACAAATGAGTATTGTTTTCTGGGTGTCGTACTAACCCCTAAAATGAACTTTCAAAAACATCTTATTAAACGTAAAATTTCAGCAAAAACTAGTATAAATTCAGCTTGGTCAAGTTTCTTTTCTAAAAAACATATATATCTCTGCTCGAAATGGCAAATGTTTCAAGCTGTATGCCGTGCCACTCAAAGTTATGCCGCTCAAGTATGGGGTCACACTCTTTTTGAAGACGTTGATAAGCTACATCTTTACTTTGTTAAAAAAATATTAAGACTACCGGAGTGTTCGCCTACTTATGCCATAATGTTGGAATCGAATATGGAAAGTGGACACATTTATACTCTAGCGTTACATCTAAATTATATACAAAGAACAATATTTGAGTACAGCAACAACAGACTACCACACAATCTGACACTGAAAGTTCTGCGAAAAAACATATTCTGGGCTGAGTCACTAAATAAAATAGGAATAGATTTCAATTTAAGATGGGATGATAGAGATCTAAACCCAAATATTTGGCAAATGAAAAGAGATACGCTTATAATGATGAGAAATAAGAAAATTCTTGATAGTATGTGGGAACGGTCCCAAAAAAGTGAGGGGAGAATATATAAACATTTAGATTTCAAAATAGGTCAAACTTATTTCAGTGATAAAGATGGTAGGTATAAAATTTCGGTAATATTTCAAGCAAGATGCAATCTTTTGAAATTAAATGGTATATATAATAAAAATTGTACACTCTGCAATCTAAATGAGTTAGAAAACGTTGAACATTTTATCGGGAGATGCCCCATCTTAACAACATTCCGCGTTGTCAATTTCCAAAAAACAACTTTGACACATCATGATATAGTATATATGATAATGTATTGAAAGGAAAAAATGATGATTCTTGGAAAAAGCTGGTTTCTTACATGACTGGTGCTCTGAAGTACAGAGAATTAATCGTAAATGAATTTACGTGATATGGAAAAATAGATCGCATATTCCGGCATTCTTTATTTACTATTTACTATTGTAATTAATAAATAAATAAGAATAAATAATAATAAAATAAGAAGAAAATGCTCTTTGCGATATATGGATTTTTATAGTAAAAATATACGCTGAAGTATGGTTTGGTGCTTCGTCACTAATAAAAGCTTCATTCCAAGATATCACTTTTCTTTCCACACTCAGTTAGTACCAAAGAGTTGATAGTGATATTTCTCGCCTATTTTCGGAGAAATTCTGTAAGCACCTTTGGTATTTAAGCTGAAATCTTGCTTGATTGGCAGTTTTCGATTCAAATATACTGAATGAAACAAAAGAAAGAATCGTTTTACTGACGATGTGGAATTCAATGGCAAAAGAGAATTGATAAATCCTGCACAAATAACTGAAATTGTTGAAAAAGGCATTTTTTGTGTAAAAAAAAACTAATTGATTTTCAATCGCTTCAATTTGTGCAATGATTTTTAAAAACAAATCTTTTAAAATGGCATGAAGATAATAGTTATATTGAAGTTAAAAAATATCTTATAAGTATAAAAGTAGTAAACGATACGGCAGAAAGAGGAATTAAACTAAGGCAGGATTCTAATTCTATTTTATCAAGAGATTAAAAACAAAAACAATACATTTTACAAATTGTTACCGATTGCCGCTGTCCTTTCTCAAGCTGTAATAAGGATACTTTGTCACAGCAGTTATAATTATTTTTATTATTATTATATCTTGAACCATAATTAATTAGGAGTGCAAGGTGTTGAGGGAATGAGTACCAGCTACAGAGGATTTCGACTCGAAGAGAATAGGATTTTATAGAAAGACCAAGTCCGTGGCAGGATTTGAACCTGCGACCCACGGAGTGTGAGTCTAGCATGCTTACCACTAGCAATTACATTAATAAATATTATGTAAAAATAAAACAAAACTATTATTTTAGTTGAATATTTTTTATTATTTTTTTTTTTTGTTTTGTTTCCCTTTATTTCATACATCTGTCACCATTATATTGACAATTTGTTTGGAAATTAATATTAAAAACACATTTTGGCCAATGCCAAAAAGTGATACCACAAAATTTATTTACATTAATTATAATAGTTCACTATAATTATATTATAACAATTTATGATCAAAATAATGTTTATGATAATTATTTACATTTATAATACTATTACTATTACTATTACTAATATGTGTAGTCTGGATTTCCTAGTTCAGTAGGTTGTTTGGTCGAGTTCTCTTTAAACGGCGCATGGTAGTTTCTTCTAGATATAGCAACTCGTTTATTTCTTCGTTATTATGCCCATGCAGTGTATCGTAGTGTTTTGTGGATATCTTTTTTATTTCTTCGTCAATTCTTGTCATATTTAGTTTGCTGTGTATATCTTCATTTGTTGTGTACCAACCAGACTTTATGATAACTCTTAATATTCTAGATTGCTGTCTTTGAATTTTTTGTATGTGTGACCGCTTTGCAGTTCCCCATACTTGGAGTCCGTACGTCCAAATTGGCTTTATAGTACACTTGTATAGCAGCAACTTGTTGTTAATTGTGAGAGTTGAATATTGAAGTAAATAAAAATAATAAAACTTTCGGTGTAAAATGGATAATAGCTAAGATATGAATAAAAACTAATTAACTTTTGTGCAAACAGCCGCTATTTTAAACTTTGGGGGTCTTGGGGCACCTTTCCTTCTTATTCAATTTAGATAAAATTTCACGTGAATTACTTTTTTACTGAAACTAATCGAGAGTGGGTGGGGTGCCATTAGTAAATTTCCACCTTGAGAAAATAAGTGGCACCCTACTACCCAGTTTATAAACGTCGCGATAATGGACTCACAGCTGACGTGCGTGGACATAGTATTGACAAGAGATTTGTTGCTCCATACAATCTATATAACTTAGCTAAATTTGAATGCCAAGTCTGTACGACTGTTAAGAGTGTGAAATTTATTTACAAGTACGTTTATATATATATGAATGTGCGACAGTAGAATTAGGAGTTGCCAACCCTGAAGTGAATAATGAATTGCAGATTAATGAGGTTTAAAATTTCTTGAATGGCCACAAACCGGCTGGTTCAACAGAAGCTGCATGGCGTATATTTGAATTTCCGATGTACTTTCAGTCGCATTCGACTTGATTGTCATTTGCCTCAACAGCAAAATGTGTATTTCAGAGACGGAATGGAATAACAAGAAATTGATAAGCCATCAGAACGAAGTTATATCATTTTCCAAAGTGTTGAATGGGACTGATCCATCAGCTCAACAATAATTATATTCTGAAATACCAGTGTATTTTGTGTGGAAAGATCAAAGAAAGATTTGGACAAAAAGACAGCGTGGGGGAGGAAAACTGATTGCTCGGTTATATGTAGTTTCACCAAAAGATATTGAATTATTTCATTTGCGTTTCACCAAAATATATTGAATTATTTCACATCGTTTGGAGACATGAGATTGTATAATGACGTTGAGTATGTAACTTTCGTAGATGTATGTCATGCACGCGGTATTGCTTCTAATGAAAATGAATGGTATGCATGTTTAAATGAAGCAAAAGAAAACTAATTTCCTCGACAGTTACGTGAATTGTTTGGTTTTATATGTGGTTTGAATGTTCCAACGAATGCTGTGAGAATATGGAATGAGTTTAAGCACCATATGAGTGAGGATTTCTTGACAAATTATACAGAAGATGTTTCTTTCAGAGGAACTCTTCTTGAAATTGAGGATATTTTATTGACACATAATATTTCATGTGAAGCACTTGTGCTTCCACGTCCAATCGTGCTGGGTACCTCGGATGATATTGAGTGATATTGAGTGATATTGATTGAGGAAATTGACTTTGTTGAAGAAGATGAAACTTTTGAGAATATATATCGGGTTTTTCAATAAGAGCGCTACAAAAGTTTTTTTAAATAAAACAAACCTGGTTTTAGATATCAATGAAATTCTTTATTCCTGTGAAAGTACGTTCGATGCCATTATGTATGAAACTCGATTTCTTTTGCATGGCCACCACGGGCACGCTTGCAGAAGTCCAGACGCTGAACCCAATTTTTAACGGTTTTCAAGCATAAATCGACCGATACTGCTGCAATTTCACGTTCGATATTCGTACGAAGTTCATCAATCGTCGCTGGCTTGTTGGCATAGACCATAGACTTGACGTAGCCCCACAGGAAATAATCTAACGGCGTCAAATCGCAAGACTGAGGCGGCCAATCGACTGGGCCATTTCGTGAGATCACACGTTCACCAAACTTTGTTTGCAGTAAATTGATTGTGGCAATCGCTGTGTGGCTTGTGACGCCGTCCTGTTGGAACCACATGTCCTCCAAGTCCATATTATCCAATTGGGGCCAAAAATATTCGGTTATCATTGAACGGTAGCGATTCGCATTCACAGTAATGTGCCGGTCTTGATCATCACGGAAGAAGTACGGCCCAATGACGCCGCCGGCCCAAAAACCGCACCAAACCGTAATTTTTTCGGGATGCAATGATGACTCATGGAGTACGTGTGGATTGCTGTCTAACCAATAACGCATATTTTCCTTATTGACGAAACCATGCAGCCAGAAATGAGCCTCATCGCTGAAGATGATTTTCCGATGAAAATCCGAATCATTTTCAAGTTGTTGCTCAGCCCAATTCACGAACATACGACGCTTATGGTGGTAAAGCGGCTTCAGTTCTTGCGTCAATTGGATCTTGTAAGGATGTAGGCCAAGATCTTTTCGCAAAATTCGCCACAACGACGTCACAGAGATGCCCACGCTTGACGCTTGAGAACGACGTGTGAGAGACACATTTGGGCTTTCGTGAACTGAAGCCTCAGCGGCAGGAATATTCTCGACACTACGGGCACTTCTTTGCCTCACTGGCACGGGAACTTTTTGTACTGTGCCTGTGGATTCAAATTTTTCCACTAGACGCTCAATTGTTGATCTGCTAGGACAATTAAGACGACCATAAATTGGACGTAGCGCTCTTAAAGTTGAGGCGACTGACTCCGAATTTCGGTAGTAAATTTTAATCATTTCGATTCATTGTTGGCTCGTATATCTCTACATGATAAAATGGCAGACCTTACTAAAGAGAAATGTCAAAAGAGCGGGAAAAAATATGGCGTCGTTTGCTGTCACTATCGATTTACTTTTGTAGCGTTTCTTTTGAAAAACCCTTTATATAGGGTAATTTTCGGTCATGTATCTTGATCTGATTATATTAGTCGGAGGCGTGGCCTTTATCTTATCTATCCCATTTCTTGTATATGGCTTTGTATAATCAATATACGTATTGTCAAAAAATATTGTATTGGTCGTAAGTTATAATAATATGTTACTAGTGGCCAATTTGTATTCATATATCATCACTAGAAGCATAGACAAGGTAATTGTTTTTAGGTGGGGTCCATTATATGGGAGAGAGGCGTATTGTTTATCTGATAGACCAATTCTGGTATGCGGCTTGGTACGGTCCATATACACATTAAAGTAAAATTTCGTAAAAAAATATTGTATAGGTGGTAAGTATTAATAATCGAAAATATGTCAATACTGGCGTGGCTGTAATAATAATACGCCCATTTTTTGTGTGGTGGTTAATGTTAGTACCCGAAACCTCCCTGTGAAATTTCGTTGATGAATCTTTTATAGGAACCTAGTAATGGTATTGTAGGCGTGGCGGTAGAAATAATTAGTCCATATTTGGAATGCATACTAGTACAGACCCATTGTATACATCTACCAATTTGTATTCAAATATCATTCCTAGAAGCATAGATAGGGTAATTGCTTTTAAGTGTGATCCCCAAAATTCTTTATATGGGTGGGAGGGGTATCATAAATCTGATCAACTCCAAATCTTGTATGTGGCTTTGTAGGGTCCATATACGAATTAATGTAAAATTTTGTCCAAAAAAATTGTATAGGTTGTAAGTTATAATAAAATGTATATAGTGGGCGTGACTTTAAAAATAACACTTCCATTTTTTGTGTGGTGTTCAATGTTAATACATGCAACCTTCCTGTCGAATTTCGTTGACAAATCTTTAATAGGAACCTAGTAATGATTTTTGGTTAATTGTGGGCGTGGCAGTAGTATTATTATCTGCATGTTCCGCACACACACTATTATCGATCCCACATATATTTCTGCAAATTTTTATTCCGATGGCATCAATATGAGCATAGGTAGGCTAATTTTCATTTTGGAACTGAAAGTTCCTTATATCAAAAATGGGCGAGACTATTCCCTGATCAATTCTATTTATAATGCCCACATGTTCCTTCCTCTAAAATTTCATCCATAAATCTCTAGCAGATTTTAGGTTATGAAAATTTGATAATAGTGGGCGTGGCAGTTAGTATCTACCGCCCACTTTTTGCATGGTATTTAGTGGGACCCACATCTCCATAACTGTTAAATTGCGTCACTATTACATTAATTGGACTGAAGTTATAGTCATTTTAAAAAAGTTGAGAATGTTCCTTAATGGTAGGTAGGCGTGGTCTTTGTCCAAATCGTCTTATATAGCAATCTGTTTCTGTATCTTTGTCTAGACTATACTTTTGCAAACTAACGGTATAGAAAAAATGTGGCCACAGACGGACGGACGGACAGACGGACAAGGCATTATAAAGCTATCTGCAACATATGGGGTTGATCGTTGAAAAGACACGCCCACTTTTGATATAAGAAACTTCCGGGTATTAAATTAAAATTAGCCTACCTATGCTCGTATTGATGCCAGCGGAATAAAAATTTGAAGAAATATACATGGGGTCCATAATAGTGTGTGTGCAGAATATGGAGTTCATAATACAGCTGCCCCTCCCACATTTAGCCAAAAAATCATTACTAGGGACCTATTAAAGATTTATCAACGAAATTTCACAGGAAAGTTGCGGGTACTAACATTAAACACCACACAAAAAATGGGCGAATTATTTTTATAGCCACGCCCACTATTGACATATTATTATAACTACGACCTATACAATATTTTTTAACGAAATTATATATTAGTAGTTATATTGAGACTACAAACCCATACACAAGAAATGGAGTCGATATATTCAATTCATCGTACCTTACCGAAAATTACCGTAGATATACTCCTAATGTTGATTTATGAAGAAAACATCCCCATTGTTGAACTCGCACGCACAAGAAATGGTTAAGGGTATATCGAAGTCGGTCTAACCCGTCTTCAGACTGCTGTACTCGTTTGAAGGTAAACGTTATAAACACCGCACCACTAAAGACTCTACAAACATGGCAAGACTAAAACTTACAGAACTCAGAAACAAGCTAAACACATTGGCACCAATAAAACGAACAAGACTAGTCCTCGTGGGCTAGGGTCAGCAATCAAGTGCATTACAGGTAATATGGATGCAAACGACGCACATTACCTGAATACTCAAATAGATATTTTAATTTCAAATAAAAGCAGTATTCAAAATCAAATAGAATAAAACAAATGTATATATATTAATTATATTAAAAAATTTCAAAACTATAACCGCTCACATAAATAGAGAGCAGGCAAATATTGGAAGTTATTTCAATCAATACGCTAAACAATCTGCAAATAAAATGAAAAGGAATGAAGATTTGATAACGAGATGCAATATCTTAATCAGATAAACTATAACATCGACTTTTTGTTAAATCACATTACCAATATTGCAAAAGCAACAATATTAGCAAAATTAAATATTATTTCAAAATGTATACTAAATGTAAAGGAAATAAATGAAATACAATAATATACGTGTATATGATAAATCAATCTATGAATATTATAATAACATTAACGTAATATTTAATGTCCGAATAAAAGTTTTATCTTCAGGAGACTATTTCCTCTTTCACATGCTTCCACTACCAAAAATCTATACGAAATACATTATAACAAAACAATATATAACATACAATAAAAATACAACTTAATATTTGAACGAACGTAGCCCCAAGGTAGAAGGTACGTTTCTATGCACCGAATCCATGCAACGACATTGGGAACATTACAACAATAATACAAATAGAACATAATTATTTATTATTTACCAGCTGTACCCGGTGCGCTTCGCTACCCCTGAATTGTAGGGGGGTGTAGCATTCAGCTGGTCAAAGAATTTTTGAAATCGGATGAGTAGTTTAAATAAATAAATTTGAAGGAAGGACATTATTCAAATATTCAATTCATTTTGATACATTTTATTGATTTTGTTCATTTCGAAAAAATTGTGACATTGCAGCGTTTCGTTACAATTTTATATTTATTGAAGTGCTGTGGGATACACAATATTTCTTGTTTTTCCAGCTGGTGCGTAAACGATTAAATAGAAGGTTTTCCGACGCGTGAGCAAGCCACATAGAGCAGGTATAAACGATTTTTAATTTGTGATTTGTATGGGAGGTACCACTCCCCTTCGTCCAATCCCGCCCATATTTGCAACAGCACTTAGAATATGTACAATTAATCGACGTACCAAATTTTGTTCATATACTGTTAACCGGAGCAGAAATAATGGATTTTTAATTTGTGATTTGTATGGGAGGTACCACGCCCCTTTGTCCAATTGGACCGGTACAAACTGAGAAACCTTCGTGGGCTCATGCACAACAACTTTGCTGCAGATGATCACATGATCAAATGCATAGTTTACGATTCTATAAAGGACATACACACAAACATTCATTTTTATATATATAGAAGATTACAGTTGATGATAATGGGTATGCGTATCTTGATTTCTTGATAATGAATCGAGCAAAAACACTTAGTATGTCGTTGTCGCCATTGGCTGCCCAAGTTGTTGTTTTCTTCATCCATTGATGTCTACATCTTAGTTATTTTCCATCCAGCTAACATGCAGTGATGTCTACATCTTAGTTATTTTCTATCCAGCTTACATGCAGTTATGTCTACATCTTAGTTATTTGTGTAAGTGTGTCAGTGATGTCAATAGGTGTAATCAGTTTGATAGCAGTACTTAGCTGAACATAATTTCACAAATGCTTTAATCTATATCTACATGAATCTTAACATTTATATTTTATAGAATTATATTTATATGAATCTTAACATAGAGGACGGATCGACATACATAGTATTAGTTGGTTGTCAAATGTCAAATTTTATGGTTGCGTTCAGAAATTTAATTTGTGACAAAACTTAAGATTTATCAATGTACATAAAAATAAAAATAATCTGAAAGGTAGTTATTAAAAAAAAATGTATGGGGACCACCCTAACATACATTCTGAATTTCACATAAATTGGTCAATTCATTTAGATTTTCGATATAAATCCACACCCGCGCCAAAAATTAATAAAAAAAAAAATTATATGGGGACCACCCTAAGGGTTGAAGATAGAGGGTAGATATGTTCTGGGGAACTGTTGGGATTGCAAAAATATTGAGGGTCGGTCATACATTTGACACCTCTAGGAGGCACCCTTGAATATGCAATTAATTGGAATAGCTCTAAAAAAATTACTTTTGTATGGGGACCACCCTAAGGGTTGAAGATAGAGGGTAGATATGTTCTGAGAAAGTGTTGGGATTGCAAAAATGTTGAAGGTTGGTCATACATTTGACACCTCTAGGAGGCACCGACGTTAAAAGTTTAAATTTCGACAACAGCGCCACCTATCGGATCTTATTCACCTTTTAAACCTTCTCTGGACTTCCACAAATAATTCAAGACCAAAATTAACCAAATAGGTCCATCCGTTCTGGAGTTTTAGCGAGACTAACGAACAGCAATTCATTTTTATATATATAGATTAATAGGCCACAATTACTAATAAAATCTAGTTATAGTCCTTGGCAACAGTCAATAGAAGGCACCACACTGATACATTTCCAACACTACATGGTAGAGGTCAACGGTATCAAATACAGAGACAAATCAAACAAATACTGGGATGAAGTCCACATCATACCACCTCCAGATAGCAACATGCACCCTTGAAAGTTGAAGTAAAAAACTACTGGCAGAACCCATCTGATGATAAATCCCAAAACAGTTATGATATCTTCTAAACGGATGATTAACTAGACGGACTGGGAAGTTTGCTTCCAAAAGATGGAGAAGAATTCTCTAAGCCCAAGATGCCTACACTACCAATATACGTGCAACAGGTTCGATAGATACATCTTCTGATCGACGCTCTTAACGTAACTACCTCAAAGGATACATAAGAATTGAAAGCTTTACCAAATAACGAAATCAAAATTCAGTCATCCGAATCCATAACATATACATTTGTGTGAAAGTACTTAAACTAAACGAGTAAAGAAGTCTGAAGTCGGGTTAGACCGACTGCGAAATACCCTTTACCATTTCTGGTGCGTGCGAGTTCAACAATGTGGATGTTTTCTTCATAAATCATCATTAGGAGCGCATTTACTGTAATTTTTGGCAGGGTACCTTGAAATGATTATATAGACCCCATTTCTTGTATATGGCTTTATAGGGTCCATATACGTACTAATATAATTTCGTCCAAAAATATTATATAGGCCGTTAATATATACTCGTATGTGGTTAATATATATGTGAAGTTATAATAATATGTGAATAGTAGGCGTGGCTGCAAAAATAACACGGCCATTTTTTGTGTGGTGTTTAATGTTAGTACCTGCAACATTCCTGTGAAATTTCGTTGATAAATCTTTAATAGGAACAGAGTAATGATTTTTGGCTAATTGTGGGCGTGGCAGTAGTTATAATCTGCCCATATTTGGAATGCATGCTAGTACTGACCCAGTGTATACATAAACCAATTTGTTTTCATATATCATCACTAGAAGCTTAGATAGGGTAATTGTCTTTAAGTGGGGTCCCCAAAGTTCATTATATGGGAGGGAGGCGTCTCCTTTCTCTGACCGACCCCGAATCTTGTATATGGCTTTGTAGGGTCCATATACGTACTAACATAAAATTTCGTCCAAAAATATTATATAGGTCGTAAGTTATAATAATATGTGAATAGTGGGCGTGGCTGTAAAAATAACACGCCCATTTTTTGTGTGGTGTTTAGTGTTAGTACCCGCAACCTTCCTGTGAAATTTCGTTGATAAATCTTTAATAGGAACACTGTAATGATGTTTGGCTAATTGTGGGCGTGGCAGTTCAAGTATGATCTCCATATTCTGCACACACACTATTATGGACCCCATGTATATTTCTGCAAATTTTTATTTCGCTGGCATCAATACGAGCATAGGTAGGCTAATTTTAATTTTAGACCCGAAAGTCCCCTATATCAAAAGTGGGCGTGTCTTTTCTCTGATCAGCCCTTTGTTGCAGATAGCTTGGTAATGTCCATATGTTCTCTCCCGTAAAATTTCGTCCGTAAATCTCTACCAGATCTTCAGTTATTAATATTTGTTAATAGTGGGCGTGGCAGTTAATATATACCGCCCACTCTTTGCACAGTGCTTAGTGGGACCCACATCTCAATAACTGCCAAATAACATCAAGATTCCTGCAATCGGACCGAAGTTATAATCATTTTAAAAAAGGTGAAAAAAGTTCCTTATATGGAGGTAGGCGTGGTCTTTGTCCAAATCGGCCCATATCTGCTTCTGTATCTTTGTCCAGACTATACTTTTGCAAAATTTCATTAAGATAGCTCTAACGGTGTAGAAGAAAAGTAGCCACAGACGGACAGACGGACAGACGGACGGACAAAATAAAAATTGCTTAGAAAGTGATTCCATACCTACCACGCCTCCTTCTTGATATTTCAACCCCTCTCAAAAGCACAAAGTTAGTATACCCTATTTACCTTTTTTAAAGGTAAAGGGTATAACTATTTACCCTTTTTAAAGGTAAAGGGTATAAAAATGCGCTCTATGCGGTGAAGGGCACACCGCTAATTATAAATGTTGTGACGTATACAAATCATTAAAGGTACAAAGATATCCGTCGCTAAGGAAAAAAGCATTAGAAGATCAGACCTCACTGAACACCGCAGCAACCACAACTCTTGACGAAAATAAATCTAAAAACTTCAATCTCATGATCCAACCTCAGAAAACATTTGCTGACGTCACCAAAATAATACCCCTCTTGATATAAGCAGTAATAAGCCTCCTATAACCAATATGCAGGGAAATTTTGCAAAACCCATAGATGAACTAGCCGAGATCAAAGAAACGCTGAAAGAACTAATATCACAGATATCTAATACGATGAACATACTAGCCTCATTAATAACTAAAATAAGCGTTAGGCTGCAACAAGAAAAAATCTTTTAAGCAAAGCTTCTTACATTTTGTCGCTTACATCGACTAAATACTTAAAGCTTGCAGGCTCCAAACGACACATTTTTATTCTTAAATACACTATAGTAGGGACAAACAACCCAAAATACATGGTCTTTTCGACCTGAAGAAAACCGATCACTTTCTGTATTCCTCCAAGTGCTCAAGCTCATCAGTGAGAGTGGTGGGAATTTTCAGACGATAACACAATTCGGCTAAATTTGTTTTGTTTTGTAGAAACTTCTTTACGGAATCATGAATAAGTTGGTATTTACAACTGCTGGTCTATTGCATTTGTTCCAAGGCTGTGTGCATCTATACAGAAAACAAAAATATAGATGTTGAAAGTATGCACTTGAAATGAAGTCAATTTTTACCTGTTGAATGACCTTTTATGAATATCTTTTATATCCTGACTTGAAGAATTCATAATTTTGTTGCATTCGGTTGTAGCCAGAAAATTTAAAGAGTTTCTCGCACAAGGCAAATGCTTCGAAAGTCGTGGAGTTACATATCGCAATTAAGAACCTAAAACATGTATCGAGCCATCTGAATCGGAGCCAGAGTCGGATTCCTCATCACTGTCATGTTAATTTTTAGGTCCTAAATCAATGAAAATCAATCAAATCAAACGTTATATTGGGAATAAATAAAAATATCTGATGTACTATATCACTTACTCAATTCCATTCCAAATTCTTTAAAGGCTTTAATGTAGTTTGATCCATTGTCAGTGATCGAATAAACGATTTTTTCAACTGGTTGCTTGTTAATGTCGGAAATCATCTTCATCACACGATCAAAATAATGGTTTCCCTTAAGCATTCGACAAACCAGTTCTACAGACTTCTTTCAAAATTGTCAGCATCTAACCAATGACAAGTGTAATCAAAATAATTATGTTTTTCCACCTGACCACACATCAGCAGTCACGCACACGTATTCAATTTTATCCAGCTCAATAGCAAGTTTTTGGATATATTTAATGTGGCTCTCTAAACGTAACCTTGTAATTGAACGACTGCTCGGAGTACTTTTGCCAAGAAATCTTTTTTTAAAGCTTTGGTCACTGACTATGGACAAAGGAGACGTTGTGCTGCAAATAAAATTCAAAATATCACGGTTAAAAAAGCATTTGCGGCCTGCACTTTGCCTGTTTTTCCTTTTTTGACTTGAAGGCGCAAAATTTTTGTGGATGTTCCTTTTTCAAATGCTTGATCAAGCCACACATTCTTCTTTGATGAGAAATTGTGGTCATCCACATTTTAATAAAATTGTAAAGTATTTAGTAAAAAATTATGACATGTATCTTCTTAATTTACCTTCTCAACAATTTTGAAAAATTGTTCACTAAGGAAAACTTTATTCACACTAATCAATTCTTCATTCATCAACAAATGTGTGCTACTTGAAGTTTAACTTAGATCATATGAAAGATCTTGATCCAAATCATTATTTTCATTACTAATAAAATGGTCATATATTTGTAAGTCTCGACCGTTTGTACAACTTGGAAGATATTGTACGCATATTGTATTGGATCATTAATAGAATCGTCACTATCGAAATTTAATGCACTCATATTCATATTTTTTAATTTTTTTACACTTGAAATATTTTACTTAAAATCATTTTGAAAGCAAGTACCTTGAAGAGAAATATTTGAAACCGAATGCTGAGCGAACTCTGCGTCTTTCTAGCTCCTGGAAAGAATTCATAGCTCCCAAAAATACTTCTTGGGAACAACAATATTCCTCGATGAAACCGATGATTTCGAAATAGAGCCATTTGAGATTATGTTTAAAAAAGTAAGTTCTGCACTAACTTAAACAAATGTCAATCGGTCCGTGAATGCTAGTAGCTTTATAACAATTAGCGATGATGCTACAAAGAATATGTGGGCAGACGTTAACAATATATCTTCTACAAGCACAACAAAAGATCCTTTTTATGCAAATTGCCATAAAAGGGAACAAAACGAATGCTTTTATTAAAAAAAGTACTCGGAAATGTTTCTGAAGCTAAACAAAGTGCAAAAAATCACGCCGCAACAAGAAAGGATAAGTATGCTGTGAATCATGCTAAACAAGGAAAAACGCAAGAAGAATAGGTGCTACCACAAATCCAAAAAAAATAACATCAGCAGAATTATTGATAACAGAGCGGATCTCTCAACCAACAGTAAATCCTTTTGTAAAATGTGGTTAAAGAAGAAAAAGTCGTGGGCTGAAAATGAAAAAATATCGCCCAGTGCATTAATTTTTACTCTGCAAAAGTGTACAATTTCTTACGCAATGGTTTGCAGCGAAATGTTTGCAGCAATCCTTAGTAAGGTGGGCTCAGGTAAAATTTTTACAATCTGGTCTAAGTGCTGAGCTTTTGAAAACATTGAAAGAAGTTTTCGTGCGTTTTGGTGACAGAGATAAAGAGACTGTTCTGTTATTTGATGAAATAGCCAATAGAAAAGCCCTGCAATATAATTCCCATCTTGATTAAATCCAAGCATTTGTTGACAATGGGATAGAAATAGAAAAAACTGTGTAAATAAGCTTGCGTTTTTATGGTACGAGGATTTTATTCGAATTGGAAGTTAGTTTTGAGCTAATATGCCTCGGTCTCGGGTTTGTCCTCCTCTGAACTTAAAGAAACTATTGCAGATAATATTGTAAGTGCTCAAGATCGGGAATTAAAAATAAGAGCAGTAGTTTGTGACCAAGGATCTAACAAGCTCTTATGCCAAATTGAGAATAACAACGCAAACACCATATTTCTATGTAACTGGAAGGCATATTTGATACACCTCATCTTATAAACTCTTTGGGAAATATTCTCATAAGAAATGATCTAGTCGCGCCGTAAGGTACTGTCTCTTGGGCAGTTATTAAGAACCTTTTTGATATCGACGCTGCAAGTTTCTCAACGCGGATGTGTCCGAAATTGACATTGAATCACGTTTTTCAAATTCCGCTTGAGAATAAAAAGTATGCTTCGCAAGTCTTTAGTTATACAGTTGCTGCCGCAATTAAAACTTTTATTGAAAACGGTCATTTTGATGGCTTCCGCGAATCAGCTACCTCAATTATAGCATTCATTGAAAATATTAATAAACAGTTTGACTTCTTGAATAATAACATCTTATTCGATAAAAAAACCCATTTAAATCAGCGTTGAGACCGAAAAGTCGCTTTGAAAACTATTTAGTTGAAATGAATGAATATTTCAAACAGTTCAAATATAAAAAAAGATATATTTTGTGTAGATGGGATGCTACAGTCACTGTTACTTTATCCCACGCTCATGACAGTTTCAGCGAAAATCCTGGTACGTATTTCTTGATTACTTCGAGACTAAATCAAGACGAATTGGAAAACTTATTCCACTTATTTAGAGCAAGAGTGGGCACAATTAACAAATCCACATTATTTGAATTCAATATTATTTTTGCAAAGATGATGTCTATGAAGATAATTAATTCGAGAACCAATTCTGGAAATTGTGAATAAAAAAGGGATTTATACGTACTAAATTAAGGAAGCGAAGAATCGGAAAACCCATTAATTTATCCCAAACGAGACATCCATATATCACCATTGAATGAATACAATAGTACGGAAGGATCAGAACTCGATGATCCAGTGAAAATTCCCTTCAATACGCAATTTACTAAAAAATGATTTCACAGTTTTATATTCATCTGAAGTGTTCCTGTTGTTGTGAGTAAGAATCAAGCTACCTGTGCGTAGTTGAATCACAGCACCAACTCCTAATAGACACTACACATTTGGTGTAGTTAACATTTGTACAATTAAACTAATTAATAAAGCACATATTTTTAGAGTGTAAATATTGTAAATAAATAGTATTTATGTATTAATTATTATGTAAACCTTTAAGGTGTCACAGTTCCGCAGTCGAGTTGACGAAGGGCATTGGAATTTAGAATGCACCGTCGACACTTTTCCATTCAGTAGGTCAGTTGGTTTGACCAACTGACACCAATAAACAGATGCGTAACTGGAATACCAGAAAGGTCAATACTTAGACTGTAAGTGTTCTTTGTAAATAGGATATAAGAATTATGATTTTAAGAATAAAATCTCTGATATATTATCTGTGAACTAGATAACACCGTGTTTCAGTCGAAAAAAACGATTAGGTTCCCCTCTACGCCCGCGCCTACTACCGACAGCAACAGGGCGCTCCCCACAAACGTCGGCAAAAGCGGACCCCAACATTGTTAAATATGAATTTCAATTATTTTGACAGTAGCCTTAAGCCAAGAGAGGAGTGCCTTGCTATAGTTAAGCAGCACAACACCATGCCGTAAAAATAAATAAAAAACAATTTTGGATTTGTGCATTTCAAAAAGTAACCATTGGTTTTCGGACGAATCATGTTAGGAACATAAGAAATTTATATTAAATTATTTCTTATTAATTTTATTAACAAAAAGTGCATAGTGGCTAGCAGAAGAGCCAATTGGAAGAAGCGACTTGCAAAAATCGTCGTATTATCAAATAATAAATTTCATTGTTTTCATTTTCTCGCATTGATCTGCTCTGTGGATATTAGCTTACCGGGGAAACCACGAAAAAAACCGCACCAAGTATTCTACCTCACGGGTGGTACGCATGCACATGTTTATATCTCTTTTAACCCAGACATGTTTGCTGTGCCAAATGGGCATGAATTACCGAAGAACATCCAAAAATATTAAAAAATACATATTAAATGGAAAAGGGCATAAAAGATGCAATGAAAGGCGCCGTTTCAATTTTGTGCTTTGCAACAACAACATACAAATGGAGGGCTCACTGCTATACCGAACCAAGTCATGAAAAATAAAAAATGCCGAAACTAGTGCCAATGTCCTCGAATATATTTAAATTATTTTTATTTTAAATTAATATCATTAGTTAATTTTGAATATAAACTTTAAAATTTTTTTTTTGGTAGACTAAAATATTCCTTCCAGAAATTAATGGCAGTGCATTTACTTTACCTCTAAATATCTTCGAATTATGTTTTTATGACTTAGTTCGGTATAGCAGTGAGCCCTCCAAATGTTATCGTAATAAATGTATAGAATACTACAACAACTACTTGTTGTACAATAACAATATATTTGAAGCAAGCAGAAGGCAACAAATTTCGCCAAAATCAAAACACCTACACTTGCTCTTTCCCCCCTAATAATTCCTTTAATAAAGAATAATCTAATAAAAGCATCACAAACAAGTAAAACAAATACAACAACAATTAACAGTTCAAGCGTCAGGCCGAGCTCTGCTGTCGCTGGCTTGCTTTGCGAAACATACACGATGGGAACTACCGAATCGAACACGAAGTGCATTGGGATCTAGACCGCAAATTTTGTATTAAACCACTTTTTTCGCTATTTAAGCTCTCTACGAGTATATACGATATATTGTTTGCTCAGTGGTAGAATCAAAGAAGAATGCAAACAACTAACGGTAAACGCAAGCTAATAAAATTAATTTGCTATTGTAATCCACCCTCTTTTATTACGCCTGTGGAAATAACTTAAATGAAGAAACTGCGCATTCTAAGTGTGATTCGAAAAGAAAAAGCACTTTTTGCTGCTCATTAATTTTTATAAATATTGTTTATTTATGATTTAAACATGGAAACAAAGAAAAATAATGATTGATGACGAGTGCCGCGTTTTTAATGAAGAGTGGGAAATAAAATACTTCTTTGTCCAATCACAGTCTAAGAATGGCAAATCTGTATGAATTATTTGCAATGACATTGTTAATGTAATAAAGGAATGTAATTAACGTCGACATTATGAAGCAAAACACGTAGCAGAATTTATTTAGGAAGGCAAACTCGTAAAAGCATTGACCTTAGCAAACATGAAAGTTTCTTATTTGTTGGCGAAAGAAGGAAAATCCTTTATGGATGGAAACATCGTTAAAGAGTTTATGATGGAAGATGTTGGTGAGTCGCACCCATAAAAGTTGAACCTATTCAAAATGATCAGTCTTCCCATAATACTGTTGCTAGTCGAATGGACGGTATCGGAAATAATATTCTACACCAAATAACTAGTAAAGCACAGAGTTTCACTCGGTATTCTCTCGAGATGGATGAATCAACTAATGTTAGTGGCACCTCACAAGTTTAATTTTTGTTCATCGATATGACGACGAACTTAAATTTTTTTTAATATTCATGTTTATTTATTGAATCTCTCTTTACAAATGGAAAATCACATTATGTATAAAATCTTAGTAACTAATATAAAAATATGTTCTTCTCCAGAGATCCGAATATAACTATTAGTCAGAGCATTAATATTACTCAAATTACATTTGGAGAAATTGTACAAATCAATTCAAACGTCTACACAAAGTTAATTATAATCACAATTACAAATGTAAAATATTTTTCCTTTTTAGCCGCATATGACCTTTATACTCCAATAACTCCCTTGCAAATGTGTTTGGGTGAAGTTGTAACTTCTGTAGTACCCTTCCCTTATCATGAGTACTTTCATATCTCTGTGAATATTTACATTTTTTACACCATCGCGGTATCGTACATGTGAGTGAATCGAACATGTTTCCTTCTCTCCATAAAGTAGGACCGACAGCGTCAGTATTCCAGTGCCAAAAAATGGTCCAAATTTATTTAATAAAATTGGCGGTTCACCCGTGCATACTAACACACAGGCAGGCTTAACACTGCTCCAATACACTCAGCTCAGCGCTCGTGGAAATCTCAATGTGCCTCACCGTACACAACCGAACAAAGAACCTACTGAGCAGAGAAAAAATACCCAGCGAAGTGGAACTGTATGCGGGAAAAAATAAAAGACGTGTTACCTTCTAGAATGTACAAACGGAAGAGAGAAGTATTTATTGACAGTTCAGTTGATAATCCTTATAACATACATAGTTGCATTAAACTGCATATATGTAAATGCAGTGCTGTATAAAATATTACATTCTTTTAACACCCTTCCGGAATATTTATTTTATACAAAGGCAAATATATGCTTAGAGCATTTGGTCAGCAAAAAACAAGCTATAAAATTCACTGTAATTCAAAAGATTAACTTTGCCCAAATGCTTTTCTTTGTTGCAAAAATATTTGAAAAAATTTAATAAAAAAAAAACTTAACTAATATAAGTCAACTTCGCTCCTGAAAATCTGCATTTTGTTTGCATCTACAGCTTTGGTTAAGTTGTCAGCAAATATGTTCTCAGACTTGATATATTGTAGCGCAACTTCTCCATTGGCAATTTTCTCATGAACAAATTTGGCCTTTATGTCTACATGCTTAGTGCGAACCGAAAACAAGTTGTTTGATGCTATAAACATAGCGCTTTTGTTGTCGCAGAATAATACTATCTTCTTCGGTGCACTCGCCATTAGTTCATGTTGTAGTCGTTTAAGCCATACGGATTCCTTGATGGCGCACACAACTGACATTAGTTCGGCTTCAGCCGAAGAAAGTGCCACTGTGGGCTGCCGCTTGGTTGCCCAGGATATTACGCCATCTTGATACAAAAAAATGTACCCAGTAGTGGAGCGCCTGCTGTCAATATCACCAGCCCAGTCGGCATCACAATAGCCAGTTATATTCTCAGGACTTTTTCTGTAAAATAGACATTTATTTATGGTACCTTGCAAATACCTCATAATTCGTTTCAGCGCAATCCAGTGCGCCTTGCCAGGATTGCTTGAAAAACGGCTCAATTTGTTAACTGCGAAACAGATGTCTGGTCTCGTAATTTGTGCAGCGTACAATAGGCACCCCATTGCTTCCATATACGGCACTTTAGCCATTTCCGCTCATTCATCTTCGGTCTTCGGGCACATTTCCGATGTCAGCTTTTGGTTTACATCGATTGGTGTTGATTTGGGATGACAAGTTTCGTTCCCAAAGCGTTTTAATACATTAGCGATATATCTTGACTGATCGATTTTAATGCCGCAATCTTCACGTGTAACTTGCATGCCCAAAACTGATGTTGCTTCTCCCATATCTTTCATCTTGAGAGATTTCATTAGGCTAGCTTTAAGCTTCTCGATTTTTTTGACGTCTTTGCTGAACATGAGCACATCATCAACATATATGGCAACAAACAGCATACCATCTTCCGCACTCGTGTGGTAAATGCATTGATCAACTTCGCTTCTCTGGAGACCAAATTCCAATAGCACGGAGTTTACTTTTTCATTCCACACTCTGCTTGCTTGTTTTAAGCCATATAGTGACTTGTTGAGCTTGCAGACCCTTCCGGAATTGTCATTGAATTTTGCAGGTTGTACCATATAAATATCTTCTTCGAGCTCACCGTTTAAAAATGCAGTCACAGCGTTCATTTGATGTATGGCCAAATCGTGTTGTACAGATAAAGCCAGAAGGAATCGAAGTGAAGTATATCTGACGACTGGCGCAAACGTTTCTGGATAATCCACTCCTCTTTTTTGGCTACATCCCTTTATGACTAGTCTAGCCTTATGTCACACCGTCTCACCATCAGCGCCGATTTTATTTTTAAAAACCCACTTGCTCTGTATGGCTTTCTTGCCGGTTGGCAACTGCGTAAGCTCCCTTGAGGCTATTCTAGGATAAAGCTCATGGCACAGAAATTATGCGAAGTACGCAACTGATTTAGGCGTTCAGATTTACGTACCTGTGTATTTTCAATGGTCACACTTTCATCCGGCATATACGTTTCATCGTTATCGTCATCGGTTGGTATATACGATTCTTCAGTCACCTCACCTCTGCTGCATTCAATTACAGTATCGCCACTGGTTGCACTGGAGTTGTCGTCAGCTGTTGAAGTGTCTTCTTGTGATGGCGATTCTATGTTACCACCTCGCCCTTCTGAATTGACATCACACGATTGTTGCCAAAAGTCATTGATAAAATTGTTTTGGGGTGAAACAATTGTAATTGGTTTCTCATCTTCAAGAAAAACCACATCACGACTAATAACAATGGATTTTGTAGTAGGTTCGAACAAGCGGTATGCTTTTGCGGTTTCGCTGTACTCAACGAATATATATTCTGTAAACTTTGCTGCAAATTTACTTGTTCGTTTCTTTTTCGGAATATGGGCTAGGGCTCTGCATCCAAACACGCGCAAATGCTTCAAATTAACCTTTTTGCCCGCCCACAGCTCTTCAGGAGACACTGAATCCGACTTACGTACCGTGCGATTTAGAACATACTCTGCCGTGTTCGCCGCTTCTGCCCAAAAAACTTCTTCAAGGTTAGAGTCTATAAGCATGCATCGAACCTTCTCCATGAGCGTTCTGTTCATACGTTCGGGGACGCCGTTCTGTTGAGGCGTATATGGGGTGGTGGTTTGACGTAAAATACCAAATTTTTCTAGATATTTATTAAAGTTTGCGTTGACATATTCCGTCCCATTGTCCGATCGAAAGATTTTTATGCGCCTCGAGCTCTGATTTTCAACAAAATTCTTGAGTTTTACGAACTCTTCAAACACGTCGCTTTTCGCTTTAATTGGTCTCACAAAAACTTTACATGTATAGTCATCCACAAATGTGAGTAAGTATCGTGCACCGGCGTGCGACGCAGTATGAAATGGTCCCATTAAATCGCTGTGTAGTATGCCCAAGACATCATTTGCAGAATTCTCACTTTCACCAAATGGTAATCTAGTGTGTTTGCCTTTCACACATACTATGCACTTTGTTTTGGCTTTTGAACTAATTTTCAATTCATTTGCCGTCGCTGTCGCACTCACCAACTCACAACTTATATGGCCAAGCCTTCTGTGCAATAAATCATAGTTGACCATAGTAAACACATTACCAACAACACTGTTTTTTTGTTTATTTTCGTTTTGTGCACAATTTAGTTTATAAAGGCTGTTTATTAAATTCGCCGACGCAACCACTTTACTGTTGTTTTTGTTAATTATTTTACAATAATCTTCTTCAAAAACTATTTGCTTGCCACTTTTGGCCTTTTGGATTACCGACAGTAAATTTGCATCTAAATTTGGTACGGCTTCTATGTCTTTGACAGTGCTCTTTTTATCTTTGTTATTATTGCAAATTCACAGTTCAATGTCGCCAACACATTCGACGTTGAGCTTATAGTTATCAGCCGTCGTTACATACATATGGAGGGCTCACTGCTATACCGAACTAAGTCATAAAAACATAATTCGAAGATATTTAGAGGTAAAGTAAATGCACTGCCATTAATTTCTGGAAGGAATATTTTAGTCTACCAAAAAAAAAATTTAAAAGTTTATATTCAAAATTAACTAATGATATTAATTTAAAATAAAAATAATTTAAATATATACGGGGACATTGGCACTAGTTTCGGCATTTTTTATTTTTCATGACTTGGTTCGGTATAGCAGTGGGCCCTCCATATTTTCCACTGGCTTTGTGTTTTTTAATATGGCTTTGTTGAATATCAGGTGGTTTGTTGAACCACTGTCTATGTAAATAGTAGTCAGCCGAGGCCGTTTTTGCATTTATACATAGCGACGCTAGCAGAACTTGATTTTTTTTTCTCTTTTCTTCATGCAGTCCTTAGCAAAATGCCCACGTTCTTTGCATGTATGGCAACGAAAATTCTTTTTGCTTTTTGTATTCTTGAAGTTGCTGTCATTTTTGCCATTCACTGAGTATAAGGCATTTTCGTTATTGCTTCTTGCGTCGAATTTGACGTCTTGCAATAAAAGCGACTTCACGGAGTCGATGGTAAGAACTTTTTTTGAGTTTTCTACTGCTAATGCCAGCGGCATATACTCATTAGGCAATCCAGTCAACAACAACGATGCGATAAGCTCTTCTTCTAGTTTCAGTCCAGCGGATTTGACTTTGACTGAGGTTAGTACCATGGCATTAATGTACTATTGCATCGATGGGAAATCCGCCAACTTTAGTTGCACAAGCTGCTTCAGCAATCCAACCTTTCTCGTTAGGCCCTTGTCCTCGTATGCCTCCATTAAGCTATCCCATGCTTCTTTTGCTGTAGTCTTTTCGGGTAGTATACGAAAGTTGTTGGGATCAACCATCAAATATATTTCAGCTGACGCGCGACTGTCTGCATCTTTATCAGCTTGCGTAGCATTTTCACGTAGACCCTCTTCATTTGTTTTCCAAAATCCCTTGATCACCATATAAGATTTTGCTTGTTGCTTCCATGTGTCGAAATTGTCTCTGCCTCGTAGTTTTTCGAATGGAAAGCACAAAGCGCTCGAAGACATTTTGCAGCAAATTCTTCTTCTAGAATTATCAGCAGCACGTAAATGAAAAGAAAAAAAAAATTATTTTTCACAAAACAAACTATAACTTTGCGTGATTAGCGGCCCATAACCTATTGAGCAGAGAAAAGATAGCCAGCGAAGTGGAACTGTATGCGGGAAAAAATAGAAGACGTGTTACCTTCTAGAATGTACAAACGGAAGAGAGAAGTATCTATTGACAGTTCAGTTGATAAACCTTATAACATACATAGTTGCATTAAACTGCATATACTCGTATGTAAATGCAGTGCTGTATAAAATATTACATTCTTTTAACAGAAACATGCGCAGATAGACTGACAATGTAATAAAAAAAGAAGAGCGTAACACAAATATGTCAACAAGGGAAATTGAAATATCTGCTCAGCGCAATATTCCTCTTTCTGACGAGCTAAGTCAGCGTACTCCTCTCTCAGGTGAACAAATTGCAGCTAGGGCGACATTACAGACAGGCATAGATCGCTACATGCATGTAAAGCGAAAGTTAAGTCCTCAACCTAAATTGGGCATAAATGCAACACAAATCCATAAACCAAAATCGTTTTGCTATTTTATATACAATCGATGCTTGGGACTCGGGAGTCCAAAATCAAATAACTTCCAAATCTTATAAGCCACCACCTATTTATCTACGTAAGCGCAGCACCAACGCATTAGTGCAAAGTTGGAGCCAGCTAATCGGTAGCAAAAAATTCCGTATTATTCCTTTAATGAAATGTAACATAGCGGAAAGTCAAATTTACGAAGAATGCAACTACCGTATTATAGTATCCCACTTTGATAAAAATAAAAAGAGCTGTTATACATACCAACTGAAAAGTAGTAAGGGATTTGTGGTAATTATCAAAGGCTTCGAATCTGAGATAGATATTTGTTGCATCGACGTATCACACTAGAAGAACCACAGAAGAGGCAAAATCCTATGCAATACTCAAATTGTCAGGAGTATGTCCATAGAAAAACATATTGCACGCTATGTTCAGCATGTGTCATCTGCGGGGATCTTCACAATTTGTCACAATGCTCATCAGAAAAAGCTAATGCTGAAGCCAAAAAATGCAGCCACTGTGGTGGCAATCACACTGCCAACTACCGCGGATGTCCAGTGTATATAGACCTTAAAAAATGCCCTTCCAACGGCAACAAATACAACCCAATCCTACTTCTGAGGCGAGACCAGATACCACTAACCTGAAGCAGTCTGAATCTTCAAATAGTTCGTCAGCTATGTCGTCTCCGCAAACATAGTAAAGAGTACTATTACTCCAAAAACAGCCAATAGTATGAACTCTCAAAGTCTAGAAACTATGCTATGTTAAACATTGAGTCTCACTCAATGATGTCAAAACTTTTTGAAAGACTACTGATGCTAAAAATGCTACCAGATGTCGACGCAAGTGCTATAATTCCACATCACCAACTTGGATTTCCACCAAAACACAGTACAATAGGGCAGGTAAATCGCATCACCTGCGAAATAAGAAACTCATTCGAGGATAAAAAGTTTCCTTGATATTGCTCAGGCATTTGATAGGGTCTGGCACGTTGGTCTCATATACAAAATATGTAAATTTTTGTCTGCAAGCATGCACCATACATTAAAATCTTATTTGTACAATCGCAAGTATAGAGTCAAATATATGGAGTTTGTTACCTCCGACTTTAACATTAGAGTTGGTGTCCCACAGGGAAGTGTACTCGGCCGTTTCTATACCTAGTGTTTACTTCGGATTTACCCACAGACAGTCACCTCATGACGTCGACGATTGCTGATGAAGCTGCCATTCCGAGCTGCCATAAAAATCCAAGAAATCAAAATCTCCAACATCACATTTACTCTTCTTAAGGACAATTGCCCTAAGGTCACATTAAATGGTGTATCTATTCGACAAGGTAATGAAATATCCTAACTAGGAATCCATCTCGATCGTAGATTGACTTGGCAAAAGCACATTGAAGCAAAACGAATGCAAATGAAATAGAAAGCACAAGGAATTAATTGGTTACTTATTAAAAAATCAAGACTGCTCCTAGAACACAAAGTTCTACTATGTAATGCAATCTTAAAGTTAATATGGACGCATTTATCCCAGCTGTAGAGTAATGCTAGATCATCTAACATTGAATTAATGCAGCGTACACAATCGAGGATTCCTCGAACTATTGTAAGCTCCCCCTGGTACTTTAAAAATGATAACATCCACATCGATCTTAATATACCACTGGTAAAAACTGATCTAACGAAAATTAAGTGTAAATATAAACTCAAACTCCGACAACATCCCAATTACTTGACAAGGCAATTACTTCAAACTAAAATACACACACGGTTATTTGAATTGCTCGCACTGGATTAAACTGTTATACCTAAATACTTAAATATTTTACTTTAGTTACTTGATGACTCCAATACACTGATTGCGGTTTAATATTGCTATTAGATTTAAGATATGAATAGTTATTGTTAGTCGTATTATTAAGGAATTCAATAAATAACCCAACTATTAAAAAAAAAATGATTTTGGACATCTTTCAGACCATTGGGTAATAACCAATACGTTGCATTGAAAATATCCATCAGTTGGATCGGAGCTGAATGAGGAAGTTCCTTTATAATTCTTCCTGTTATTTGGTCTGGGTCAGTGAACTTTTCTATGTTTTAGTGTTTGTACACCGCTTCAAATACATGTTTCTTTTTAAGTACCAGCGAAACTCGACTAGATCCCATACTCAATGTTGGAAACTGAAAGATCGTTGTTGGCGGGTTTGGGAAAAATACTGCTCTAAGGTGATTTACGAACAACATACCTTTTTCACTGTCACTCCTCGTACCAGTTCCCATCACTTAAGAGCAGAGGCGGCTCTGTTAGGACGGAATGTGTCAATTCTTTCGCTGCTCGGCACAGTGTGTAGTCGATGGATAAAGTAGGGGATAAGTTCCAAAGGTACTGCTGGACTTCTTTTATACTTCTTGCTTTGAGGATTGTTCGAAGTTTTCTGGAACGTCATGCTAGTTTTTTTTTTGAGATTTTGTGATCTGAATTGTTACCATTGCCTTCTTAGATCCCTTTTCTTCTTAACTAGTGCATCGATATCGTTAGGCCTAATATGTGAAATTCTTACTTTATCTTTTTTTCTCAAGTGTGTGGCTACTTTAGACCCTGACAGTATCAGATGGTTATGTTTCTGAACGGCGAGTATATGTCCTGTGCATTTTTGAGTTTGCAGTTATATTGAATATGAGTACTCATAAAATTTTTATACTTAGCCAGTTTGTAAATTTATTGGATTGAGTTGAATGAGGTTCTGTTATAGGGGTAGTGTTGGAGATAATTATAATAGTTGTTGTCGAGTGATCAGAATATATATCATAACATGATTTTGTAGTTAAATTTATCCCATTAAGATTTTTTGCTATTCCAAAATAAATTAGATCTGGAATTTTCCGTCTATCTCCGGGTCAGTGGGCTGGTTGTTTAGAGGATACTATGTCCAAGCCAAGGCTGCTAACCGCCGACAAAAGTTTTCTACCTTTTTGTCCCCTGCAACAATAAACTACTTTCCAAGAGTTGCAAAAAAGTCTTTATATTGTTGACCGGTTATACGGGAATAGCAAATAATAACAAACATTTTTAAATGACTGGCTATATTGTTTTTCAAAATATTCCCCTTGATGATCAATACACTTTTGCATTTGTTCAAACCATTTGTCATAGCAGTTTTTCCATTCCTCTTGAGACACCTCCAAAACATGCTTTTTGAACGCTTCAACTGCTTCTTCGGCGTTCGTAAATCGTTGACCACGCAGCTTACCTTTGATATTCGGGAACAAGAAGTAGTCATTGAGTGCCAAATCAGGACTGTACGGAGGATGAGTCATCAATTCGATGTTTTGACTGCTCAAAAATTCACATGTTTGACGAGATGTGTGAGAGCTCGCATTGTCATGATGGAGAATGATTCGTCTTTGGCGGTTGGTTTTACGAATTTCTCCGAAGACTTCGACGTGTACAACTCAGAATTGACCGTCCTACGTTGCTCAAGCGGAACAGTGGCCACATGACCCATTCGGCCAAAGAAACAGGCGACCATTTGCTTCGCTGTGCTTTTTCCACGAACAACTTTTGTTGGATTTAGCTCGTCTTGGAATACCCACACGGTTGATTGTTGTTTTGTTTCCGGCTCATACGCATATATCCATGATTCGTCACCTGTCACGATTTTATATACGTCTTTTGAAGCACCACTGTCGAACTTTTTAATCATTTCCTTACACCAATTGACACGAGCCTTTTTTTGAGCGATTGTCAAATTATGTGGGATCCAACGCGAACAAATCTTTTTTACAGCCAAATGTTCATGCAATATTAAATGTATGGAAGTGAAACTAATGCCCAAGGTGTCCTCTATCTCACTATATGTCACATGACGATCTTGCATTATCAGTTCATGCACTGCATCGATGTTTTGTGACACAACAACCGATTTTGGACGACCTTCACGGAGTTCGTCGGCGACCGAACTATGACAACGATTGAATTCACTATACTAGCGATATACTGTGGTTTTTGATGATGCTTTATCGCCATACAAAGAACTGAGTTTATTGACACATTCTTGTTGAGATATTCCACGTCGAAAGTTGTGAAAATTAATCCAACGAAAACCTTCTCTTGAAATTTGGCCAAATTGATTTTCTTAACTCACTGTAAACAAACCAAATAGCACTTGTACATCACCATGTTGTGAGTACGTTTATGCTCAAAAATGTCAAACTTTATTATGGTGTTGCCAGATTTTAGCTATTGACATTAGTGTTGCCAGTTCCCTAAATATAAAGAGTACCCCTCGTATTGAATCTAGGCGAACAGTAAAACGCTGTGACGGTTGGGTTGTTCATGTACTCTTCAATGCATATGGATGTAACTTGAAAGTAGTCTTTCCAGCAAATATTTAGAACATGGCGTTTTATTGTCGATTTAGTTATAATAGCGGTAGCTCCACGAGTTTTACCTTGGGGATGATTTGTGATATAGGTTTTGTAATTTGGAATTCTAATCTAATTTTTTTGTGTGAAATGGGTCTCTGAAACAAGCATAATATCTATTTGGTGACTATAAGGGATTCTTTCAATTCCAAACAGTACTAGCATTCCAATGACATAACTTAATCGAGCTCGTGTTTGGGATAAGAGGTTTTGCAGCAGCAAAGATTGATTTTCAATCATTTCTTGCATCATGTGTCTGCTTAGTGACCATAGTTCATAGTTTGGATAAATGATTTCAGAGAGTCCTCTACTCAGATAATATTAATGGTTTTATCTTGATAAGTTGCTGATTCAAGCTGGGGAGTATTATTGACAATAATTGCATAAGACGCTGGTTGAGCTGGCAATGGTCTACCAGAGACAGTTACAATGGGTATAGGCGATTGGACAGTACAAATTGAAGTGTGGGTCCTTGTGTTATTGCCTATATTAGGCGCATTCGATTCGCCACTCTTTCGAAGATAGGGCAGACTTCTGTGTGGAAAAACTTATCGAGTAAATTTTACTCGGCTGAGACGAGAGAATTTTTCTATCCTTGATAGAACGTCCTTCCAAATTGAAAATTGCTTGAGAACCAGCGAGGTTAAAAATTGTCCATAAAGATCTCCTTGTAATTTTTTTTATTTTAGCTGCTTTTATTTCTTTATATTAAGAAAACAAAAATTTATCTTTGGATTTTGTTTTTTGATTTTTCATATTATTATTGTGTTGATTTAAATTATATTCAAATGATGAGTTTTTATAAACAATTCTAATTAAATGTTTAAAAAATAAGTTGAAACAGTGCTGCCAAGTATACCACTTATTCGTTTGCTGTTTTATTCGCACAACTCGATACAAGTTACGAATCGAATTCGCCTATTGTCAAAGAATTTTTGTTTGACTGACTTCTACACAGCGCAACCTGTAGGGTTACCCCCGCACTTGCTGTATTTCAGGTGTATCCATTTTGCACTTAGATGAAAGATGTAAATCACCGCAGATGACACATACATTCCGTAGGGTGCAGTAAGATTTTGTGTGACGGTATTCTTGAGAATTTTCGCAATGAACTAGACCTTTTCGCTTATGGGGATCTTCTGCCGTTCAATCCCTTTAATGACTCCTGTTAAACCTTTGCTACTTTTTAACTGGTAAGTGTGGTAATTTTGTTTATTATTGTCGAAGAAGGAAATAGCTTACCGTAAAGCTTAATTTCATAATAGATTTGTATTTTTGTTTCATGAATATCACCTTGGTAAGAGGAGCGACATGGAACATATTAGTGCTAGTCATCTGGATAATACTTTTTATTAAGACATCAGAGCTACTTTCACGAAGGTATATTGGTGGTGGCTTGTTAGCTGGGATTGGGGCCACCCGGTCATCATCGTTTCTAAGTAATCCAAAACGATTATTGGTTGCTAGATTTTCAGTGGTTAATTTCGAAATTTTGGAATTTTATTTGATTTGCCAGATTTTGTACTACGTTTCCGTTTAATGACCTGTATATAGAGGTCCAGCCCAATTTGAATTTGAGAATTTTTCTCATTCCCTACTGGGTGTATCGTTTTCGTTGGTGGAATCGAATGCATATTTCATCCTAGGTGCTGTGTTTTGGGAGAGCCTTGAAAATACGTTTTGGCTTTTTCCATTTGTGTATGGTCGTGCGCTGTTGGTGGGGAGATCGCGTGAGAGAGGTCCGTTTAGTTTGGCTGATGGCTGTCCAAATGTAGTTTTCGTAGAGGGAATTGTTACAGAAGGATTATTTACAATTCTCGCTCTTTCCGCGTGAGTTAATATAAATGCATCTGTTTGTACTGATGATGTACTGACGTTCGAAATGTAGTTTTCGTAGAGGGAATTGTTACAGAAGGATTATTTACAATTCTCGCTTTTTCCGCGCGAGTTAATATAGATGCATCTGTGTGTACTGAGAGGGAGCTATGGACAGATTTCTTCGCTTTTTTGTTGACATCGGTTGTTTTTGTGTTTATGTCACTTTGTAGTTTCACTTTTAAGTTTTCGGAGAGAGCGCCCGTTTCATTTGATAGATACGGCACTCGCTCCCACGGAGGCGTGACACGATGCTAATTTTGCGAGCTATTTTCTTATGTTTATTAAATGTTTGCTTTTTCTTTTCTTTTAATCAACCTTGAATTTACCTGGAATTCTTTCGGTAAATGCTTACGACTTCTTGGTTTGAAGTGGAAAATTAGCACCAGTTAACTTTAAAATGGTTTCTTGAAATGATGAACCCAACAAAGTAGTTACAAAAATTGATAGAGTGCTTCAATATAGACCTAGAAAAATAGGTTCTCCATGAACTTAATGTCACACAAGAATTAAGCCTCTATTAATAGCATATACAGCATTATAACTAGAGAAGATATTTTGAAAGAACTACAAAAAACTTTGACAAAATATAATACAGACTGGAATCGACTGCAATGTTTGATGGAGAAAGAAACATGTCTGGTGTAAACATCGGTGTTGTTCGGAAAATTATAAAAACTTGTGAAGGTGCCGGAGCAACAGCGCCAATTTTTCTGCATTGTATTATCCATCAACAAGAAGTATGTATAAAGAATCACTCAATTTAATTTGTGATTTATTTGCGCAAATCAAATCATTCAGGGCAAAACTGATATTGCTAGAAAGTCAGATAAATAAATGTAATTTTCCAGAATTCCTGTGTTATGAAGAATTGAATATAGAAACTGATGAGCAATTTCCAACCAGATTTGCAGTAAATCCCGATTTAAAACAAGAATTTCAAAAGCGATTTTCGAGTCGTGACATGAATTCAAAGGAAGTTGAGTTGTTTCAAAATCTGCTACGTTGCCGGCGTTTCAAGTCAGTTTTAAATGGAAATTTTTTATCTTGAAACTTATCTCAAATCAAGTATAAATACAAGGAAGGAAACTTTTTTATACAGTTGGTTGGTTGGTTTCAGTGGCTGATCCAAGACCTCTCCTAACGCCAGGGAAAACGATGGATTGTTCACTAAATCCACTTGGTGGAGTTTAGGTATCTTAAAAGATCTTTCGGTTTTACACCCGAGAGATCGGATAAATTCGCTAGCAAATAGTTTCCTAGTGTTCTATTTCTTGCGGCCGCCAGAACCGAGCATTCGCAAAGAAAATGGATTAAGGTTTCCTTCTCTTCTGAATTTCCACAACTTTTACAATGGGTATTGTACGGTCTCTGCAATTTCTCTGCATGAGTACCCACGAGCCAGTGACCCGCAAAGGCCGCCGTGAGGCGGCTGGTGTCCATGCGGTCCCTGTTTATGAGGTCCCTAGATCTCGCTGTTTTAAAGAGTGGCCAGGTCGCCCGGGATGTATTACATGTTGAAAGTGTCCTCCATCTATTGCCCGCTAAAGTAAGACAGTGCATGTAGATGCCCCTCTTAATCGCACCCATGGAAACAGGTACTAGTTCCACATGGGTTAGATCGAGAGAGGCTCCTCTGCGCGCCAATTCATCAGCCTTCTCATTTCCATCTATATTCCTGTGTCCGGGGACCCAGATGATTGTGATGTCAGCATGGTGACCTAGCGCCCTAAGTTCCTCCCTGCACTGTCTGACCAGTCTGGAGTTGATGGTGTTTGATTGTTGGGCTTTTATGGCAGCCTGGCTGTCCACAAAAATAGCAACCCTGCTTTTCTGCCCTTCTCTAATGTGGTGGGTGATCTGTCGATATGCCTCTCTGATCGCGAGTACTTCCGCCTGAAAAACTGTAGCTGTATCGGGTAGGCGTGTACAGTAGTTAATGTTAGCGTGCGGAGAAAAGACCCCCGCCCCCACGCCCAGGTCCATTTTTGACCCGTCCGTAAAAATGGGTATATCGTACTCCATTTGGAGTTTCCTTTTCGACCACAATTTTCTTGAGGGAAATCTAACCTTGAAGTCCTTTTTGAAGTCCAGTTGTGGTACTATGTAATCTGTCGTCATTTGTTTTAATTCCCTCGGCACTATGTATAGCACCTTACCATGACCGTACGTTCGCTCAGACCAACAGTTTGTCGCTTTTAACCTTAGCGCACTGTTGCAGGCTACGTTCTTAATGTACAGGTCGATAGGGAGGATGTGTAGCAATACGTTGAGTGCCTCCGCTGGACATGTTCTCAGGCTCCCTACAATGCCAGCGGCAGCTGTTCTTTGAACTCTACTAAGTCTCTGAACGTTATAGCCCTTGTCTAGAGCTGGCCACCAGACTATTGAACCGTAAGTTAGTATTGGACGCACGATTGCTTCGTACATCCAGTGAGTGATATGGGGGCGTAGTCCCCATCTTTTCCCAAACATTTTCTTGCATGCGTAGAAAGCTACGTGGGCTTTCCTGACCCGTAACTCTATATTGGTTCTCCAATTTAGCTTTGGGTCCAGGATAACTCCTAAGTGTTTCGCTTTCTCCGCTGGCTTTAGCTGTTGTCCGTTAAGTGTCGGAAGCTTAAAGATCGGAATCTTGGTCTTGTTAGTGAAAAGTATCAGTTCTGTCTTTTCTGGATTCACACCTAGTCCACATCCTGTGGCCCAGGAATTCAGTTTGTCCAGCCCATTTTGCATAATATCACTTATTACACAGGGAACATACCTGATACAGCTATCACTACATCGTCCGCGTATGGTACCGTCTTAACCCCCATTGAATCTAATATGCCGAGGATGTTGTCAATTACCAATAGCCACAATAAGGGTGAAATCACCCCACCTTGTGGTGTTCCTCTACTGACGTGTTTGACAAGAACCGTGTTACCCAGCTCAGACTGAATGACCCTAGTCCTATGCATTGTAACTATCCACTCCCTAAGAACTTCCTCAACCCCTACCCTGGTCAGAGAGTCCAGAATTGCTTTGTTACTAACGTTGTTAAAAGACCCTCTATGTACAGAAAGGCCGCCAACGTGTACTGCTTATGGTGGATTGTCTTTTCTACTGATCGAATTACCTCATGTAAAGCTGTTTCCGTAGATTTACCCCTGAGATATGCGTGTTGCGACTTCGATAGGGGAAACTGATCCACTGTATGCCTAAGGTGGATTTCCAGAGCCCTCTCCATTGTTTTAAGAAGAAATGACGTAAGACTAATGGATCTAAAATCTTTTGCCGACTCATGCCCAATCTTCCCCGCTTCCTCCAACTGTGGGGGATATAGTTGAAGCGTATACATGCCTTATATATCCCCTTCAGCCATGGGATCACCACAACCTGTAACCTTTGCAGCATGATTGGGAAAATCCCATCCAAGCCCGGCGATTTGTAAGGCGAGAAACAGTTTATGGAGTGTTTGATTTTTTCGTCCGTGAATATCAGGTCACAAACCGTGTGAAGATGAAATTTGCCAACTGACAAATTTCACTCACACAAAAACCTGTAAAAAACACTAGTAGGCGAAAGAAAGCTATGAAGTAAAAGGTGAGGGGATTGGCAAGAATTGAGAGCGGAAAATATAAAAAAACACTCCACAATTGGTATTTTAAACAAAGACACCGAGCAAATTTAACTCACTGGATTTTATATTAATAATTTTTGTATACGACCCCTGAAAGTTGAAAGTTTTTCCCTCAGCTCTGAAAAGTGCGTTGCAGGACTAAATAATATCCAAGGATAATCCAAGTGCAGGACTAAATAATATCCAAGGATAATCCAAGGACTTGTTGCGAATAAGGACTAAATAATATCCGAGGATAATCCAAGTGCAGGACTAAATAATGTCCAAGGATAATCCAAGGACTTGTTGCGATTAAGGACTTTCAAGGACCCACGAAGAACTTCAAGGATCCTTGAGGTTTCTGGGTATAAATTCTGTACACGAAACCTGGTTATCCGGCGAGCTTACCCCGGCGGAAAATTGAGTCGTTACAGCCGGTGGCATCTGATTGCCCATAAAGGGTAATTGAGATACATGCGCGGTATCTTTACAGTCTGGGAAGTGTGTTTGAAGTAAGAAATCAAGTGTTTCAGAAGATGTTTCCGTCCATGCACCATCCGTCTTTCTAAGGAAAGAGGGGCTGGTGTCTTCCTTGGACAGTATCTTGCTGAGTCTTGCTGAACTAGAGGTTGCCTCAATTGATTCAAAAAATTCTCTCCAGCCATTTTTCTTGGTTTCCCTGATAGATTTTTTTGTAAACTTTGAGACTCCCTTTATATCGTGCCCAATCTTCGTCCCTATAACATTGGTTGAACAGTTTCCTGGTTCTCTTCCTGAGATCCGATAATTTTTTGGAGCACCATGGTGGAAGAGTTTTTCTACTCTTAGTGACGGGACAAGCGCACTTGTAAGCTATATTAAGAGCTTCCTCAAGATTCCCCACTTTTTTGTCTATCGTCTCAGTAGATTCAAATTTCATTGTGTTAGAAATTTTAAGTTTTGAGCTAGCTACCCTCGTAAGAGTATCCCACTTTATTCTCCTGGCGTTTCTGTAAGCAATAGCATCTACGGTTTTAAAATTTACCTTGAAAACTATCCAACTATGGTCCGAGAAGGACTTCTTGTTGGATACCCTCCATTCTCCTACCTGGACTGATGCGTCTTCTGAAATTAGAGTTAAATCTAGGACTTCTTCCCATCCAGCACATTTATTAGAGCTGGGGAAGGTAAATGTGGGAGTATTCCCTCGGTTACATACTGTAAGGTTCGAATTGATTATAAAGTTAAAAAGTGACTCACCCCTTTCATTATCCTCGGTGCTACCCCATAGCGTGTGCCTCGCGTTGGCGTCGCATCCCAGAAGGAGTGGGACATTTTTGGCAGCAGCATTGGCGACCAGGGTCACCACCTTTTCCGGTGGTGCGTCACTGTTGTGCGCCATATAAGCTGATGCCGCTAATAGGTCTGGTCGCCTGTGCTGTACTGTGGGCAGATAAAATCATTAATTGTTTTCTTAACTAGGATACATGATCGAATCTTATCACAGTTCCTGATATAGTGCATATTGTATTTGGTCAGCTTGAGCCCCATAACGTCATTTCCTCTGACCCATGGCTCCTGTACAATGCCGATGTCCGCGTCTTCTTCACCCAGAAAAACGGCAAAGTTATCTGATGCATTCTTAGAATGCTGCAGATTAATCTGCACCACCTTCAGCATCGGTACCCTTTTGTGCAGGCGCTTTGGAGACTTCTTCTTGAAGGTCCGTGTCCTCTGGAATCTTGTTGGCCTCCTCCAATTCATCCGCGTCGCCCTCGGTCGGGCGGAAGATTTTTAATTTGGCGGACATAACGCCAAAACGCATTTTGCAGTCGGCTGCTTCCAGGACACCAACGGACTCCTTATTAATTGCCAGAAGCAGGGACATGCTTGTTTTCTGGGCACCTTCGTTCTTGATGATCGCACAGTGGTTCATTGGCTTATTGGCGTTTTGCCGCTGTAATAGCTGGAGCACCCTCCCATCCTCGAGCTTCAGTATGGGTAGCCAAATACGGGCTCTCGGTCGTCTTGGGATATCCCCGGCTGGTATCAGCTTAAGCCTTAAGCCTTCCCATGCTTCGCTAATCTTAGCTATGCACTTGCCGAGGAGTTCCTTCGATGGCCGATCGTCGCACCTGAACACCCAGCATCCCCGTACCACATTGGAGGAGTCGAAGCCAGAGGGAGAAGCATCCGCATTGGACAAGAGGTGTTCCATCACCATCTCTGCCAATTTGGATTCAATCTCCCCCCATTTCTCCAGGACTTTCTTCCCCCCCTTGCTTATATCGTCGATGAGTGCCACATGTAGCTCATCCCTAGCCACTTCGCTGTATGGTCGCCTTGTGCTCGTCGATGGACCCTCTTTTGGTGTAGATGTTTTGGCGACCTTGTGTCTTTTTGAAGCCGAAAACGTCACATCCTGTGACCTGTTTCGCTTCGTCGCCTTTTCTGGGAGGGAGATTTGGTACTGCTCGTACTCATCGACAACAGTTTGGTACTTGGCCTTGTCCGCCTGGTCAAACTCATGTACCGACCCTTCCGCCTCATTCTTAGCAATTTTGCTTGGGATGAAGAGAGCTTTCTGGTACCGGTTTTTCCAGGCCGCTGCCTCGGACTTTGGTTTTTTCGGTTTTGGCTTAGAGTCCTTCTTCGCCGCTACCGACATGTTTGTTTTTGTTAGTGTTGTTGTTGTTGCACTGCTTGTGCTAGCAGTGGGTTCACTGTTTGCCGACGTGCTCTTGCCATCGTCGGATTCCATGGTCTCCTGACTGGAGGCCAGCAACTCATCCTCTGAGTGCGTGGTGCAAAGCACCGGGGTGGTTTTTATGTGTTTTTTGTTTGTATCTTTTTCGTACGACTGCCCTTCCCCGAAGGCTTGGGCAGTCAAGGGTTTTTGAGGGAAATGGCGGCCCACCGTGCCAGAGCCCTATGCCACGGTAAGGCCACCGTTACTCCCCGATGCGGCCTTGTTTCGGAGAGGCGCCGTTCGAATACAGTCTACGCGGATAATCCCCTGACTGCAAAACCCATCCAATAGGCACGGACACGCATAACACCCTGGATTAGGGGGGAAGTGTTTATTGACTCTCCAGTCTAGATCCGTTGTGTTCAGTAAGTGGCAGGGTCACCTCGAGCAGTATGTGACTCATCGTCACGCACTAACGGTCTTGGTAGAGTATAGGCTAAGGATCCAACATAGGACTATATTACACATATCACTACCCTGAGGACTACTCCCTTAACCCCAAACTGAAAAGGGGGGTTAAGGTATTTGTATTTATTTACAAAAATTTTAAAAGATTTCCAAATTTATAGCCATTTGCTTGTAAATTAGATTTATGTTTGGGACTGCCTATACATATGTGCGAATAAACTTTTTACAAGATGAATTATCCGATATCAAAGTACAGGGTAAATTTGTCGGATGATCATTTGCAATCATTGCTTATAATTACAAATGAATATAACTAGTGTTTCAGATGTCTATTATAACTTTCTAGAAATTCTTCAGCACAAAACAGAGTTTCATCATAACCATTAAAAGTTGCATGCTTTTAATTTTCTGTATGTATGACTCAAATTAAATTTTAAAAAAAATTGAATGCTGCCTTAGTCATAATTAGATATTTTCATTCAGACATTCAGGTGGCTATCGCAATAGGATAAACCCAATATGGTCATTGAAGCCAAAATTTCGGACTCCCTTGTTCTATAGGAACCTACTAATGATTTTTGGTTAATTATGAGCGTGGCTGTGAAAATAACCCGCCCATTTTTTGTCGGGTGTTTAATGTCCATATCCGCAACCTTCCTGTGATATTAAGTTGATAAAGCTTTAATAAGAATCTAGTCGAGATTTTTGTTGAATTGTGCGCGTGGCAGTAGCATTATGATCCCAATAAGTTCCACACACACTATTGAGGACCCCAAATACGTTTCTGCCTTTTTTTCGATACCATCAATACGAGCATAAGTAAGTTAATTTCAATTATAGACCCAAAACTTCCTTATATGACAAGTGAGCGTCTAATTTCTCTGATCAACTTCATTTCTTTCAGTTAGGTCTAAATTGTCCACATGTTGCTTCTCGTAAAATTTCGCCCATAAAGGCCGGTATGCAGCTCTCAAGAAAAGCGAAAACTTCACATAAAAACGAGTAAAGAAGTTTGAAGTCGGGTTAGACCGACTTCGAAATACGGAATTCGGAAGTTTTCTGCATAAATAATCATTAGGAGAATATCTATGGTAATTTTCGGTCTGGTACCTTGAATTGGTTATATTAGTCGGAGGCGTGGCCTTTATCTGATCGACCCCATTTCTGGTAGATGTCTCTGTAGAATCAATATATGTACTAATATAAAATATCGTCCAAAAATATTGTATTGGTCATAAGCTATAATAATATGTAAATAGTGGGCGTGGCTGTAAAAATTAGATGCCCCCTTGTTGGACTGTGTTTAATGTTAGTATCCGCAACCCTCCTGTGAAATTTCGTTGATGAATCTTCTATAGGAACCTAGTAATGGTTTTTGTTTAATTATGGGCTTGGCATTAGTAATAAACTCTCCATATTTGGAGTGCATATTACTACAGACACAATGTATGCATCTTCGAATTAGTATTCATATAAGTTAACGTAACATATGCAAAAACTTCAATATAAATTAATATGCAAGCCACTCAGTGCAATTGCACTTCATATTGCACCAGCGGTCACACGGTCTACCTGTGGTGGCATAATTGCACGCGCGGATCGGATGACACAATTATGCTAACGTAGCGTCTGGAGCAGTTCCGCCGGTGGGAACCGAAGCAACTGGAAGGAAGACACGCAGCGGCAGCATGATCACCCCAAGGCAGCGAGGCTTATATTATTTTCAACTTAAGTTAGTTCTAATTTGAATTTATCTAAATAAAGACGTGACAAGAACACAATAAAAAAATAAATAAAAAATATTATTTTTTATTTTAAATCGACATAAAATAATGTAACTGGCGCCCGAGCAGGGACCAGTCGCGAAATTCGGAGTCTGACCGCGAACTTTTAAAAAGATACGTTTTGAATTAAAAATAATTTTCGTTCATACATATAATACAAAAGTGGAGTGACAAAAAAAAATAATAAGCATTGAATGCTAAATAAAGAACATTAAAAACAGTGCAAAAATTTGTCAATTAACTGTGAAAACATTTTGTTGGAAAAAATTTTAATATGCTCCGCTTCCTGTAATTAAAAATAAAATTAATCTACGCAATTACTAAAACAATATACATTGGCCAATGTTCCGCACGAACTAACGTAAAACAAAAAAAAAAAAAAAGGAAACCAAATCACTAAACTAATAAACTTCGTGGAAGTCAAAAAGTTCGCTGGGAAAAAATCTTCGGAATCTGGCTGGTCCAAAAATCCTGTAGTAAGTGTTATTGGTGATCGAAAAATCTAATATCTCATAATATTAGTGATCACAAAATCCAATAACGAGTACTATTGGTAATTTAAAAAAACAAAAAAAAATGCAATTACTAGTGCCCTCGTATTGGTAAACAAAAATCCTTTAGCAAGAGTCCTTAAGTAGTTCGAAGCTAAAGGTCGCGGAAAAAATCCTTGTAGGATACTCGCGCCGACTTAGTACAGAGAAAGAGGCCCCCTAGTAGCTTTTAAGCAAACGGGACGCGTTGCACGCACGCCGCTCTGTCAAAACTCTAATTGAATTAATAACAATAGTTTAAAAAAAAGGAGAAAAACAAAACAACAAAAAAAAAATAAATATTCTAAAAATATTTGAAATACTAAAAAGAATGAAAACAAAAGAATAAATCAGCTAAAAATCCAGTTAAATCGCTTAATGAAAATCCCAAAAATTGGTGTAAAATAAATTTTGAAATATTGCATATGAAAAAAAAAATGAAACAAGATTTCTATACTGGTAAATGAAGAAAATATTTGCGTGAAATTTAACAATAAAAAAGGAAAAAGAGATAAGAAAAGATACGAATTTAGAAAAAATATATACTCACGCACAAATTTGAAATTCGAAAAAATCGAAAATACAAATAAATAAAAACAAAAAACAAAAAGTGAACAATTTTTTTTTTATATACAAAAAAGAATGCCAATAAGTGTCGGAATGCTTTTAACACTATTGTAAGTAATAATTAATCTTTATGTCAAAAATTTTGTATTAACGCAGTTTAAGAAAACTTCAAAAACCTATTGAAAGTTTAACCTAAAATTGATTCATATATAAGAAACAAAAGTTTGTAACATTTAAACAAAAGAGGAAAACACATTCCCTAAAAACTATTTGATAATTTTAAGAAAAAATTCAAAAGAAAATACCTATTGTAATTTTGGGAAGAAAAAAAAAAATCAAAATGCAAAACGAATCCATCCTTAAACCTTCCCTCCTTGACCCTTCCTCAAGCTCCTCTTCCACGCAACAGCGAACAAGCCAAGGCACCGCTTTAGAAAGCATGGTGTCTACCATGGTTAACCGAATCTTGCAGGCCGAAGGACGGGACATACTAAGATCCCTAACCCACAGTCAGAATCAAATGAGGCAACCGACCAGACTATCAATGAGGAATATAGAAATGACATGTCGGATTTAGACAGGATTCCCGATGTGGTCAGGTGTCTAAGAGAATTCTCAGGAAAAGCAGGGGAATTCAGCTCCTGGAAAAAGAGCGTAGACAGGATTTTGAATATTTATGAGGGTTCAAAAGGAACTCCTAGGTACTTTGGAATATTAAATGTGGTTAGGAATAAAATCGTGGGAGAGGCAGACATGGCCCTCGAATCCTATAACACTCCGCTCGACTGGAAAGCTATTTCAAAATGCCTAACAATGCACTACGCTGACAAACGTAATTTGGGTACTTTGGAGTACCAAATGACATCATTGATTCAAGGGAACTTGTCAGTAGAAGAATTTTACCAACAGGTGTATATGCATTTGTCATTGATCCTTAATAAAATAGGCTGTATGGAGATAGGAGCGGAGTCCATGAATCTCTTGACGCAAACTTACAGAGACAAAGCGCTGGACACATTCGTTAGAGGACTTAAAGGCGACATGCCCAAGTTGCTCGGCATACGCGAGCCGGCAGACCTGCCACAGGCTCTACATCTTTGCCTAAAACTTCAGAACCAAAATTATAGAACAAATTACGCGATCAATACACATACAAACACTAAAAGGCAGATATCTCAACCAATGCCACCACATAAGGGATACTTTGGCAATAACAATTTTTATCCTCAGCTGGTGAACTTCCCCAAATTCAACAACAGTTACAACAATCCTAGGCACAACCCCCAAAATCAACGCCCCTATTTCAATAATTCTAACTTCCAAAACCAACGCTTCCAAAACGATCGGTTCCACTATGCACCTCCAAGACCAATGGCACCTAAGCCACCAGTACCTATGGAAGTAGACCAGAGCCTCCGGACAAGAGCAGTAAACTATGCCAACAGGCCACAATCAGAATTTGCACCCAAACGTGAGGCAAGCAGCCAGCATGCTGGAATTCCATATAAGACGCAAAGAAACTTCCATATCAATACAGCCAACGCCTATCTCAATGACTTTAACCGGACTATAGCGGAGGAGGAAAATCGTGGTAATCAACCTTCTAATGAACATGGAACAGGTGCATCTCACGAACAGGATATTGTAGACTATTCGGACATCTATTTTTTAGGAAATCCTACTCGCCGCTCCCATACGTCGAAACAAGGACAGAGAGCGGCGAGATACTAAAGATATTAATAGACACAGGGTCAAATAAAAATTATATTCAGAATTCACTAGTACCAACACCCACACTTAACAAGAGCCCATTCTTCGCCAATTCAATAGGTGGAGACATCCAAATGACTCACCATACCGTAGCACATCTTTTCGGCCAAAATGATATTGACATCAATTTTTATTTGTTACCTACCTTGAAATCCTTCCATGCGATCCTTGGAAATGATAGCCTTAAGGTGTTAGCTGCTGTAATCAACACTGAACATGGTTTCATGTCAGTTCGAAATGGAATAAAAATTAAAATTAATCAAATGTCATCGCAGAACGTGAATGCCATTGATATCGAGGTAGACCACATTCCCTTACCCGTAAGAAACGACTTCCTTAAATTAGTCCATAGGCATGCTAGCCTATTTGCTGAGCCCGACGAAAAATTAACTTATACAACTCGAGTAGTAGGAGAAATTCGGACAACGAATGACACCCCCGTTTATACAAGGTGCTATCCCTACCCTATATCTCTAAAGGACGAGGTCGAGAAACAAATCGATCAACTTCTGAACGACGGTATAATAAGGCCATCGAGATCTCCCTATAATTCACCTGTGTGGATAGTCCCAAAAAAAGCCGATTTATCAGGACAAAAGGAATACCGAATGGTAATTGATTACCGCAAACTGAATGCAGTAACAATTGCAGACCGCTATCCCATTCCTGAGATTAAAGAGGTAATTGCTCAACTTTGGAAAAATAAATTCTTTTCTGTTATAGACTTAAAGAGTGGGTTTCATCAAATACCACTTAAGGAATCCGATATTGAAAAAACAGCATTTTCTGTAAATAATGGAAGATTTGAATTTTCAAGGCTTCCTTTTGGGCTGAAAAATGCCCCAGCAATCTTTCAAAGAACGCTTGACGACATACTTCGCGAGCATATTGGCAAAATATGATTTGTTTACATCGACGATATTGTCATCTTTAGCAAAACTACAGCGGATCATTTAGAAAATATAGAGAAGATCTTTAGGACTTTGGAAGATGCCAACATGAAAGTTCAATTGGACAAGTGCCAGTTTCTAAAGGAATAAGTTGATTTTTTAGGATTCGTAATATCAGAATCAGGAGTAAAAACTAATCCATCAAAGGTCGAAAGCATCGTCAATTTTCCACAACCTAGGACACTGAAGGAGTTGCGTTCCTTTTTGGGTATGTCAGGGTATTATAGGCGTTTTATAAAAGGATATGCGCAAATAGCCAAACCTCTTACTTCCTTGCTACAGGGAGAAGCAGGACGGGTACCAAAATCTGTTTCTAGTAGAAAATTAATATCAATGAATAACAGTACAGTTGAGGCATTCAATAAATTAAAAAATTCACTCGTCTCCGAGGATATCATCCTCTCGTACCCAAACTTTAACTATGCGTTCCACTTGACGACAGATGCTTCAAATTATGCCATTGGAGCAGTCCTGGAGCAAAATAGCAGACCAATAACCTTTATTTCGCGAACGCTAAGTAAAACCGAGGAACAATATGCTGCTAACGAGAAGGAGATGTTAGCAATTGTTTGGGCACTAAATTCTCTCAGAAGATACCTCTATGGTGCAGCCAAAATAGTTATTTTCACAGACCACCAACCGCTTACATTTGCCTTGAGCAACAAAAATAATAACAGCAAAATTAAACGCTGGAAGACAATACTGGAAGAGCATAACTATGAACTCAGATACAAGCCAGGAACGACGAACGTGGTCGCAGATGCCTTATCAAGACTACCACTGACTACACAAATAAATTCACTTACTGCCTCACAGCATAGCGACGAAAGTTCCTCTCATGACCGCATACCAGCGGTCGAAGTCCCTATAAATGCCTTTAAGAACCAAATTTTCATCCTTTCTGGAAACCCTGATAATTATCAATTCGAAATACCATTCCCTACGTACCACAGGCATATCGTCACTAAACCAGAGTACACAAATCAGGATCTACTTTCAATCCTTAGAAGACATTTAAACCCTAGTGTAATTAATGGTCTGTTTACAACAGAAGAAATAATGAGAAAAATTCAAGAAATTTGTGTTTTGTAGATACAAAATCTGTTTCACCCAAACAAAGGTCAATGATGTAACTAGCGAAACAGAACAGGAAGAGGAAATTCTAAAGGAACATAGAAGGGCCCACCGAAATGGGCGTGAGAATAAAATCCAATTATTAGAAAGGCTTTACTTTCCGAAAATGAATTCAAAAATTAACAGATTGTTGAAGGAGTGTAGAATATGCCAAGAGCATAAGTATGACCGTCACCCCAATAATCCCCAATTAAAAGAAACCCCAATTCCTGAATATCCTGGTCACATTCTACACATAGATATTTATAGCACAGAAAGGAAACTAGTCCTTACAGCAGTGGATAAATTCTCAAAATACGCGCAGACAAAACTGATTCAATCCAAGGGAGTAGAAGATATCCGGGAACCACTACGCCAATTATTATTTAATTATGGAGTTCCAAAAATTGTTGTGATTGACAATGAGAAGTCCTTAAATTCTGCCTCTATAAGATTCTTATTACATGACAAATTAAACATACAAATTTTCAAAACACCCCCTTACGTCAGCACAGTCAATGGGCAGGTTGAAAGATTTCATTCAACTTTGACGGAAATCATGAGGTGCTTAAAAACTGATGGAATTCATAGATCTTTTGAAGAATTGCTAGATAGAGCTGTGTATGAATATAACTGCTCCGTGCACTCGACAACAAGGAAGAAGCCAATCGAGGTATTTTTTGGTAGGAGGGTTAGCACAGCCCCAAGCCAATTCGAAAAAGCAAGGCAGGATAATATCGCACGGCTAAGAGAAAAACAAAGCATCGATTTAGGGCAACAAAATAAGAAAAGGCATCCTATTAAAAACTATGAGCCGGGAGATGTCATTTATGTAAAGCTAAATAAAAGAGTAGGATCCAAGTTATCCCCACGTTACAAAAGGGAGACTGTTAGAGAAAACAAGTCAAAGACAATAATAACTGAAACTGGGAAAGTCGTCCACAAAAGCAATATAAAGCACAATAAAAAACTAAATAAAAAAAATTTTTTTTTATTTTAAATCGACATAAAATAATTTAACTTATATCAGCGTTAGAAGCATAGATAGGATAATTGTTTTTAAGTTATTTCACGGTGGAAGGCAATGAATGGACTCCAAAATTTTATTTCAAGCTACCGAATATTAAACCACCTGAAAACGTAACCACTATTGCCAAAACAAAGTTTCCTAAGAAGGTTTTAGTATGGCTGGCGATAAGTGAGCGTGGAATAAGCGAACCTGTATTCAGAAAACCGGTTTAGACGTAAATGCTGATGTGTACATTGACCAAGGTCTTCCAGTACTTAAGAATTTCATCAATAAATACTATAAGAACGACAAAACAATATTTTGGCCAGACTTGGCATCCGCTCACTATGCCAATGCCACACGATCTGCTTTAAACAAATTTAAACATTGAATTTGTACCCAAGGAGAAAAACCGCCCAAACGTGCCTCAGCTAAGACCCATTGAAACTTTTTGGTCAAATTTAAAAATAATTGTCTATGGGAAGGGCTATAAGCCAAAAAAAATCGATTGCCTGATTACAAAAATTAAAAGAGAGTTGGCCAAAATGGATACAAAGGGGCTGCACAAGGCTAAGCGGAAAGTGCCTCAAAATATAATGAAGGCTAATCGCTGTGGATATGATTCTTTTTTATAAAAATAGTTTAAGTTGTGTACTTAATCTTCTATCAATGTTAAGTTTATAAGAAATGAACAAAAGTTTTTGTTACTCTTAATTTGTCAGTTCGTATTTCATTCCGCATACGTTAATAATAATAATTTTTTAATAATAATAATAATTTTTTAATGACCTAAAAGATCTCTTATGTCATAGTTATCAATAGATGGATAGATAGATTTCTTTACGTGTGTTATACACCGCGACCTGAAAGATCTATTGTGATGCCCCTATTTATTTAAAATATGAGAATAGAGTGATCTATGGATCTTCCTTCAGGCTCATATCCGACAGTAATTCATATACTTTGGAGGAATTAACTTAGGGGATCTTGCTCCTCTCATTTCATCACTTTCTCCAGAGAATCGACAGATGGCATCTGAAGAGAGACCCAAGTTATTCATATGATAGTCTACAGTGACCTCATGAAATGCCTGTTATGATTCCTAATATACTCCGAGGCATTTTTATTAATACTTTAGCTCCTTTAGGATTAAAATCTCCCAGAAGAGCTTTGGACTGTCTTAATTCCGGAAGAGTTTTCCCAGGTCTATTTTTTTTTTGCTTCTGTACACTTCTTCAGCAGACCTCCTATAGTGTTAGATGATAGTCCACAGATGGGTTCAGGAGCGATGAAAGGATAGGCCGCAGCCTTTCTAGCTAAGCTATCAGCCTTCTCATCACCCACTACACAGTAGAAATAGATTGTTTATGCTGCCCAAAGAGTTCAATTTCCCAGGACAGTTCCCATACAAGTTTAGACCTCACCAAGGGTGAGCTCAAACTCTTAAGTGTTGCTTGATTATCTGTTAGTATTACGATGTTTTTTCCCCCGATACTTCCTGTTGATATTGATCTGACCACATCTGTCAATTGCGTGAATCTCCACTTGAAAAATGCTTGGGATAGCATCCATTGGTTCCTAGTACATGGTTATAGGCCCAAATACTCCTGCCGCAGTGCCGTCCATAGTCTTAGAACCATCTGTATACCATAAGAGGAAGTTTTATCTAATTTTATACATCTTAGTTAGCTCTTTCCATTCTTTTTTTGCAACTGAACTTTGAACTGTATTTGTGTGCAAAGTTGAATTTTCTTGGCATGTAATCCTTATGAGATTTTAAGAAACCCGTTTCTGGAGATGAATTGTTCCCCATATATTTTGGGTGTAATTTGATTGCCTCGAAATAATTTCTTGTATTCTGCTAACTGATTTCCTAGCAGAGTCTTGTATTACTAGATTCAAGTGTTCTACATTTAGTATAACTTCCATTGCTGCCGTTGGACAGGTGCGCATAGCTTCAGTGATGACAAGACAAACCAAATTTCACTGTCTTAAGTTTGACTCTATTGGACCTGGCTACTGAAACATAGTTGACCATCATCGTGGTATACATTCAATAATTTTTGGTTTAAATCCCCAAAATTTACCAGCAAGCCTTCTGCATTATCATTAATAGAGTTGTAGCCCTCTTGGTGGTTGCTATCAGGTAAGCTCCACAATAGTTTTTTTTTGTCGAAAATGACTCCAAGGTATTCAGTCTCAGAGCTATTATCGACCTGAGTACCATTTAGAAGAATAGGTTTTATATATGGTAAAGATCATTTTCTAGTAATCGGCACAATGGTAGTCTTCGAGGCATTTGTTCCATCCTGTTCCCGTGCACCATTCACTAGTTGCTAATGAGCCCCTCTGGATAATATCACAAAGGGTGGATTCAGATTTTCCTGTAGCTATTATCACAATATTTGGTTTGACTTTCACAATTTTGTCACTTTCTTCAGCTTCAGTCTGTCTACTGTTAAGTAAAACTCGTATCCAATTGGAAGTGATATTACCTATTCCTCTATTGATAAATGCCCTAATCACATATACGTGAAGAGTGTTGTCTAAAGCCCTCTCAATATCAAGCAAAGTACATCCAGTGGTGCCTGAATGAAATCAGCCAGATGGTATAGTGCAGTTTCTGTAAATTTTTCCAGCAATATACGGAAACTGACAAGGACGTTGAAGCTACCTTTTCAATACAGTCTGAAGGATATGGATATTAACTATTTTCTCCATTGCTTTTGATACAAATGATGTCAAGTTGATAGGCCTGAAGGATTTGGGATCGGCCATATCCTTCTTGCATTCATTGGGAATAAATTCCACTTTAGCTGTATGCCATGCTTCCGTTATATACACAAAAGCAAGACTTGCCCTGGTGATATTTACCAGGTGCTGGATCAGTAACTCACCGCTCCTTTGGAGAATGATTTGGAAGATACCATTCGGTGAATTGTGTGGCTAAAAAGAGCTGCTTACCCATCTCAACCTTTCAGTATTTATACTTTCTTTGGCCAATTTTGATTACTCTTCTAGGAGGAGCATCCATCTGCGAAGATGGCGGTATCTGGATCGAGCTCCCAGGGAAGTGCACAGGCAGCAAAAGGAGAGCACGATCTTCTTCATTCGCCCCAAACTTTCTATTTTCGGATCTCAATTCCAGCCTTAAGTCGACTTTGTTTTTCGCAAGAGCTCTATAGAATCGTGCTATTTCAGGAGTCGATTCAACACTTTGTCAAAAGGATCTATAGCTAGTCCTTTTGGCTTGTTTGATCTCTTTGTTATAGATCGGCAACCCTTCTTTTATTGATCCCAGTCCCCCGTACCCATAGCAAGGCTGAATCTGACGCACCTTAGTACGTATAGTAAACTGACTACAATTGCACCAGGGAATATTCCTCCTGTTTTCCATTCTCTTTAAAGGACAAGCTAGGATTCAGTAATAATTTCATTCAGTTCATTTACACCAACCTTCCACTGGCTCCCCCGGATTTTTATACATTCCTCATATATTTGAGGATGACAGTAGTAAATGCACTGAACTTTCGAAGAATTCCCAGTTAGTATACCCAAGATTTCTAAAAGGTACCATTTTTGTGACGATACCTCCTATATCGAGTTGAATTATACTATGGCCGACAGAGAGGGTTCGTTTCGTAACCTTTCACTTGCTAACAATATCAGTTAGCCCTGGTCCACAGAAAGTCAGATCAAGAACTTCCTCTCTAATTACATTTCTAAAAGTGGGTGTGTTCCCCTTATTCAATATATATAAATTAAGTGATAATAAAAATTCTAGAACTGACTTACCCCGGTTATTGGTGGCACTGTAGATGGTATTGTGTGCGTTTGAGTCACAGCCTTCCAATAGTGGAATCCTTTTGGATAGACAATACATCGCAAGCTTATAGACTTTTTCCGGGATGTCATTCATATCTCCCGGAAAGTAGGCCGATGCAACGTCTATGTCGCGAGAGACCCCATCATCTATGTACTTTACCATGATGGGTGTGAGATCTCGCGACATGAATTCTGAAAGACAAAAGTAGTTAATACCATTTCTAATTGGGATACAGGTGCGGGGAATGTCAGCATTGGCATCCCATATTACCTTTGTAAACTTACTAGAAAGGCCCCTAATTTGACGTTTGTAACACCGTGGCTCTTGAATGAGGGCCAGCCCCATGTTGTTCTTGGCAAACACACTCCCGATGACAGCCGAGGCTGCTCTGGCATGATGGATGTTTGCTTGAGCCACTTTCAGTCTCGTCATCTTATGGAACAGGTTGTGACGGGATGGTGTTATTCCCACCATGATGGATGTTTGCTTGAGCCACTTTCAGTCTCGTCATCTTATGGAACAGGTTGCGATGGGATGGTGCTATTCCCATCTTCGTCCTCCTCGTCCCTAGAGACATCCTCCAGACTTTGTACCAGTGAAAGGCAGTATGAGGCCTCATTACCTTTGACAGAGGTGGGATTTATGTCTCCGCTACTTCCTCTGCCTTTGGCTTTTCTTGAGTACGTCTGGAACAACCGACTTTGATTTTGCTAAGTCGGTAGTTCAACGCATATCCCGAGCTCTTTATTAGTTGCATGGACCCATCATCTATTTCCACGGACAACTGGAACCACTCTATTTCAACTGGACCACTGTCCGTTGCCATCGTCCTTGCAACTCCATATTCTCCAGAAATTGGTGTTTAGCCCAATATTTTGGCTGGAGGGAGACTTAAGTGACACAGCTACCTCTTGTCCTCTACTACGAGGGAGGAAGGGGCAGACTGTGTGTGATCGTGGGATGTTGTCTCCCTCTCTAGCGTCCAAACTGACGCCCTCTCTCACTGAAAGCTGCGTCACGACCCCTTTCAGCCATTCCACCGAGTCCGTCGAACAGCAGTAGCTGCTCAGGAAGCCAGGCTTGAAGTGGATACCATCGAAGGAGAATTCTTTGGTCCATTCTCCAAACAGCCTCTCAAGCAACATCTGCTGAACACTTGGTAGCTCTTTGCTAGTCAGGATGGTGTTCAGATAGTTCACAGCAACAACAGCCACCTTGTTGACGGATGCCACCTTAGCGTAGCTTCCTGCTGCCTTGGACCCTAGGAGGGCCTGACGGCGTTGCCGTCTTCCTGTTTTTGGCTGGATCATGATTAGGAGAAAAGGTGTTTCGTAACCTTTTCTTCAGGTTCTTGTTTACGTTCGGTTGTGATGTTGTGCCTGCCGAATCCTTTACAACCCTGTGCTACGTTGCCTTGGCAAGAGCATCATCTGGTTACATACCCTGAGACAGGTAGTTGAGATACCATCTGACTCCAGCTCCACTTAGCTCCTTTCTTCTCGGGTCATCCAAACCCCCCGGTTGACCATGATCAGGAAGAGGCATTCCTTAATTTGCCATCCTGGAGGTATTCTCCGAGATGGTAGATCGGGATGGATTACTCCCTTTGCCCCACAGTTTTACTCCAAGTGACAGTCTTTCGTTAGTGGAGGTGGGAGTTTGTTGAGTTGGTCCCATTTTTGCTCTGGCAGCAGCAAAAGTGGATGGCATATCATGGGAAGAAAGTTTCCGAATTCCTGCACCACCCATTCCGTCTACTGTTATTGGGGGTCCCATAGGTCCAACCACTGTTTTGGTCACGGATGAAGGTATCCGTTCATTGACCGCAGCAGCATTTGATTTTGGCTTAGCTGGTGATCTTGCCCCACTAAGCATTGGCTCATCAATTCTTTCCTCCATCTGATTAGCCAATTGAATTGCGGTGATGATCCGCGGAATTCTTTGGTTTACTTTTTGTTTCTTCATGAAGATTCTTTTTGTGGAGATCATAAAGACCACTCGGACAGAGATCCGCAACATCCGAGCTAGGCTATTACCACCTTTTTATTTGGGGACTCCGGTTACAATTATACTGGTTAACAGGGCCACTAGTCTGGCAGATCTTCAGCACGGGTCGCGTGACACCTTGATCCAGCCCTTACCTTCGAACTATAGTCAAGGTGTATTTCTCAATGCTATACTATTAAATCAAACACTGAGCGCTACATCCTGACCTTAGCTAGATCAAAAACCATATGATGCCATTATAGACCTATTACCAGCCGGTTCCCTAGGGGAGGGTTCAGTCAGTCAATGAATTTCGTACCGGCCGGAGCTATCGATATACAAGTTAGCAACAAGTTCATGCACTTCTTTCTCACACGGAAAACGGCTGACAATACCTCCACGATTTGCGCGCGACAACAACAACAACAACAACAGCAGCAGAAAATAGCAGAGCCATGCGGACGATATGTTTTGCGCATAACAAATGCAGTACAACAACACCGCAGCAGCAACAACAACAGAGGAATAGCAGAGCGAAGCGCGCAGCAGCAGTTAGGGTAGAATTAATTTGTATGTTATGTCAGTCGTGATATAGAAGTAAAATAAAGAACAGCGCATAGCGCTCAGTGAATTCATTAAATTGTTTTGTTTAAAAGCACATAGTGCTTACGAACTTACATAAATAAAACACGTAATATGATACATTGAACAACATTAATCAATCAATATTTAACAAATACTTTTCAGATAATTTTATTCGAAATGCTACATGTAGTGGGATTAGCTGTATGGATATTCGCTGTGCTTCCCCATCTGGACTCAGTTCGTGGGTTAATGCTCTGTAATAGCGTTTGTTTTATACCAGCGTTGCTCAGTGAGTATTTTTATAAATATTTTAATACATAACAATGTGTTATTTATATCAGGGATGTCCATGAAAAATTTATCCGGAGCTTGAGAAAATAACGACTCACTTGATATATCGGGTTTTTCAATAAGAGCGCTACAAAAGTTTTTTTAAATAAAACAAAACCGGTTTTAGATATCAATGAAATTCTTTATTCCTGTGAAAGTACGTTCGATACCATTATGTATGGAACTCGATTTCTTTTGCATGGCCACCACGGGCACGCTTGCAGAAGTCCAGACGCTGAACCCAATTTTCAACGCTTTTCAAGCATAAATCGCCCGATACTGCTGCAATTTCACGTTCGATATTCGTACGAAGTTCATCAATCGTCGCTGGCTTGTTGGCATAGACCATAGACTTGACGTAGCCCCACAGGAAATAGTCTAACGGCGTCAAATCGCACGACAGAGGCGGCCAATCGACTGGGCCATTTCATGAGATAACACGTTCACCAAACTTTGTTTGCAGTAAATTGATTGTGGCAATCGCTGTGTGGCTTGTGACGCCGTCCTGTTGGAACCACATGTCCTCCAAGTCCATAGTATCCAATTGGGGCCAAAAATATTCGGTTATCATTGAACGGTAGCGGTTCGCATTCACAGTAATGTGCCGGTCTTGATCATCACGGAAGAAGTACGGCCCAATGACGCCGCCGGCCCATAAACCGCACCAAACCGTAATTTTTTCGGGATGCAATGATGACTCATGGAGTACGTGTGGATTGCTGTCTAACCAATAACGCATATTTTGCTTATTGACGAAGCCATTCAGCCAGAAATGAGTCTCATCGGTGAAGATGATTTTCCTATAAAAATCCGAATCATTTTCAAGTTGTTGCTCAGCCCAATTCACGTACATACGAGGCTTATGGTGGTCCAGCGGCTTCAGTTCTTGCGTCAATTTGATCTTGTAAGGAAGTAGGCCAATATCTTTTTGCAAAATTCGCCACAACGACGTCACAGAGATGCCCAACGCTTGAGAACGACGTGTGAGAGACACATTTGGGCTTTCGTGAACTGAAGCCTCAGCGGCAGGAATATTCTCGACACTACGGGCACTTCTTTGTCTCACTGGCACGGGAACATTTTGTACTGTGCCTGTGGATTCAAATTTTTCTACTAGACGCTCAATTGTTGATCTGCTAGGACAATTATGACGACCATAAATTGGACGTAGCGCTCTTAAAGTTGAGGCGACTGACTCCGAATTTCGGTAGTAAATTTAAATAATTTCGACTCGTTGTTGGCGCGTATATCTTTGCATGATGAAATGGCAACCCTTACTGAAGAGAAGTGTCAAAAGAGCGGAAAAAATATGGCGTCGTTTGCTGTCACTGTCGATTTACTTTTGTAGCGTTTCATGTGAAAAACCCTTTACATAAGCACTCACTTGCAATTCATGTCAATGTATATATTTGCTTTGAGTTGCATGTAAACTGTACAAATTTGAACGCGCTAACATTAATAATATAATACTGCTAAAAATTGCAAAAGTCAACAAATTATGTGAAATGCTATTGTTAAATTAATTTCAAATAAATTTAATTAATTTATATTAGTAATATATAATATATATTTTTTTTCTAACTGTGTATACTCACTTTTGTCACCATCGTTAACATGCTTTCCTATTGTAAACACATTAACGGGGTCCTACTGTACATAAATTGCCAAAGAGACACACAAATTATTGTTTTGTTTTTTCGTGTTTCGTGCACAAAAAAAAAAAACAAATTTGCTAGTCGGAGTTGATGTGTGGGTGAAGTGGAGTCGGAGCTTCAGGGTAAAGGGCGAGGTACGCTCAATCTGTGTAAAGTATATGAGATTGCATTCTATTTGCTCGGTGTGGACACTATTGATTTATATAATTGCAATAACAATCACTCGGAAAAGAGACAACATTTGAAAAAAAATCGATGACTAGAACCAGCTTTATTTTTACAAATAAGAACTAACAAGACCATTATGCCATACCAGTGCTTTGAGCACTTTATAAAGAAATTAAATACTGAGAAGAGATTGATTTAAATTAATTTTACAATATATACCATTGTTGTTACAAAGTTAGTAATGATTTAATAAGTGAAAGTGTTTTTAAAACTGAAAACAAATTGTCTTTGTATCCATAGCCGTTGGTATGATGTTAAGATCCATTCGAGCAAAGTTATGACATTATCTAATATTTAATTCACATCTTTGCATTAACAGAGCAATTCATCGTCTTTCTATATATTAACGTTGATACCATGTAGATAGAAAAAAACGAGTAAAGAAGTCTGAAATCGGGTTAGCCCGTCTGCGAAATACCCTTTACCTTTCCTTGTGCGTCCATTTTTTGTGTGGTGTTTTATATTGGTAACTGTAACGTTCCTGTGAAATTTCCTTGATGAATCGTCTATAAGGACCTTGTAATGATCTTTATTTAATTGTCGGCGTAGCAGTAGTAATAATGTGAGTGTCGGATGAGATCGCCAAAATTAACTATATTTTGTTCATTTTTGCTTGGTATCATAATTTTTATAGTCAAATAATTGCGGACCACACTAATAGAATATTTGAAATCTTATTACAACGCAATAACATGCATACAAGTTATGGAGCGTTAGCCACGAAGCATCAAAATAATAAAAGAATAACTTTATTTCGGAGTCGTCACAACAACACTGCACGACTTATTTTTTATTGACCTTATATTTATAACAATTAAATGCTTAATAGGCTAATTGATTATTACTAGGGAGTATAGAATAAGCTTGAAAATAAAATATATAAAAGGTTGCGCAACGGATGTGCGCAAACTGGAACGGATGCAAGAGTTCTATTACCTGTTGTGCAATTGCACTCGATAGTGCGAGAGTGCTGAGTGGGCTATATCCACGCTTGTGCAACGGATGGAAGGCAACCTTGGGCGGGTGCATAAGTTTATTGACCTATTGTGCAACTGTCCTTAGTCATGGTATAATGATGAGTAACCTATAAGAGCGTGGTAACTCCCCCCTTCTTAAGAATCATCGTCTCGGTGATTTAAATATTTAATTTAATTGGTTCAAGTTTGAAATTAGTGTGAGGAATATGAAAAATTTGTTTACGATTTTTATTATTCAAATATAAATAGATTGAGATTGCAAACAATATTGAGAATATAAGCAACTTTGTTAAAGAATTTGATATAGACAAGGAAGTAAATTGAAAACTTTTCTAGTCTTTTGACGTTGTCAAAGATAATTCAAATATAAACAAATTTCTCGCTCTGTGAGATTTCCCTGTAGAACTGGTGGTAAAATTTTATATTCTGTATTTTCCCAATTGGTACACTGCATTTCATTTAAAGTAATAGATTGGTTGATGAAGTTTATAATAAATGTTCCATTTAGTTATTGGGTGCTGTTAGCAAATGATAAGTTCCCTAAGTAGTTTGTAAGAAACAAGGTTCCGCCGTTAATTACCTCTACTGTTTGTTTGTTTTGGAACTGTTAATCGCGAGTAGCGTGATCGCCATTAAGAAAATTGCGAGATGCAATTATTAGTTTCAAGTCTTTGCAGTTGGTCCATTTTGCATATAACTGTTCATTGGAGAGTTTCACACTTCTCTTTAATACCAAATTTTTCTGTTTGTGAAATGAATAAATTAGAATATTTAAGCGAATCTTTCTTATTATTATAGACAGTCGAAAGAATTAGTATGTTATTGTAAATAGTATCTTCTTACAACCATAGCTGGTTTTGAATATTCTATCGCTTGCAGTTCATTTTGGAATGGAAGTGTTTCTATTTGAGATAATATTTTTGCAGTTTCTGCTTTATTTTGGTATTCATAGATATCGACTATTGCAATTACCATGAAAGGCATTAACCGGGAAAGATTAGATTTTTTAGGTGAGATTTGTGTATTCTTTTTCCACTGTCTGTTCTGACAGTGACTGTGTTGTGATTTGCTATGATTTCCCTTTCGAAAATAGGCTTTGTCTTTGTTTTAATTTGTTTTTTTAATTTGTAAACTAATTCACCTGGTTTAAATGGTTTTGGTTTAGTTCTATTTTTATTGTGCTTTTGTAATTGAAACTGTTGGTTGCGAGTGATTTCATGCTTTAAGTCTGAGTTTATAATTTTCTTAAAATCTATTAAATTTGGTAATTAATTCTTTGTGTCCTACCGAAAAAAATGTCAACGGGTTTTCTTTTGATAACGGAATGGACGCTGTTATTGTATCGGTCTACGGCGATATTGACCAATTCTTTTAATGATAAATCTTGATACTCGCGATGTAAGCAACGTATCATTTCAATTGCAATTGTAGAATGCACGCGTTCTACGGCACCATTTGCTTCACTTTTTTGGGATGGTACTGTATAAATGTCTATTCCGAACCCTTGCAGAGAATTCTTGACAATGGGGCTTATGAAACTCCCTTCGTAGTCCATTACAATTGTTTTAGGAACAGTGAAATAGTGTAGAAGCTTGATTAGCTTGTCTCTAATATGAAGAACGGATTTATTCTTTATACGGAAAAATTTTGTAAATTTAGAAAACTTGTCAATACAAGTAATAATATCCCTTTTATCTCTATAATATCTATATGAAGGATTTCTGTTGGATATGTTGGTATTGGAGTGGGCTGTGGTTCTGGCTTTTGAGGGTTTCTGTCATATTTGCTTGCGTTACAAACATGACACACTTTAGTGTATTGCTTAATAAGCTTTATCATTTGTGGGAAATAAAATTTCTCAAGGATTTGGTTTTTATTTTCCAAATGGTTCTTATGGGCGAGTCTGTGTCCATTTTGAATAATGGTACACTTGTGCTCTTCGTTACTTACGTCTTGGACAACTCTGTGTGTTATTCGGATACGGAATTTAGTAAAATGTTCTTTAAATATTTTCTGAAGAATTGCTAAATATGGTTCGGGCATTTTGTTGCCGTTGACTATGTTGGGGTTAAGTTTTTGTTTTAGAGTTTGTATTATATCTTGTTCATAGAAGTTAGGTAGGCGAATATAGTGCCTGTGATAATTGCGGTGGTGCTCCTCATGGGAATCCATTTCGTTGCCTAAAGAGAAAATAAGTTGAATTTTAAAAACGTTTATTGGACATTCGCAATGGGGAATCAAATCCGTATTATCTTCTTCTGCTGAATGTTGTGTGTCAGAAGAGGTTGAAGTATTCAACTGAGGTGGCAATCTAGAAAGTGCGTCGGCGACGAAGTTTGTTTTGCCAGGTTTGTATACGAGTTTGTAATTATATTCCTCTATACACGCTTTCCACATTTTCAGCTTTGCGCTATTGTTGTTGTTGCTGAGCGCAAATGTAAGAGGTTGATGATCTGTTAGAATTGTTATTTCTTTTGCTCCATATAAGTATGTCCTTAATTTATCGAGTGACCATATGATGGCCAACATTTCCTTCTCTATAGTTGAGTAGTTTTCTTCTGCTTTATGAAGGGATCTTGATAAAAATATTATTGGGCGATCTCCTCCCATTCTACTCTGAGATAGTACCGCACCTATTGCATAATTAGGGGCGTCGGTGGTGAGTATGAAAGGCTTTGAAAAGTCAGGAAAAATTACGATATCTGAAGTAGTAAGTAATTCTTTAATATGTTCGAATGCTTTAAGAGCAATTTGGTCTAATGATATTTCAACTTTCCTTGATTGACGTGCATTTACTTGGGTATTAAATCCTCTATTAATGTTTGTCAATGAATTTAGTATTTTCTGCAAATTCTGCGATAAATTTCCTATAATAGAATACAAAGCCTAAAAAACTTTTAAGATCTTTAAGATTACGTGGGGGCCGTATATCCTGTATGGCGGATATATTGCTAGGGTCAGGCCTGAGATAATATTTCCAAGGAATTCGACTTCTGTTCTTAACAATTTTGATTTCTCGAGTTTAAAATTTAGATTAGCACTGTCGAGTAAAGAGAAAGATGTCAATATTAGACATGTGTTCTTCCTTGCTTCTTTCGATGATAAATTTATCATCTATATATATGTAGCAGCATTTACCTATTAATGGTTTTAGTATGTCATTAATGGTTCTCTGAAATATTGCAGGTGCATTTTTCAGACGAAACGGAAGTCTTGTAAATACATACTTTTCGTTGTCTGTTGAGAATGCTGTCTTCTCTATGTCGCTTCCTTTCATGCGGATTTGGTGGAATCCGGATGTTAAATCAATTGTGGTGAAATATTTACATTCACCAAGGCTAGCGAGCGTGTTGTTAACATCGGGTATATGATACGCCTCAGGTATCGTAATGGCATTTAATCGTTTAAAATCGATTACTAGTCTATATTGCTTTTCGCCTACTGAATTCGCCTTTTTGGGTACTGTCCATAATGGGGAATTATAGGGACCTTTAGACGGTCTGATTTTACCGTGTTCGAGCATTTGCTCTATTTGATTTTCCACTTCTATCCTTAAATTAGCAGGATAGGGGTAAGTTTCATTAGTTGACGTTCTGATCTCTGCATGAACATTGGTGTCGAGTAAGTTATTGTCACTTATTGGTTCGAATAATGATGTATATTTTCCTATGATGGAATTGACCTCTTCTTCGTTTACTAAGGCCCGGATTCACAGTCATTGGTTAACCATTACTTAACTAAAATGATGACCAGAGTTTAACTAATGTTTCATATTCACAGTGCTTAAGTTAACTAAAACAATGAATGAAGAAAAAATATGGTAGCACTCTTCAATTTGTGGATTGTTTTTGGTAGCACTGTTCAAAAACATAAGTTTTCTGTTTACATTTATTTCAATAATTTGAGTTTGAAAATGGAAACTGTAATGTATTAACACACTCGGAGTTCGGTTAACGACTAATTTATTATAGTAACAACTTGGTTGATATAAAGAAATGTAAATAAAGCTTGTGGCTGGAGCAATGTTAATAATGTCAATGTTATCATGATGTTATTGTTATGATACGTTATGTTAAAGTGACACTATATAACAGACACCGTTCGTGCTTCGAATTTTAGCATTGATATGAGGTTGTATACATTGCAAAATTTCCCACGCCACTTCCTTACATAAACGAAACCTGTCACGAAAATCTTTGGCATCATATTCTTGGAAAAAATGAGGTCGATTTCTAATAATTTTTTTCGCGAGACATTTTTATGTATACTACAAACACAAATGTGGATTCAATTCTTTAAGAATCAGCTGTTGTTTAACCATTACTTAACCAATAGCATTTGGGGGTTTAACTAATGGTTAACTAAACACTTAAAATAAAATCTTATTAGTTAAACCCTTGTCATTGGTTAACCAATGACTGTGAATCCGGGCCTAAACGTTTGAACCTGCTTTGTGGGTTTTGTTTTAAGGTTTATTTTAATAGTGGAAAAGAGATGATGAATTTCTTTCTTCCTATCGATAATGGCTTCGAGTTCTCTGAGTGTTTCCATCACCTATGATACCATCGAAACTTTTCAGACCTGGGAGGACAAAGAAATCAAATATTTTGTCATTGCCTAATGAAGAGAAAAAAGGTCCTGATATTTTTCTGGTTATTTGGATCTATCCAGCAGCAGAATGAATTTTAAACGGTGAAAACACGGGTTTGGAATTGAAAGCTAAATTTTCACACACGAAATTTTTGTTAGCACCGGTATCTATTAAAAATTTTAGGATTTTACCGTTAGCGTCATAATAGTCTATGTAGTGTACTCTAGAGAGGCTTGTGTCATAAAATTTATTTCGTATGAGTTGTTTTGTGTTTGAGCCTAGTTTCTTTCATATTGTTCTGCATATTCTTCTTCGGAGTCCTCTTTTTTTGTCTTAATATTAAATACTCGTTGTTGCTTACGCGGTATGTTGGATGATTCATTGGATAATCGGACAACGGTCCGATCGGTTTACTCATATAGTTGATCCTATGCGATCGCAAGGATTGATCCACTTCCATTGGCACTGGTGACTTCGGCTGGGTGGGTCTTGGTGTAGGGTTTCTCATATATCTGTTATTGGCAGCATTATCAATTTTATTTTGTTCCTGTGGAAAGATTTTCCTAGGTGGGGTGTCATTTTTGTCCGGTCTTGGTAGTGAATGTGAATTACTATTATACGTTATTTGAATAATGGGTCCTGGGTAGATATACTGTTACGGCCATTTCTGTAATGTACTGTATGGTCGCGGTAGTTTACGGTCTAGAAATCAAGGCATGCGGAATATGCCTCTGGCAAATTTTTTGGTTTTTGAAACTTAAGCATTTTTGAGACTTCATCCCTGAGTCCTCGGATGAATACATCCAATGCTCTGCTTCTATGACCTTCAATTAGTGCGGTAATAGTCTCTTTTGAATGAGTCTCTGTGTTCTCTTTATTTATTATCAGAGATACCTGATGATTTAATTTAGCATAATATTCATCAATAGAAAGTTTTCCATGGTACAAACTACCTAGCTCGAATTCTTAACTTCTAATGTCTCTTTTGTCTGCATAGAGCAGTGATAGACAGTTTTTAATTTCCAACCCCTCTTCATTGAATATATTGTAAGAGATAAGAGCCTGGTCTGCCTGTCCTTGTACTTTCCTACGAATATGGTTGAGAATTGTTCTATAAATAGGGTTGTTTTTAACTATAAAATTATCATCTAAAATTGTTTCTACCTGGTGTACCCAGGACATATAATGAGTGGGGTTGCCAGTAAATATTGGAAGGTCTTTCACACTGTAAGGCAGCTTACTAGTGTCTCTGAGATCTTGCTCAGTTTTTGGCGTATTTGAATTTTCTGTTCTTACTAAGCGTGAATTTACTCCTGATTCTATATTTTCTATTTTAGCACAGAGAATTGAAATTTGTTCAATTATATTATAAATTATGGGTTCATTAGCTTTTGCTTCTAATCGCTCAAGCCTGGCCGTCAGCACTCTTTGCTGCTCGATTTGAGCGTTTGGAGCTCCTGTTAGGAGTTTTAGATTCTCTTAGGAGTTTTAGATTCTCTTGAATTTGCTCCATGTTTTTACAGAATTTGTTTAGATTACCACCCTCTGTGGTCTAGTGTTAAGCATGCTAGACTCACACCACGAGGGTCGCAGGTTCAAATCCTGCCACGGGCTTGCTCTCCAAAGCGCTTCTTTCTATAAAATCACTTCTCTTCGAGTCGAAAGCCTCTGTATCTGGTACTCATTCCCCAATCACCTTGCATTCATAATTAATTATGGTGTAAGGAATAATATAATATAATAAAAATAACAAATTTTTTCACAATATTTTAACAAAATGTTCACAATTTCAGTAATTTTCTTTAAATTCTAGTTTACAAAAATATGCTTTCAGAATACAAAAAAAAATTTTCACTGGGAAAAAATTATTAAAATATTTTTTTTACACTTTCAATGATTTTCTTCAAATTTGGAAAGTAAATTCCGTTTACAAATATTTTTCTTTATAGAAATTTCCCTTAGGTAAATTCTTTTCATTATATATATATATATATATATATATATATATATATATATATATATATATATATATATATATATATATATATATATATATATATATATATATATATATAATGAAAAGAATTTACCTAAGGGAAATTTCTATAAAGAAAAATATTTGTAAAAGGAATTTACTTTCCAAATTTGAAGAAAATCATTGAAAGTGTAAAAAAAATATATTGTTATAAAAATCACAATAACAATACAGTGGCTAAATGGAAGAACTGAGGTAACTAACTGCGACAGCGCTGTTGTTGTTATTGCTATTCTGTTTTGCAACGACGTCGTAACAAAGTAGCGCCAACAACATGCATACTGGTAAAAGCATATTGGCAAACAACAGTATGCATGTTACCACGCTCTTATAGCTTACTAATCATTACACCACGACTAAGGACAGTTGCACAATAGGTCAATAAACTTTTGCACCCGCCCAAGGTTGCCTTCCATCCGTTGCATAAGTACGTGGCTATAGCCCACTCAGCACTCTCGCACGATCGAGTGCAATTATATATATATATATATATATATATATATATATATATATATATATATATATATATATATATATATATATATATATATATATATATATATATATATATATATATATATATATATATATATATATATATATATATATATATATATATATATATATATATATATATATATATATATATATATATATATATATATATACAGTTGCACAATAGGTCAATAAACTTTTGCACCCGCCCAAGGTTGCCTTCCATCCGTTGCATAAGTACGTGGCTATAGCCCACTCAGCACTCTCGCACGATCGAGTGCAATTATATATATATATATATATATATATATATATATATATATATATATATATATATATATATATATATATATATATATATATATATATAATTGCACTCGATCGTGCGAGAGTGCTGAGTGGGCTATAGCCACGTACTTATGCAACGGATGGAAGGCAACCTTGGGCGGGTGCAAAAGTTTATTGACCTATTGTGCAACTGTCCTTAGTCGTGGTGTAATGATGAGTAAGCTATAAGAGCGTGGTAACATGCATACTGTTGTTTGCCAATATGCTTTTACCAGTATGCATGTTGTTGACGCTACTTTGTTACGACGTCGTTGCAAAACAGAATAGCAATAACAACAACAGCGCTGTCGCAGTTAGTTACCTCAGTTCTTCCATTTAGCCACTGTATTGTTATTGTGATTTTTATAACAAAAGGTTATCTGTGCAAACGTGCCCATATTTGGAATGAATGCTAATACAGACCTAATGTATAGTGCTAGCAATTTGTATTCATTTATCATCATTGGAAGCATTAGAAGAATAGATAGGGTAATTTTCTCAAAGTGGGGTCTCCAAAGTTAATTATATGGGACGGAGGCGTGTCCTATATCTGATTGACCCCATTTCTTGTGTATAGCTCTGTAGGGTCAATATACGAACTAACATAAAATTATGCCCAAAAATATTGTATAGGTTTTTAGTTACAAAAATATCTCACTATTGGGCGTGGCTATAAAACCACTCATATATGAAACTGTTACCAGTATGCATGTTGTTGGCGCCTCTTTGTTACGACGTCGTTGCAAAACAGAATAGCAAAAACAACAACAGCGCTGTCGCAGTTAGTTACTTCAATTCTTCCATTTAGCCACTGTATCACTGTATTGTTATTGTTGGTCCTTTTGTTTTCAGCATAAGAATAACTGTCGCTCATTGTGATCTGGTGGTCCAGCGACTTTAAAACAATTTTGCGTTTTTGTAAGTAGTAGTCGAAAAGAAACATTAAACGAAACAAGTCCACCTCAACATAGATTTGTGATTTTTATAACAAAAGGTTATCTGTGCAAACGTGCCAATATTTGGAATGAATGCTAATACAGACCTAATGCATAGTGCTAGCAATTTGTATTCATTTATCATCATTGGAAGCATTAGAAGAATAGATAGGGTAATTTTCTCAAAGTGGGGTCTCCAAAGTTCATTATATGGGACGGAGGCGTGTCCTTTATCTGATTGACCCCATTTCTTGTGTATAGCTTTGTAGGGTCAATATACGAACTAACATAAAATTATGCCCAAAAATATTGTATAGGTTTTTAGTAAAAAAAATATCTCACTATTGGGCGTGGCTATAAAACCTCTCATATATGAAACTGTTTTAACATTTCTTAAAATAACTATAACTTCGGGTTCAATTGTGGGCTTGTGCTTAGTAGAAGCACTATGCAAAATGTTGGCGGTATATAGTATCTGCCACGCCCAGTAATAACAAATACTCAAAACTTAAGATCTATTTGAGATTTATGAGAATATTTTGAGAAGCAATTTGTGGACATTATACAGCTAACTGCAAGAAATGAGGTTGATCAGAGAAAGGACACTGCAATTTTATATATAACGAACTTTCGGATGTAAAACTAAATTTGGCCTGCCTATACTCCTATTGATGTTATTGGAATAAAATTTGACAGAAATGTACATGGGGAACATAATAGTGTTTATGCAATAGGGGGATTATAATAGTATTGCCACGCCGACAAGTAACCAAAAATCATTACCAGGTTCATATTAAAGCTTTATCAACGAAATTTGACAGGAAGTTTGCGTTTACCAATTATCTTCACAGAAGAAATGGGCGGGTTATTTTCGCAGTCATGCCCACTATTTTTGAGAGAAATTTTATATTGGTACCTATATGCCTCCCATATAATGAACTTTGTAGACCCCAATTTACAAAATTTACCATATCTATGCTTCTACAGATGATATATGCATACCAATTGTTAACAGTGTGAATCGGTCCGTACAAGCTTGAATGCAGAATATGGGCCGATTATTACTACTGGCACGCCCACTATTGTCCAAAAATTATTACTAGGTTCCTATTGAAGATTTATGAACGAAATTTCACAGATAGATTGGAGGTACTAACATTAAACACCACACGAAAAATGGGAGGGTTATTTTTACACATTTTTATAACTTACGACCTATATTATATTTTTGGGAAAATTCACATTAGCACGTATATTGAAGCTGCAAAGTCATACACAAGAGTTTGGGTCAATCAGATAAAGGACGCGCATCCCTCCCTTATAATGAACTTTGGGGAAGCCATTAAAAACTACCCTATCTATGCTTCTAATCATATATATAAAACAAAATGGCAAAAAGTGTCTGTTTCCCTCCGCTGGCCGTAATTTTCAACTAATTTAGTTGGTTTTTTTAAAATGTAGATAATTACGGTACGAAGGTAATATTATTTGCTTATGCTGCATTGGAAATTTATTCAAGAATAAATTTATTACAATAATCGGTATAAATAAATAAATAAATTATATGAATACTAGCTGACCCCGCAGGCGTTGCCCTGCGTGAAGTTATGTGTTTTGAAAAGAAAAGAAAGTTGAATTTATATTGTGTTGAAAATAATTTATTTGCGATTTTTCTACATTTTTTTCAATGTAACGTAGCTTGATAAACAACATTTTTTGTTTTCTGTTCCGGTGCGTAAATGTACAGAGAAGATGGTTTTCCAACTCGTGAACACGCCACGTATAGCTGGCCGTGTGAAAAACAGGGCATTTCCAGATTTATGCCACACACTTCCAGCGACTGTCCTTGTGACCTGTTGATTGTCATCGCAAATGCAAGTTTCACTGGAAACTGAATACGTTTGAACTGAAATGGCAAATCGTTGGAACTCAAAGGAATTCGTGGAATCAAGCATTCTGCCCCCTTGTAAGTCCCTTTCAAAATTCTTGCAACTATCACATTATTCGATAGCTGCGTCACAATCAGTCGGGTTCCATTACACAGTTTCGGCGCATGAAGATTGCGAAGCATAATAATGACAGATCCAACTTTGAGACGGAAATGATGCGGCGGCATGCCAGGCAAATCCAAAGAATTTAGAAATTCCACTGGATAATTCACGGCTTCGTCTTCATTTTCAACACGATCGATCGATTTGTATGAGCGCAAATCTCCCGGAATTTGACTTTGAATCATCCAGTTTAAGTCATTAACATCGGTATTTTTGGCAGCTAAAATTGCGCGTGCACTCAACCAATCGTAGTTACGATAATTTTGACCAATTTTCGGATAAACATTCGTGATGAGTTCAGCTTTCGTTGAAGTGAATTGACAAATGGCAGGTGGAATTGATATCAAACCACTGGAAGTATCAACCGGAATTTGCCCATTTCCAGTTCTTAGCAGTTCTTTAGAGAAAACTTCTGCGGTGCTATCCTGTTCCAGGAACACTCGCATATTCATAGTCAATCGTATGGTTTCCACGTACCGCCACAAATACGATGACTTGAGACATGCGTTCAATTCATCTGCCGCTGTTGATTTCGGAATAACAGGAAGTGTTTGTCGAAAATCGCCTGCTAACACTATCATTGCGCCACTAAAGCGACGATTATTATTCCGCAGATCTTTCATTGTTCTGTCAAGTGCTTCTAGAGACCGTTTGTGAGCCATTGTGCACTCATCCCATACTATCAGTTTACAATTCTTCAACAATTTTGCCATAGCTGATTGCTTTGAAATGTTGCAAACAGGTGTTTCATCGATTTGCATGTTTAACGGAAGCTTCAGTGCCGAATGTGCCGTTCCTCCACCTTCTAGTAGAGTTGCAGCAATCCCAGTAGATGCGAGAGCCAGCGCAATGCCATTTTGAGATCGTATTGTTGCCAAAATCAATGATATTAGGAACGTTTTCCCTGTTCCGCCGGGCGCATCAAGTAAAAATAGTCAACCGTTTCCATCATTAACAGCCTTCATCAATTCATCATACGCACTCTTTTGCTGCTCATTCAATAATGGAACATTTCTTTGTACTTGTTGTTCCAAAGTTATTCTGTCGTACGCACGCTCACGTTCCAATTCACGATTCAGTACATCTCTGATTTAACGATTTGGCGCTTGCATATGAATTTCAGTCAATAGTTTACCACTCATAAGCAAACACAAATCTTCAATCAACACCAATGCTTCATTGTAGATGTCATCGTTCATTTGCAATTCTGAATTCCATGTTGCCACTCGAATACGATGTAAAATGTCTTCGGCAATGTAATTTTTGTACGTATCCCATAATTGACGCAGATTTGAAGGCTGACATGTCGAAATGATCATCGCGAAAAGTGTGCGAACTTCAATGGCATGCGAACTAGCTATCGCATCGTCCATCGTTTGATTCCAGTGATTATCATGTTCCAGCAATTGTAATAGCTAGCATGCTTCTCAAAAAGTTGCACACACTGTACCATACACAGTACGCAATGACTCAAATGAAGTTGAACCGCGTACATTAATCAATAGCAACCGAAGGTAGAAGCAATCGTCGTTTTTCGGGTGGATTGTGTAAATTCGTCCTAATGCATTAATTGAGAACACACCTGGATGTCCATCTACTGGTTGGCCTTGCTTTCTGCGTAACCATTTCTTCGACGATGCATTCCATGTATAATATCGAGGCATTTCCGAATAAAGCAATGTTCTCGCAAACGGATCACTTGCGCAAGTTGAGAAAAAACTCGTCAATATTGTTGCTGGTGGTGCTTCCGCCCGCTGTACTGCATTCTCTGGGTTGAAATACACTCTTTGGCCATTCTCCAAATGAACTGCGAGATGCACAACGGTCGGAATACGCTCATGACTAACAAAAGAAAATATTCTCCAAAGCGCTTCATTGCAGTTCACGTATTGACCCATTTGATACTTGCTGATCTCATCTCGTTCAAGGCCAACAACCGCCATGTCACTTCCTTTGGTGACGTACTTGCAAACCTATTTGATCGATTTCACAGAACTGCAATACTCAACATTGATATGAGTTTTGAATGTCTTAGGCAAATGGTACGATCCATGTGTTGTCAACTTCGATATTCACTCCTCTAAATTGAATCCTGAATGTTGTGCAATTGTTGTCTGATGAGCGACACCGATAGAGTGGATATCCATAATTTCCAATTTGCGTTTCCGAAAGAAAAGCACGTGGATAGTGTTTCGTGTATTTAATGTCAGACATACAAACCGAAGTGGGATTGTAGTGTCCGCAAGGTCCATGAACCATATTGGTTTTCACCACTTCGTATAATTCTGGATCTATCTCTGGATCAGGAATTTCCGCAGAAATGATGTAATCAATTTGATCTGGTGTAATCTTGTCCACCATCCAAAGAAGAATGTGTGCGTGCGGCAAACCTCTTTTTTGCCACCCAACAGACTACATCCAGCATCTAACAGCACCATATATACGTTGCTTCACGAAAAAAGTCCATCAAATATCGTAGCTGTTGTTTGAAGACTCGTGCTGTGACATCGTGACGATCGCTTGCTGATTGACCGCGATTCAATAATTTCGTTATCTCTGGGCATTTTGGATTGCAAGTGAATGTAACAAATAAATCCGGCCGTCCATAATTCCGCACGTATGTCATCGCATCCTGCGAGTACTCGTGCATGTGCCTTGGGCTGCCAATGTATGTTGATGGCAAAATCGTGAGTCGGCCAAGGTTTGTCACATCTTCATCGCTATTGACCGCATCTCGCAAGTGAATATACTCTTCAGATCGAAGCTTGGTCTGATTGAAGCGAATAAAATTGAGTCGTTCTGTCTTCATCGTCACGTACACATCAACAGCATACTGTTGAAATAATCGGCGATATCTCAAGAGATGGTTGTCAATTCCTTCGCGAATCATCAATCGATATGCGTAAAAGTTCATTGCACTGACCTTCTTATTTGTATCGACACCTAAAAGTTAACAAAAAATGAAGTTACAATCAAGAGTGTTTGTTTTTCTTTTACTAATGATTGGCAGGATTGATCATGTTGTATCTCAAGTGATATCCATCTTCACCACGGCAGAACATTAACGGATATTGTAGTGAGTCATACGATCGATGAGTTTCACTGATTTGCTCTAATGCATCTCCAGCTCGACGTTTAATAACAATATCACGGGATTCTAAATTATCGCCAACAGCAGCAATTGATATTTCATCGGCCGTCGGGGCATTATATTGCCGTTCATGAGTGCCTGCTGGTCGTTTGTCCGCTTTTATGACGATTCTGTGATCATCAGATGCCATCCTTTCAAACGAAGTTTTGAATAATCGAATTAGTTCGTTGTGTTCATGCAACATTTCTTGCAATTGCTGCACAATTTCTCTTTTCGTCGCATTGAAAATAGCACAACGTCGATTCACTTCTTCATTTGAATCTCCAAGGAAATATATAATATATTTGGAGGTATTTGTGATCTTGATCAGGATGCGGCATCAGCGATCCAGCAAGATGCTAAATTTGCCCGTGAATCTGTATATAAATAATTTTCAATATTTTACCTTTTGAATAGCCGAAATAAAGAAAGCAAATGACCGAAATTGAACGATTCAAATAATTTACAAATCAGCTGAAGAAATAACACAAATAAATTCCAATGGAAATGAGGTTAGGTATTCACCAACAAACGAAAATAATGAACTCACTAAACAAATCAGAAAGAAAAAACAATATACGCAGCTGTCAAAATAAATAAGCGTCTACAGCTCCATCTGTTGAGTTATTGGAGTATCAGTCAGTGCTTACAACACCAATATAAAACTAAATGTGCGCGTGAGTTACGTTACCTCCACAGTAGATAGTACCACCACAAGCAACAACAACAACATATACTGCCCAAGCATTGAGTTGTCAGCAAGAATTACAAGTCAACGACAGCACCGGTCAATGACGGCACAAGCAACGGAAAGTGGCCAGACGCAAGCTCAGCAGAAGCATGCGGACCGGTTGCATAAATTCAATTTAAAGTAAAATGCATAACAATTAAATTCCAATATTATTATTTTGCAATTTATTTAGTTTAATTAAAATAATAGCGTAAGCATAAACTTAAGGTATAAATAATCGAGAATTGTAATTTCAAAGTAGAATAAAACAGATCTCAGAGCTGAAACCATCTCGCGTTGTCTTTGTTTTGGTAAACTTAAGTTCGAAGAACGTAATTGGCGCAGTCGGTAGTCCTGACTAACGGTCAAAGTGTTTGTGTACAAGTGAAAGTGAGTGTATTAAAAGCTATCCGAGCCTACCACAGAGGGAATATCTGTGTAAAGCAGGGACATTGACTGAATATCAATGGTCAGCTACAATATACAAAAGTACGTGTAATAAAACTATTTTAGCCTACCACAGAGGGCATATCTGTGCAAAGCTTTAACATTGACTGAATATCAATGTTCTATTAGTTGAACACACTGTACAATAACTGTACACAGCACTAGCCGGCGAGTTTTTGACTCCTTGTACTCAGTGAACAAAACCCAAAAACAGAGACAACACGACAACAGGAGCAGTATCATAGTATTCTGAAAGCAGAGACAACACGACAACAGCAGCAGTATCATAGTAATTTGAAAGCAGAGCAGCAGTATCATAGAAATCAGAGAACAGAAATAACGACATGAAGCAAAACTGCATTACCGTATGGACAGCAATCTGGTGCATGTAAGTCAAACGTACTGAACTTTATAAAAACAAAAAAAAAAAATAAAATAAAATCAGAGTGGACATTTTTTCAAAAACAATATAGTGGTGGTAATAGTGCACAAACATTGGTACATTTGGAAACACAACTGCGAACCTGATCGCCAGGCACTCCAGTTCTAAACATTTTTTTTTGAAAACCGAAAAATAAGTCAGATTCATGTTAAAAGCATTAAAGAGGCAAACGATATTCTAAACATGTATGGCACACCACTAAATTGGGATAACATAAAGCAAAATCTTATTTTGCACTACTCAGACAAGAGATCAGAGACATCTCTCATAAGAGACTTGCACAACCTCAACCAATATAATAAAACTGTAGAAAAATTTTACAGCGAAATAATTGAAATACAATCCACCCTTTATAATAATATGGTAATTCATGTAAGCGACCGCAATGTTATAAATGCAAAAAAAGCGACCGCAATGTAATAAATGCAGAAATGTGTCTAAACTCTTTTCTAACCGGGTTGAGAAAGCCTTTAGGATCAAGCGTCAGGGCAATGCGACCCGACACCCTAGCAACCGCCCTCTCATACTGTATAAAAGAACAAATTATATATTATATGCAATCAGAATCTAGTAGGCAAAATGGTAGACGTCAATATCACCCTTATAACGAGCATAATTCGCCAAACTATGAAAATAGACCAAACTATAATCAAAACAGGTCCTACAACCAATACTATAGAAACACACCAAGATACTCTAATAACATCCCAACTAATAGCCAACACGAGCAAAACCAAAACCCCTTTAAACCAAATCTGAACCAAAACTACAACAACGCTGCTACAAGGCAGCAACAGATGAACAACGATAATAGTTACAGTAACGCCAGGAATCCACAACCTTTCTTCAAAAGAAGCCCCAGCACATTCACTCGCTCCAACAGAACGCAAAACAACGCAGCTAGAGAACTCCAAAACCTCAACTCTTTCAGAAGCTCATCACCCAATAACAATCTTGGACAAGGAGTAGACGAATACTACCAAAATATGGAACATGAGCTCAACAACATCGAAGAACCAACAAATTTTCACCGACGAGCCTCGAACCATCTACGGGGTACTTAGACATCAACAAGCATGGGCACGAATTAGCATACATAAACATATCATCCCCTTTCAAGAGGCCACTTAAGTTTCTTATAGATACCGGCGCTTCAGCCTCGTTTATCGACCCCCAATTCACCTTATCCGAAAATCTTACAGATTGTAAACCTATAACCTTTATAGCTGTTTTGAACAAATGCGAGCTAAAGAAACAAAGATCACTACCAATATTCTAGGAATTTAAAGAACAAGGAAGTTTCTAATTTTTAAGTTTCATAATTATTTTGATGGATTACTAGGCCTCGATTTCCTCACAAAATTCGGAGCGAAAGTCGACCTAGTAACTAAAACAATCCAAACAAAAAACTGCGAAATTCCATTACAACTCAAACCGAACTTTACTTCAGGGAAATTCATAATTCCCCCTGACTCAAAGTACGTCATCAAAATTCCAGTAGATGTACATACAGGGGATATCTACGTCCAAACAACTCAATTAAATGACCACATTTTCATTTCTGAAGGTATATATCACGCCAAAAATTGGTTCAGTGTAATGGAAATAATAAACACCTCATCTGTCGAACAAACACTTCTCTTAGAGCAACCCCTAAAGGTCACCCAATATACATCTTCGCAACATATCGAAGTAAACAATTTCGAGTCTGATTTTCCCACTGATGAACAAATAGATCTACACAAACTGCTACTCACAAATCACCTCAATTCAGAGAAAAAGCAAGCCCTAATACACCTTTGCAAAAATTATAAAGATATATTCTATCGCGAAAATCAAACGCTTAGTTTTACAAACGAAGTAAAACACCGCATTCCCACTACGGAAGACATACCTATTTACACAAAATCATATCGGTATCCATACGTACATAAAGAAGAGGTCAAAAAACAGATCTCCAATATGTTAGATCAAGGCATTATACGCCCAAGCTATTCTCCATGAAGCGCCCCTGTATGGATAGTGCCGAAAAAAGCAGACGCTAGCGGCAAACAGAAATGGCGCCTTGTCATAGAAAACCGCAAGCTTAATGAAAAAACAATATCAGACAAATATCCTTTACCAAACATCGATGAAATTTTGGATAAGCTAGGAAAGTGCATGTACTTCTCTACTTTGGATTTAGCCAGCGGATTTCACCACATAGAGATGCATCCAAAAGATATACCAAAAACAGCCTTTACAGTAGAAGGTGGCCATTATGAGTACGTTAGGATGCCATTCGGGCTGAAAAATGCTCCCTCCACATTCCAGAGAGCTATGGACAACATCCTAAAAGAACTTATCGGAAAAGTATGTCTGGTATATTTGGATGACATCATAATCTTTTCTTCGTCTTTGCAAGAATATATAGAGAATCTCGAACTGGTATTTGAGAAACTTCAATCATCGAACTTCAAAGTCCAACTCGATAAATCAGAATTCCTGCAAAAAGAAATAGATTTTTAGGTCATATCGTTTCAACTGATGGGATAAACCCCAACCCAGCCAAAATCCACGCAATCAAGAACTTTCCCATACCTCGAAGACAAAAACAAATAAAAGCATTTGTAGGGTTACTCGGTTACTACAGAAAGTTCATTATGGATTTTTCCAAGATAACGAAACCTTTAACGGAATGCCTGAAAAAAGGAAGAGTCATACAACTGAACGAACGGTACCCCAAACCTTCGAAATGTGCAAAAGCCTCTTAACTAACGATCCCATACTACAGTACCCGGACTTCTCGAAGCCCTTCGTCCTTACTACCGACGCTAGTAATTTCGCGTTAGGAGCAATCCTATCGCAAGGTCGTATTGGAAGTGATAAACCGATATGTTACGCAAGCCGCACCCTATCGGAGTCGGAAATAAATTATTCGACTATTGAAAAGGAAATGTTAGCCATTGTATTGGCAACAAAGTACTTTAGACCGTACCTATTTGGACGTTCCAAATTTGGAAGTTCCAAATAGTAACAGATCACAGGCCCCTCACATGGTTAATATCCCTCAAAGAACCAAATTCAAAGCTTATTAGATGGCGTTTGAAATTAGAAAAGTACGATTACGAGATAATATACAAAAAAGGCAAACTCAATACCAACGCCGACGCTTTGAGCAGAGTGAGACTACAAGATGCGGACATAAACCTCACCGATGCAAATTCAAACGAAACCATCCATTCTGCTGATGAAAACTTGAATGATGGTATTGAAATTTCAGAAAAGCCCTTAGACGAATTCAACATCCAAATTGTTCTAGAAACATCAACAGAAACCCCAGAAATGACTCTCGAAGTACCCTTTAAAAACAAACAACGTCGTACAATAAGAAAAAAAGAATTTTCCGAAGATATCGTCATCGATATTTTCAAAAAGTTTCTGCCAGCAAACAAACTCTCAGCGATATATTCCAGCAATGAGAACTTCAGAGTAATGCAGTCCGTTTATTCTAAGTATTTCTCGAATAATAACACATTCCGTCTAATTCGCTGCACAGAACTTTTAACTGATGTTAAAGGAAGTGACGAACAGGAAAACTTAATCCGAGATTACCATAGCAATCACAACCATAGAGGTATAAACGAAACACAACTCCATTTAAAAAGAAACTATTACTTTCCTCTGATGAAAAACAAAAGCGCGCAAACAATTAATAACTGTTCGAAATGTCAGACTCTGAAATACTACAGAAGTCCACCAAAAATTAAATTTCAAAATACTGAGACTCCAGTGAAAAAATTGGACATACTGCACATGGATTTATACACAATAAACGGTAAAAGCATATTAATAATAATAGATAAGTTCTCTAAATTTACGTCAGGTTATACCCTACCCAGCAAAAATAGCATCTCAGTCTTGAAATCACTTAAAAACTTCATAAGCACCCATGGAATTCCTCGAAAAATCGTTTGCGACCAAGGCTCAGAATTCGTAGCCAACATATTTCAAGATTTTTGCAAACAATACCAGATCGAACTCCATTTAACTTCATTCCAACAGTCTAACAGCAATGCACCAGTTGAGTGATTACACTCGACGTTAACAGAAATATACAGAATAATCCTAACAACACGAAAAGAATACAACCTCAACACAGACCATGAGGAAATACTACTCGAAACCATTATAACCTACAACAATTCTATACACTCAACAACGAAGTACACCCCATACAAGCTATTTCACGGCAAAACACATATGTTTAACAAAAACGTATCGTTCAACGACCAGCATGAATATCTTGAGAAGCTCAACGAATTCCAGGAAAAAATCTATCCTATAATGAAAGAAAAAATGGAAAAAATAGTTAACGCCAGAAATGATAAACTCAACAGAGACAAAACAGACCCCGAAAATATAGCAACTGATCAAACAATATTCAGGAAAGAAAATCGTAGGAACAAGATAACACCCAGATTTTCGCCACACAAAGCAAAAAAAGATAACAAAGTAACAATACTTACCCATAAAAATCAAAAACTCCACAAAGCGAAAATCAGGAAGTTACACAAAAAATATAACATAGAATAAAGCCAATAAAACACTACTAACATTATACTAACAATACCTTCTAGGTTCCCCGTCGTAACTGCACAAATGATAGAAATCAAGGTAAATCAAGGCCAAGAAACCCTGAAGGTAAATCAAGGCCTACTACACCTGAAATTAGGACCCGCACGAATTATTCAAGACTTAAGCAACCTAATCCATGTCATCGACTTAAACCAGTACGAATTAAATATTCGGAAAATTTGCACCGCATTAGAAACATTCGAAAAGCATGGAATACAGACGAGTTCACTACAAGTAACTGAGCTAAAACTAACAGAACGGAACAAATTCGAAGCACTAACACCAACCAAACGAAACAGAAGAGGACTCGTAAATGGAATAGGCAGTGCTATCAAATTTATCACAGGTAACATGGATGCAAATGACGCCCATGATCTAAACGAGCAAATAAAAGAACTTCACGGTAATGAAAACAGTTTAAAAGAAAACATCGAAAATCAAGGTAAGCTAAACGCCCAAATGATACAGAGATTTAAAGCTATCACCACTCATATCAACAAAGAGCAAGAAACTATAGAAAAATTTCTAAATAGATACGCCCAAGACACAGGGAACGAAATAAAAAGAAATGAAGATACACTATCAGAAATTGTATATATGAACCAAGTTAACTACAACATAGATCCTTTAACTAATCACCTCACAAGTATCAGCGAAGCAATTGTAATAGCAAAATTAAATATAATTTCAAAGCTGATCTTAAACCCTAATGAACTCTAAGAAATATATCACCACTTCAATAAATAGTCCGAGGTGACTAAGTCAGATGAAGAGTTGTATGAATTTCTCGGACTACAAGCCTATTATAATGGATCCAACATTATATTTAATATACAAATACCAAATCTTTCCAAAGAAAACTACCAATTATCGCACATACTACCACTTCCTATAAACGAGACAAAACAAATCATACCAAAACAATATATAACACATAACAATCAAGACATTCAGAACTTTGACGAAGCATGTCCCAGAATAGCAAATACATACTATTGCAAAATCTCAATTCACCGAGAAGCAACTTCAAACTCATCCTGCATCATTCACAATGAAAAAGCCCAATGCGTATTCCGCGACGTAGGGAAACTATCATCAATATCTCAACCACAAGATAACTACATTCTTTTTATCAATATGCCGAATACACTAATAAGATCTACTTGCAGTGAAACACCGCAAATCATAGAAGGTACAGCAATACTACATTTCAAAGATTGCAAGGTAGAAATCAACGAGATAGTCTACAAGGATAATCCATCAATCTATTGGGATGAAGTCTACATCGCTCCAATATTTCATGCAGAGATCCACCCCGAAGCCATAGTAGAAGAACTAAACCTACAAAGACTTGAAGAACGCCAACTCTAAAATCAAGAAGCCGTCACCTCGCTCCACGAAAAAACCATGATAAGAAACAACTACACGTATGGAACCATGGTTATACTCGCGACACTGGACTTCGTCTTAAACTAATTATAACTAAATTATGTATACTTTCCGCTTCGTCTAATTGCGGTGAAGTGGGGTAGACGTGGCAGACGTAGAATCAATAGCTGCTTTGAAGCTCAACGCCGGTTAAGACTTCGCGTTTACTTCGCTTAGGGTGGAGCACTCTCTTACGTGGTAGTGATGTCGGTTAAAACCTCACGCCACCAATCACGTAAGAAGTCTCAAATAACTAAATTGAAGCAATAGCTGCTTTGAAGTTCAACACCGGTCAAGACCTCGCGTTTACTTCGCTTAGGGTGGAGCACTCTCTTACATGGTAGTGATGTCGGTTAAAACCTCACGCCACCAATCACGTAAGAAGTCTCAAAAGTCAGAAACTGTCTGCCGTGGTCGCCACTGTCCGCGAATACTGTACACACTTACTCCATGCTCGTTCGCTGTTGTCGCCGCTGCTGTTGAAATCGCAAGAGGGAGAGCCTGCTCGTTCGCTGTTGTCGCCGCCGCTGTTGAAATCACAAGAGACCGGTTCCACTGTGCACCGGCCTTTTATACATTTTTTCATGCGAGCATCGACAAGTCCCGTATTTCGGCACTGTGTCGTGTTCGCGTATACGGAATTCCCGTATTTCGGCGTTGTGTCATGTTCGAGCATAACCACGTGTGGCGTGGTTTCGCTACATGTGCTCGCATGGTGTTGGTATATGGTGAGGGCGGTATTTTGTGTGACCTTAAATTGTTACAAAATTTAAAAACGCGGTCAATGATGTAGCGCCTCTCTTCACGTGCCTCCGTCGTTGTATTCTTCCTTCTCTTCATCTTGCAGTTCAGTACGTGAGTAAAGAGCTTCTAGTGGTTGTCTAGATAGCACATCGGCTACGCCATTCAGTTTGCCCTTCCTGTCAACTTTAAAGCTGGTAATAGTGTCGACCGGTGTAGCTGTGTCCGTGTCCATTTCAAATAAATTGGGGATAGCTTGAGGCTTGATGACGCGAGTCAATTTGGCAACCACTGGTCTATTGTCACGTGAAAGTGTACTTTTGCTCGACTCTTCATTGAAGTCTTCAAAAAGGTCGTCGGACGCTATTCGTATGGCTTGCTTGTCATTGAATTTCGGAGGCATTGCGTCGCAGGAAGCGTCGCCGTTGGCTTCAGCACCCCACCGTTATTTGTACAGATGCTGTCGCTTGTTGACTGCAGACCGCTCGGGTTGGTCAGACAGAACAAGTACCCCACTTTTGAAAATCTTACCCTTCTTTTTCGATATAACCAGTTTTACCGAACCGCGTTGCTGTTCCTCCTCGGCTGCGACTATGCCAGCAGTACCAGTGCCTTCAGCGGATACTTGTGCGCTCGGTGACGGGACCACCGCGTTGCAGTTGACCTGGTTGTCCAGCATAAGGGTCCGTTTGAACTTGTCTTTGATCTTATAATCACGACCCGGTGGCGATGAAGGCGCAATGCTTGGTAGACGAACGTGAGCGTTGGAATTGGAGCTGGGATCGTGCAAGTCCAGCGTTGGAGTTTCATCATAATGGGCATTTAGTAAAGGCGATATCGCTGTGAGTGCACTCGTACGTGAACCTTCTGCTAATTCAATATTAACCACTTTGGCGGGCATCGGATGTGGCTCGTGATACTCAAGAGTGTCAGCAATTCGTTGCAGGACTTGCGTTATTTGTTGGTACTTCTTCTTCCGTCCGTAGTTGCGGGGTGTTGTAGTTGTGGCTGAAGCCGATGATATAGCTGCGGCCGCTTTGGCTTCTTCGGCAGCGCCGGCTTTAGCTGAGAGGCTAGCGGCAATTTTGTTAATGTTATTGTTGTTGTTGCTGAGATTGCTGTTGTTTGCGCTCCGCATCGAATGCCCTCGTCTCACTGCAGGCGGGGTTATCTGTTGATCGTCGTTTGCTATTGTCAACTGTTGTTGTATTAGCGTTTGCTGTCCTTGTTGTTTCTGTGGTGACCTCTGCTGTTGCTTCCTAGGATTCCTGTTACGCACTGTCAACTGTTTGGGGTTGTTTCGTGAATTCCTCCTGTCGGCTCTCGATTCAACGGAGCTCCCTCCGAGAGAAAGAGCATGGCGTACAAGAAATCTAACCCTAAAATAACTTGTCCAGATGCACGGGGAAAGATGAGAAACGGCATTCGGCAACATTTATCACCTATTCGCACGTCGAGCATAAGGGCTTCCTTGCTTGTGCATTCACCGCCGTTTGCTAGTTGTGCCCTCACGTTTACTGCGACTACGTTGTTCGGGGTTCGATGTTGTTTGGCAAAATTTCCATTGATGAAGCTCTTTGTAGCCCCGGTGTCTATCGTCGCATTTATTTGTTCTCCGTCCACCGTAACTATGGCGAAGATATGGTTACGCTCGCAACGTAACAACTTAACTGTTGGCGAAACGGGTTGCGATTTGACTGCCCCACTCGTCCCCGGTTCTGAGGGGGTCCTTGCTCGTTTCCCGCTAGCTGTTGACAGCACTCAATTGTTCGGATATTCGTCTGGCCGCACTCCCAGCAGAACAGTACCTGTGGGTTCCGACAATTGCGTTGAATGTGTCCTACTTGACCGCAGCGCCGACATGCTGTTTTGAGACTTATTTTGATGCCCATTGTTTGTGCTCGATCGCGTCGAGATTCCTGTTGGTATCGTGGTAGCTGCTCACGTGGTGGTTGTTGTCGGCTGCGTTGTGGTGCTTCACGCAGTGTTTCCTGATCCGCTCTCATACTTTCGTATTCTTGCGCACGAGTGATCAGTTCGTCCAGCGAGGAGAAATCGTCACGCCGTATGTATAGGCGGTAGTCGGGCAAACTATTGCGGAACATACGTTCGTTCTGTCGGTCATCGTCATACTGCGCACATCCCATCAGATTTTGCAGGGCGATGGTGTAATCCTTAAAGGCCTCTCTTGGCTTTTGAACCCGTTTTCTGATCGCATCGTCTAGATCTTCAAAATATCGGCTGGGGAGGAAAAATTTCAGAAAGTCTCGTTCGAATGCTTCAAATGGGACCCACTGCTTTTTGTTGTTCCGGTGCCAGGTTAATGCCTTATCTGTAAGAAACTGTGGCATTGTGCGTGGGAGTAAGTCCCGGTTGAGACCATACATGTCTGCCAGTTCCTTTACGCGCTCTATAAATCCCAACTGATCCTTATCGCCGTCGTATTTTACTGGCCAATTACAAACTTGTTCAATAACGGTAACACATTGAGTTGACACAAAGGCGTTCATGTTATCTGCGTCGACAGATGGTTGTTCCTGGTGTCGTACCATTTCCTCTACGTGGACGTGAGATGGTTGTGTTAACGTTGACTTCGATGTTTTTGGTAATGTAGTGCGTGCTGTCCCTTGCGTGTGCTTTATTTCCAATTCCTCCAGTCGTTTGCGGAATTTCGGGTTAGTGGTGCTATCAACTATGAAAGCTGCGAACCTTTTCGCAGTTCGTCCACACTTCCAGTATCGTCAAGTTTAAATTCTGCCGCGTATTGTTCTAGCTGGTCTTTGCGTAGGGCATAGATCCACCCTGACTTCGGCTTCATATCGATCCGTTGTGTTAAGGTCCCTGCTCTGGCGCCATGTAAGGAATCTCTAGCTGGGGTATGCTCAGTCTTCTCAGAGTCCTGTACAATATTTGATTTATTGACCTTAACAAAACACGTTTGATGTAGTTTGTTTTACTTTCTTTTATTATTTAGTAAACTATAACTTCATCTTAAACTAATTATAACTAAATTATGTATACTTTCCACTTCGTCTAATTGCGGTGAAGTGGGGTAGACGTGGCAGACGTAGAATCAATAGCTGCTTTGAAGCTCAACGCCGGTTAAGACCTTGCGTTTACTTCGCTTAGGGTGGAGCACTCTCTTACGTGGTAGTGATGTCGGTAAAAACCTCACGCCACCAATCACGTAAGAAGTCTCAAAAGTCTAAATTGAAGCAATAGCAGCTTTGAAGTTGAACCCCGGTTAAGACCTCGCGTTTACTTCGCTTAGGGTGGAGCACTCTCTTACGTGGTAGTGATGTCGGTTAAAACCTCACGCCACCAATCACGTAAGAAGTCTCAAAAGTCAGAAACTGTCTGCCGTGGTCGCCACTGTCCGCGAATACTATACCCACTTACTCGAATCACAAGAGAGAGAGACCGGTTTCTCTGTGCACCGGCCTTTTACACCTTTTTTTCATGCGAGCATCGACAAGTCCCGTATTTCGGCACAGTGTCGTGTTCGCGCATACGGAATTCCCGTATTTCGGCGTTGTGTCGTGTTCGAGCATAACCACGTGTGGCGTGGTTTGGCTACATGTGCTCGCATGGTGTTGGTATACGGTGAGGGCGGTATTTTGTGTGACCTAAATTTGTACAAAATTTAGGTCTTCACAACTTGGATAAGAACATTTTAGAAGAAAATTTCGCTCGCAGTGTTGAGAAGTTCGGGTTGAATGGGAAACCATCTATGTTCCAACAAGATGCATAGATCGTTTCTTGTGCAGGAATGGCAAATATACCATTGCAAACAATTTAGAACACCTCCACAGTCGCCAGATATGAATCCTATTGAAAACATTTGGTACTTTTTGGAAACAAAAATACGGAATAATCACAACGAATTCGTTTAAGGGTGTTGCTACTGCATCACTGTGTCGCGATCAGCTTATTATTACATTTTTATGCATTTATTTTGTGCCTTTTTTCTTGTATTTTTTGTCTGTAATACTTGTTTCTTAACCTATTCACTAATAAAGTAGATCAAAAAGGAAAAAGGTGTGATTTTCAAACCTCGCAGTAAAAGATTATCAGAAATTCGGAAATTTTATGCCTAGAAGGCCCGCATCTGCCTCCTGGGAAGATTTGCAGTTAAAGCTATTTGCGGATGCTTGCAGCAACGCCGAATATGAAAATGCAAGGCGATTCAATCCAACTTGGATAGTTTGAAGAGCAAGGAGCACAGGTAAGAGGAGTACAAGCTTGTTGTTCATATTTGCTATTGATATAATTGTTTTCGAATCGATGTTTTTGAATCGAAAGGCGCTGTAGCAGCAGAACCAAAACCATCAGAAGCATCACATGGTTACATAGCACAGCAAATTTCCATCCAAACCTTACTTAGAAGAATTTACGAAATTACAAGAGAGACTCAGTGGATCGCTGTAGTGAAATATGTTTTGATACGCGAATTGAATTCATACGCCTTTGGCAATAATAATTTCGTGCAAATCATCGGCAGCTCAAACGTTTGGTGAATGAGCCAGCGGTGCAAAGAGATTACGTTAACTACAAGTATGAGTAATTATTTGAGGAAGAGTATTTGCAAACAATGTGCCTCTTTCGCGAAACCGCATCTTCGGCATTACTTGAAAATCCTGTTTCTGCAACTCCACAAGTCAGCAGCATGGTTCCTCCGACATTGCCTACGGTTGTCCAGGAAACACCACTGCCAGAGGTTAAATTGCCCACGTTTAATTGAGATTACGAATGGCCTACCTTTAAGGAGATATTTGTCTCAGGAATACACCAAAGCGAGCGTCTTACGGACCTCAAACCATTTTACTACCTAAAGGGTGTATTGGCGGGTGAGGCAGAACAGGAAATTCAGCATCTCAGTTTAGTCGCGGAAAATTTCACGATTGCATGGAATATGTTAATCGGTATTTATGAGAATAAACGTATTATCTTCAACTACTATATGTATTTACTAGAACGCCAGGAACTTTAATCGCGGGATGATGCAGCCTCGCTGAAATATTTTGTGGAGACACGTCGGTCCTGTGTAAATCCCATTGAGAACTTGGATGTTCAACTCGGTGAACACAAGGAAACTCCGAAAGTTAAGCAATTCCATGCACACATTCCTACTTTTACGGAATTTTGTATTTTCTTGGAAGAACAATGTTAAATGCGAATTACATCTGTATCCTTGCTTCTAGGTCAGAAAGTGTGACAGCCGGAGCGTCGGAATACACGAGAAAGAAGCAAAGTCATATCATAGAGTGAAGCTCAAGGCTTACTGCGTCTTCTGCAAGCAGGTTTCCCACTCGGTCAGAGATTGCCCAATATTTCTAAAAATGAGTTTAAAAAATAGGTGCGAAGCAATTAAAAATCATAACTTATGCTTCAATTGTTTAGGTTATAGTCATCTTACTTCGAGCTGTAATAGTCGTCATTCATGTTCTGTATATAAAGGAAAACATCACACTCTCATTTATCCAGATACCAAGAGGGAGTCGGAAGCCCCCACTGAGGCAAGCAAGCCATGTGCGGCTACTATTGCGTAAAAAATTGTCGTTTTGTTGCCAATAGCTTTAGTTACAGTAGATTCTGCGTATGGGCAAGGATTACTCTTAAAGCATTTCTGGATAAAGGTTCGCAAGCCTCGTTTATGACTGAACGGGCACCGCAATTGCTGCAACTCAAACGCAGCAAAATGTTTCTTAGCATTAGCGCACTAGTAGATGCGAAGGCGGCCGAAAGCAGATCGTCGATAGTTTTGCAGTTTGGATCCAATATGGACTCTATATATGTATTCGGTTGTGGCGCATATCGTATTGAAGGTAGGAAATGTGATGCCCCACAAGCATTTATCATCCAAGTCATGGAAGCACCTAAAGAATTTGCCGCTCGTAGATCCACAGTACTTCCAGTCACGGAAGGTGGACATATTTTTAGGAAATGACGTGTATGATGATATTCTCGAAAACAATATTCGAAAGGGATCATGCGGCGAGCAGTAGCTCAGAAAACGGCTCTGTGTTACATAATTTCTGGAAAATTTCGTGAGCAACCATCGATAACGATTTCAACAACAAAAAAATATACAAAATCAATATTTTTTTTCATTAAGTATGGAAAATAATGTTGCTTAAATGACCCCCGTTTTCAGCTTCGAACTGATGGGGTCGTTTTAGAGCATTTTCCATAACATATTTCAAAATTTGTGGCTGTACGGCTCGAATTTGTGCAACAATGTTGGCCTTGAGTTCAAGGATTGTCTCGGCATGTTCACATATAAATATATATATATATATATATATATATATATATATATATATATATATATATATATATATATATATATATATATATATATATATAAACGAAAAATTGTAAAATATTTAAATCCTATTGTGACTTTTGACCCCCCCTGTCTGTGGTTCGATTGCCATTTCTTTCGCACTTCACGTCATCTTTAGGCCTCGGAGCATCCAAAAATATCGCATTTAAAAGATTCCTACATTTGGAGCGACTACTTCAACGAGATTCTAAGCTACGAAATGAATATCAAAATACCATTAATGGATATTGAACATTGGGTCAGATGGAAGTAGTAACATCGTTTGAGCAATTTGGGCGTGGATGGGTATTCATGCCGCTATTTTTCACATCATACAATTATAAAGGAGTCAAGTGCGACTATCAAGGTGCGTATCATATTTGAAGCGTCAACAAAGACAGCGAATGGGAATCCTTTAAATGATATTTTGGCAACTGGTCCGGTACTTCATAATGATCTTGCAGGAGAGAGGATGATGTGGAGAAGTTTGAAATTCACATTCATGGCTGACGTGGAAAAGATATATCGGTGTATTCATGTGCAAAGAGATGAGGCTCAGTTTCAGCGAATTTTATAGCGGAATAATCCATCTGAGGAAATGCAAGAATTTTATTGCTCTACAGTAATGTTTGGTACATGTTCAGCCCCATATACAGCAATCAAAACGATTCATCAGCTTCCGGAAGATGAAGCTATCAATTTCACATTGGGCGGCAAAGTGTTAAAACGGCAAACTTACGTAGACGATGTATTATCTGGCGGGCACTCGATCAAGGAACCAATCAACCTATAACGACAATTGAATGGGCTACTGAGCAGCTGAACATTCAAGTTACGAAATTGGGGTAGTAATGCTAAAGAAATCTTAGAAAATATACCTATTGAAGACCGTCCTACAAAGGATTTGTACCAACTGAATGCCAAGGATAACATAAAGGCATTGGGTATTATTTGAGATCAAGCTACGGGTTGATTTAGTTATAGCGTGAACTTGATTCTTTCTCCCGCTGAACCTACTAAAAATATAATTTTATCTACTATAGCTCGGTTATTTTATCCATTAAGGTGATTATGAAACAGTTTGATTACATATATTACAATGGGATGACGTAGTCCCTGATGCGGTCTTCGAACCGCTAACTTACGCAGTTGAAAGCAATATTTAATATTCGTATTCCAAGGTGGCTGAACACTAATGCAATGGATTGCGACATCACGCTTCACTTATATTGTCATGCATCAGCATATGTCGAAATGTAAAATTGCTCCCGTCAATCCAAAGACCACCATCCCACGTGAGTTATAAGCTGAATAAAACAAATTAAGCTTATGCTCAAAATTGACTTTATTAGTTTGCCATGAATCTTAAGACTGACTTAAAGTATTTTTCTATTCTACTTTACTGTTCAAATTCAGTTGGCCTTGAAGTGCAAATTATGCTACTAAGCACATTCTGCATTTGGAGCCTTAACTGAATTTGACACCATCTGCTATGCAATAAAAAAACTAAGCGATAACGCTATTGCATAGCAGAATATGAATTTGTATATATGTATGTATATAAGTATGTATATATATATGGTATGCGGACGTAACTCCTCCATCCCTTGATTGGAGATTCTCCTGGATCTCGTAAAATTAAATTTTATATACTTATTACTGTACATTATTACTTAATGCCATATTTATTTTTTATTTTTGACAATTCCAAATTTTCTGCTTCTGGCTTATTTATGATTTCAGTTTTATTAACAATTTTGGTGCGTTTTTTCACCTTAATAATAATAAAAATTATAACTAAAATTATACCGATTAGTAAAAAGTCATGCTTATACCGTAAGAAATATTTTTGTGAAATTTTAATTCTTGAATTTCTTTAATATCTGAGAAGTCTCTTATTTCTAATGTTTCAAAATTTATCGGCTTTATATCAAATTGGATGGGATTATTACTTGGATAAAAATATTTATCTTGTATCACTGTTTTCTGATTTTGGAAAATTTCATTTTTTATTTTAATTTTACAATTATAATAAGTGATAAGATAATTTTTCTTTATAGATATATTTCTGTTGTCACAATTTTGATTTATTTTTAGATTAACAGAATTTTTTATTAAGATTATATCATCTTCAAATTCTTCGATATGAGTTTTGTTATTATACCTAAATTTACAATTATTAGATACTGTACAGTGTTTACTTTTCTTTAAATTTTTCAAGTATACATTTTCTTCATAGCTTAGTACATTATTTTGAACTTCAATTATATAACTATTGGGTTGGTCAATTTCCATATTGTTTTTATTAGGGAGAGGTACAATAATTTTAAGATCGGCTTCTGTATAACTATCCGGTATTTTAAAACCTTCTTTGTAACTTAATATATCGGTTTTCATTAGCTTAAGTTTGAAGAAGTCTATTTCGAACCTATGTATTTCTTTAGCTGTAAGTATACTTGGTTGGACAATATGTTCTTTAGCAGACGCAATATTATTCTGAATGTGATCAATCTTGTTCTTGAGGTATGTCAGTTTAAACATTTGGTCGCTGTATAAAAGTCGTCGTGCAATTTCATTGTGTGTTTTCCTTATTTCATCTACAGTATTTTTTATATTTTCCCTGTCTTCTTCTATGGCTGACTTTAATATTTGGATCGATTCGTTAAAGTGTGTGTTTATGTAAATTTGTTTATTAACAGTTTCTATTACATTATGATTGTTTTTATCAATGACAGCAAGATGTTCAAGAATTTCCTGTCGGTCATCGTCGTCCATTATCCCAAATGCCCATCTATAAGCATTACCCATAGCATTAATCAATCCTCGTTTCTTGCTAGATTCAATAGGGGTAATAGATTTTAGTTTGGATTTTATTGTTGCTATTTCGCTTTCGATCATTCCTTTATTATGAAGATCTAAAGTTCTAACATTGTTCTCGATTTGATTTAAAATAGAGCTTAGCTCTTTGGTATCAATCATATGGAGAATTGTGGAAGTCTGATTTACTATTTCAACTTCCCGTGCCTTTATTTTGACGAATCCTGCTTCTTCACTAATCGCGCTTAATTGTAATAGTCCTTTAGTTGGGGGTATTACCATTAATAGTATCGTTAGTATGCTGAGCATGAAAATTTGAAAGGACGTTTTATATTACATTCATGGACATTTTCTAATCTGATTTTTCTATATTTAGGTTGTTCTTTGTGCCTTAAATTTGCGTAATTTTTTATATAGCCCTCCTGTCTATTCTCAACGTATGATTCTCTATTTTCATTTCTTTTCTTTAACATATTTCGTTTTCTTTCCTCTAACCTATCCTTAATTATTTTATGATCGACTTTATTATTAATTACATCAAAAGGAGTGCATTTGATGGTGCTGTGGAAACTGTTGTTGTAAAATTTTATTGCTCTTGATATTTGTGTTTGTATTGGTAATTTTTCTTCAAGATTTAATGCTCTAATTCTTTCGGTTAAAGTATTATTTAGCCGTTCCACATCGGAGTTCCCTGTGTGGCTATTTGGCTTAGTTGCATGAAATTGGATTCCTTCCCCTGTTAAAAAATCCCTTACATTTTTTGAGTTAAACTCGTTGTGAAACACAAACTTCTTAACAGTTCCCTTTATTGATAAGCAATCTCTGATTTTTTGTATGATCGTAATATTGTTTCTATCTGGCAAATGAAAACAGACAGAATGCTTAGAAAATTTGTCTATAAAGACTACAAATGAGTTTTTGCTATTTACGTAACTATCTACATGTACTATATCATTTATAGCAGAAGGTGTTTCTGTATAATTAAATTTATTTTTGATCGGGTTTCTGTCATATTTTGCTGATGAGCAAATATTACAATTATTTATTAATTTATGTATGGCAATTTTGAGATTAGGGTTATAGATTTTACTTTTTATGTTCTCATAGGTTGCTACTATTCCAGAATGTCCGCTTTCATATTTATGGAACAAAGCTAACTGTTTTTTAAGTTCATCGTTGTTCTCTATATCTTTCGCAAAATAGGTGCACTTTACAAATTTCACTTCATTCGTAGAAAATTCATTAATTATTATTTTTTGTACTTTATTATATTCGTGGTCACTTATTTCAGAATATATTCCAATCTTGCCTTTTGATATTTCTCGTCTTATAATATTTATAACATTTTCGTTAGCAATGTCGTTTTTATCAATGAAAATTCTTTTATTATTGAACACTATTTCTGTTTCAATATCTTTTAATTCTTTTAAAACAATTTGTGTTTTAAATCGGTTGACTATAGAATCTAGTATAGGTATGTGATCATTGAGATCCTCCTCTTGAGAGTGGATAGTTTGCACTTGCATAGACTCATTTTCGCTATCTGTATCGTCGCCTCCGAACTCGTTAATGATGACATTAACTCGAAAGTCTGCTGGTGGTTTGATACTTGAATCAGTGGTATTTAGAATATTGATTTCTTTTGTCTCCGAGTCAATTCTGCTCAAAAAATCTGCAATATAGTTACATTTTCCTTTTATGTATTGTAGTTTAAAATTATATTCACCTAAATCGATCAAATACCTTTGTAGTCTGGGGCTAATATCTCTTCCAGAATATTTGATCATAAGCCACTTAAGTGGTTGGTGATCACTCTCTAATTCGAATTCCCTTCCAAAGACATATGGTCTAAAATATTTAACACCCCAAACTATCGCCAACAATTCTTTTTCAATTGTTGCGTAGTTTGTTTCGTGTTTGTTTAACGTTCTCGATGCATATGCTACCGGGTGACCATCTTGAGTCAAGACAGCGCCAATAGCGAAGTTGCTGGCATCGGTTACTATTTTAAAACGTTTAGAGAAATTTGGATATCTTAGGATAGGAGAATTTGTTACGAGCTCTTTTAATTTCTCAAAGGCGGCAATATAATTCGGATCATCAGTATTGACTTTTTGATCCTTTTTTAAAAAGTTTGTTATAGGATGTGCAATTTTAGCATAGTCTTTTATAAATTTCCTATAAAATCCGGTCATGCCTAGAAACGATTTGATTTGTTTTTGGGTACTGGGAAGCTTCAGGTCCTGTATTATTGTAACTTTGTTTGCATCTGGTTTGATTCCATTTGCAGTTAAAATATGTCCCAAAAACTGCGTTTCTTTCTTAAGAAAGTCACATTTGTCTATTTGTATTTTTAATTTGGATTTTCTGAGAGCTTCAAATATCTGTCTGATACTTTGAATGTGCTCCGTCAGTGAGGTACTAAAGACTAAAATGTCGTCCATGTACACAACGCAAGTTTTATTTATAAATTCGCGAAGAACAGAATTCATCAGCCTTTGAAAGGTCGATGGTGCATTCTTTAGTCCAAAAGGCATACGAATGAACTCGTAGTGCCCGAAAGGTGTGGAGAATGCCGTTTTTTTTCTGTCTTCTTCCCTTACAAGAATTTGGTGAAATCCTTTGGCAAGGTCTATTGTGGTGAAATATTGTGACCTTCCAAATTTATCCAAAAGACTATTTAGATTTGGGATGGGAAATTTGTCGTCCACCGTATACTCATTCAATTTACGGTAATCGACTACAAGGCGCCATTTCTCTTTACCTGACTTGTCTAATTTTTTAGGGACTGTTTTTAAACCATCTTCCCGTTCGGATTCCATTTTGTGGTTTTTATATCGTAATAATTATATAGATTTAGTCACTGATTTACTATTTCTTTGCTTTTTTATATTTTATTTAGAACACAAGTTTTCTTCAGAAATATTTTAAACATTTATATATGGTAATTTATTTGGAACACAAGTTTTCTTCAGAAATATTTTAAACGTTTATATATGGTAATTTCTATTTTTCACCTCCTTCTCGGTTGAGCGCACAGATGCCAATACCGTCGGCACGCAGTATTGCCGACCAGCTCTCCTCCGCTGCCTGCGTCAGCACTCTCACCAAAATAAAGATGGCTGCGGCCTGCCACACAACTTTGGCGGGACCCAATGAGGGGAATTCTCTCCGCACTGAGCCCCGCTCAGAGTTGCATGGTGACTGTGCGCAGGCAGCAGCCGTTGTCAGGAGGGCTCCGGCGCGAACATGCCGCCCCCTTGCAGTATTGCAAGAGAGATGACGACCTATTCCCGCCGGCTCCCATCCTGATGCACCCCTCAATGCAAGAGGTGATGATGCCGCCGGTGGCACCGGGAGCACCCCGGCTGTTCGCAGCTGTGGGTGAAGTGTTTCACCCCCAGGCACACGAAACATAGTTTCCGCTTCTCGCCGCGTCTCTCCTGCGCCGCGGGGGGGAAAGGACAGGAACGCCCGGCACACTGCGATGGTGTGCCCCCAGCGCTTGCACATCTCGCATGGGCGTTGTGGAGCCGCTGTCGGGTGCACGACTGCCGCTGCTGTTTGGGCTGTCGCAGCCACCAGTGGGGCGCGAGATGTCGCAGCCCCCACTGGGGCGTGAGATGGCGCAGCCTCCACTGCGGCGCGGGACATCGGATGTGGCGTCCGTGGTGCAACGCTCCCTGGCGTGGACCCCTGATTGGGAAGGCGGCGGACGCTCATCGGCCCCGTCGGTAGCGAACGCGCGGCAGGTGGTGCAGACCGGGCTCGGGGGCGCGATGGCGAAACTGCCGCTGTAGTGGTGGACTCAAGCTGGTCATCGTGGGCGCGAGACGGCGCCACTGCTCCCGGAGTGCGGTATGTTGCAGACCCCTGTAGCATCACGGGGGCTGGGAACACCAACTGTACCCTCGGAGCACAGGTAAGGCACGGCCCGATGTAGCGTCTTCCACGCCAGTCAGCTCGGCACGATGGGAAGTTCTGTGGAAAATCAAATTTTATAATTAGGCATGTGTTTACGAGAAGGCACTAGGTTAGGATGCTACTGGTAGGAAAAATAACGTCTTCAAGACTACGTAGAGTACTACAATTCTATCCCGTGGCATAGCCAGGCGAGATCTACTGCTACCGTTTTACGAGGAAGGCTAAGGATTCCATGGAAGAACCGAGGTATACATACAAACAGGAAAGGCTACAAACTAGAGGCTACAAGAATGGGACTAGCTACGGAAACGACCAAAAGACCGTATGCCGGGATTACTCAGCCTGCACTCCCGCTCGAGGGAGTAGAACCATCTTGGTGACGGGCCTCGTAACGATTCCACGTGCTGTCCGCACTTTCGCGACTCGCACTCTGCCGTCTGAGTCCGGGTGAACCTCAGTGATCCTTCCCAATCGCCATTCGTTTGGTGGAACGTGGTCATCCTGCAGTACCACCAGATCTCCGTTAGCTGCATTATCTTGGATAGTCTTCCACTTTGTCCTGCGCTGGCACTCCAGAAGATACTCATGTTTCCAACGTACTGAGAACTGCTGGGAGAGAACTTGAAGCCTACGCCATTGATTAAGAATAGAAAGAAAAAGGGTGGTCTCCTCCGAGACGGCTGGTGCAAGAAGTGGTCCCCCTACTAGAAAGTGCCCTGGTGTAAGTGGTTGGAGGTCGTCAGGATCGTCACTGAGTGCGCTAATCGGTCGAGAATTCAGGCATGGCTCGACGCGGGCTAATACCGTTGCTAACTCCTCATACGTATACCGGATCTGCCCACCCACTCGTTTGAAATGGTGTTTGAAGCTCTTTACTGCGGCTTCCCACAGTCCTCCCATATGGGGAGCGTTTGGAGGAATAAAATGCCATTTCAATTGGTGAAACCAATGCTGCGTGGTCGCCTGGTCCTTAGCTTCTCGAATCACACGTGCGAACTCCATGCGCACTACCTTTTCTGCTCCCACAAAATTCTTTCCATTGTCGGAATAAATTTTAGCTGGGCACCCCCGTCGCCCAATGAATCTAGACAGGGCGGCTAAAAAGGCCTGGGTAGTTAAATCCGTGGTAGCTTCTAAATGGGCGGCCTTGGTGGCGAAACACACAAAGATGCACACGTAGCCTTTTGTCATTTTATACCCCCGCCCTTGAAACGTTTTAATTTCAAAGGGACCCGCAAAATCCACCCCCCGCGGTGGCGAAAGGACGAGACAGGGTGGTGCGTTCAGGGGGCAAAGGCGCCATGATCTGGCTCAATCTACGTTTCTTTTCTACCAGGCAAGTTTTACACCGTAAAATGGTACCTTTGACTAAAACTTTTGCGCGTGGAACCCAATATTGAGTTCGAAGGAGCCGAAGCATAAGCTGATTTCCCCCATGCAAAGAGATTTGATGGATGAACTCAACGAGCAGTCGTGTAAACTGTCCGTGGTACGGCAAAATTTGTGGGTGCCGTTCGGAGAACGGGATCTGAGTGGAATGCACTAGGCGTCCATTCACTCGAATCGACCCATCGGAATGAAGGAAGGGGTTCAAGGTGAGCAGAGAACTCGAGCTGGAAATCGGTTGCCCGTTCTGCAGGCATCCATACTCCTCGGGGTAGTACATCTGCTGCGTTATGGTCGTTACGAGCAGTGTAGCGGCAACAATCTCTGCAGTCGTGATAGGCGATCCCGGGGGTGGGGCGTGGTCACGTCGCTTTCGTATAGCGTATCTAGAAAAGCGCTGGATATAGCACACAACCCGCAGTGCTCGCGGCAATGATGAGAAACGCAGCATCAAGTCATCGTGCTGTTTGACCTGGATTGTATGCGTAGCAACGTTGCGCTGTTCCTCCAGGGCGTCCGGGTTAGCGATTTTCGAAGGCTGAGGCCAGGAATTTGAGTCGTGGGTAAGCCATCCCGGACCGTTCCACCGTAAATGACTATGAAGAAGCGCTGCTGGAGTTACCCCCCGACTGGCAAGATCAGCCGGATTGTCTGCAGACCTGACATGTCTCCAACATTCTACACCTACTTTACTTGAAATGGTGGTAACCCGATTAGCTACGAAGGTTTTCCATGTATGCGGGGACTTCTGGAGCCAAGCCAAAACTATGGTCGAATCCGTCCAACAAAACAAGTTGCCGGAGGTGACTCCCACCCTTGTCTGAAGTGCCGCCACCTACTCGGATAACAATACCGCGCCACAGAGTTCTAAGAGAGGTAAGGACAACGTCTTAAGAGGTGCTACCCGCGACTTAGCCACTAATAAGTGGGACGTGACCGCATCGCCGCACTGGCTTCGCACATACAGCGCGGCGGCGTATGCCGCTTGCGAAGCATCGCAAAACGCATGGAACTGGATATCTACATCCGGTGCAGACCCCACCCAACGCGGAATTCGAATCTGCGAGATGTCGTCATATGCCCCTAAAAATTCTCTCCAACGACTGGATGAAGCGAGGGTCAACGATTCGTCCCAGTCAGTTTTGTCCCCCCAAATCTGTTGCATCAAGATCTTGGCCACGATCACAACAGGTGCCAGCCATCCGGCTGGATCAAACAGTTGAGCTATAATCGATAGCACCTTGCGTTTGGTGGCTCGTGGGTCGAAGCAAATGGGCTGGAGATGAAAGTAGAAATGATCAGTCTTTGCATTCCACCGAATCCCTAGTGTCTTAGTTACACTCGCTTCATCCAGCTTCAAAAAATCCTCTCGGAGTAAGTGGTCCGGAGGCAAAGAGGAGAGAATGGCTTCCGTATTAGCTGTCCACTTTCGCATGGAAAAGCCGGCAGAGTCGAGTGCACGGATCAACTCATCTCGAGTCTGTATTACTGCGTTTACATCATGTGTGCCGACCAAGGCGTCGTCCACGTACATACATTCACGCAATATCCGGGCTGCTAGGGGTAGGTCCTCCTCGACATCCGTCGCGAGCTGTTCCAATGTCCTAATCGCTAAGTAAGGTGCGCAGTTGACTCCGAAGGTAACCGTTTGTAACTCGTAATCGGAGACTGGCGCTGCAGGAGAGGCCCTAAAAACAATTCGCTGGTACGGGGTGTGCTTTGGAGCTACTCTAATCTGCCGATACATATTTTGCAGATCCCCATTAAAGACGAACTGAAACATTCGCCATCGCACGATAAGTTGTGTCAAGTCAGCCTGCAAGGTGGGACCCGTATATAAGACATCATTCAAACTGAGGGTGCTGGTGGTTGCTTGAGACGCATTGAACACCACTCGCAGCTTGGTGGACGTACTCTCGGGTTTCATTACCGCATGATGAGGCGCCTGAAGCGCCTGAAGGTGGAGGCGGGACCTTGACCATATGATCAAGAGTCAAGTACTCCTGTACCACGGAGTCGTATTGGTCTTTCTGCTAAGGGTTACGAAGTAACCTACCTTCATTGCGCTCGAACTGCTTTAACGCAATGTGCCGAGAAGCCCCAAGCGACTCCTCAGGTAGGTGCCTTGATTTGAATGGTAGTTCTACTACATACCGCCCAGAAGACTCTCTGTAAGTGGTCCGGGAATACAAATCCAGGCAAGCCTGATCACCGGGCGACAAACGTCTCTCCCTAGGTGGTTCCTCCACCTCCCAGAATCTCTGCAAGAGCTCTTCGACCGGGTGGCCAGTTTCAACTTGTACTCTGGCACAGAATGTCTGTGTCGAGTTCTCAGGCATGGGTCCTGTGAGGATCCACCCAAATACAGTTTCCTGTGCAATTAATGACCCAATAACGTCACGCTTCAACCCATCAAGCATCACCATCGGGTATAAATCACCCCTATCAGAATGTCAACTTGTGAAGAGTTTGAAAGGCTTGGATCAGCCAGTCGTAAGCCGGCCAATTGGGCATATTGTTGCGTTGATACCCCTAGTCGGGGTAATTCGCTGGTCAAAGTGGGCAGTACTAATGCTGACACCGGGAGCCGCACAGTACTGTCAAGAGGTGACCCAAACATTAAATCGCACGCTTTTGTCACGTTAGCTGCCACCACATTGCTCACCCCGGACACTTGGGCATGCACGGTACGCGTAGGGAGTCGCAGGCGTCGTTGGAGCTGATCTGAGATGAAAGACCCTTCCGACCCAGTTTCGATCAATGCACGGGCCATGTAATTGACTCCCTGATACCATACGTGGATAATGGCGGTACCTAAAAGCACACGTTTGGGTAGCCGACCTCGAGCTCGATATGGACCGGATCGTCCCTGGACTATAGCGGATACCACCTGTGCAGCGTGGGCGAAGGAAGGTGTAGCAGGTTGAGCCAACGTGGTGGCCGCATTGCGTCCGTTGGATGATCGTCTGTCTCGAGGCGGCGTCGTGCGTGGTGGGGCTCTTATGCTCCGGTTCGGGAGCGGCTCACGGTGCAGCAGAGTATGGTGCCGCTCTTGACACGTAAAACATCGGTATTTACTCGTGCAATTTGACACACGATGATCCCCCTTCAAACAATTCACGCACAAGTGGAAGCGATTTACCCATCCCCATCGCTCTGATACAGCAGCGTTGATGAAAGTAGAGCAGTGGGAGACCCGATGGCCTGGTAGTGTACATATCTTACACCCTTCCGGATTGACCCTCGCCTGATGAGCCTGCACGTGGCTATTACGGAGTGGTGTTGAGCGATTCCCCCCAGACTCCCGCGCGTAACCCGTCTGGCAGACATCAGAGAGCGCCTCCAAAGTTTGGAACCGTTTCGAGAGAAATTCCTCCATCGCCACCCAAGTCGGTATATCCGCATGATCTGCAAGGGACTGCTCCCAAAGAGAAAGGGTCCTCTCCGGCAACTGAATGGAACTCCAGTATATATAAATTGGATCCCAACTGCCTACATCCACCGACAGCTCCCTCAACGCCATAATGCAGTTGCTAACTTCCCGCTGCAGCCTCTTTAGCTCCGACCCACTTTCTTTGCCTATGGTACGCATTGTGAATAGGGACTTCAGCTGACAATTAATGAGCTTGCGCCGATTTTCGTATCGCGCAGTAAGCCCCGCCCACGCCTGATCAAAACCGCTATTGGCCAGTTGGCATTGGTCCACGATTTCTCGCGCCTCCCCCCTAGTCTTTGCTCTCAGGTGATACAACCGCTCGATGTTAGATAACCGAGCGTTCCGCAGGAACAGCGCCGTGAACATATCACGGAAGGTGATCCACTTGGAGTACTCCCCCCCGAAAATCTAAATATCACAAGGAGGCACCGGAATAGTATGGGATTGAGAAGACAGCTCAGCCGACGCCTCGGAGAGCACCGTTGGAGAGCCGGTCAGAGATTGCATTAGTCCACTGATCCGAGCATGACCTTGTTTATATATGGCAAAACTTGCTGCGAATCGTTGCCGTATAGACTCCTTAATGGCTACGCATTTCTCGTCTAAGTTCGCTTCAATGACCGCTGCAGCCTTCGCCTCCTTCAACGCCTGCCATAAGTCTGCCAATTCAGTCAGATCAAGGCGAAGATATTCAAGATTTTGAGGGGCGGAAGAGTTCCGCTCGAACTCAATAACAAACGCGGTCAGGCTATCAGCCGCGTCTATCAGCGGAGTCAGCATAGTTGCAGACCGCTTGACCTGAGAACGCAGCTCAATGATGGCAAAACGCAAGCAAAACACGGGAAAACACTACACCTTCACGTCGACACACCCAGTTACCCAGCTATATGTGTACCCAGTTATATGTGTACCCAGTTGACCTGCTGACGTGACCGATATAACACCCGCCTTATTTTCAATGAAGAGTCCACACAACGTAAAGACAATCCCCAGTAGGAATGAACTACGCGAAGCCTAGGCAATGACGACAGCACTGAGCAACTACAATTGAAAAACAAGGAAATTGAAGTATAACCCCTACTTGAGATACCCAACGCAGCGCTATGAGCTGCTGTATGTGACCCGGACCTTGCGTCGCTCGTGGGTTCACCGATACAGGGTTATCAAAGACAAAAAGGCAGCACAAGTTGGCAGCGCTGCGAGCTGCGAAAACTGTGACGTACGGAGATCAACGAGCGTACGTATTTTTCAGCGTCGTAATATGGGGATGTTCAAGCACCGCTGGCACACGGTTTACTGTAAAAAGGCGTCGGCAGCGCTGTGAGCTGCGGACTGCGAACCTAATTACACCGCACTCGTGTCGAAAGTGTCGATCCTCCACCACGTTAACAGTTGTTGACCCGTTAGTACGGAAAAACTACCGGCAACGGTGTAAGTTACCGGTTCATCAGCAACGGTACACAACGTACAGTAACCAGGCTCTGGGCAGCGCAGTGAGCTGTAGATCCCCACGCCAATGTAGAAGCAAGAACAAGATGCTCCCACCGCTTACTTGCAACACGATGTGACTTCAACGCGGCGATATACGCACGCAATACGGATAACCCGAACAGCTGACCCACAAGAGTTGTGAGTGTGACACCCGCCTAAATCGTATCAATGAACAATGCAACTGGCAAAACGAGGGCAACGAGTGCAAAACGGAACAGCGGATAGCGGCAATGGCAATAGCATGCACATACGAAAGGTACCAATTGCGGCATTTTTGAGCTGCAGACTGCGAACCGAATTACGCTGCGGCCGTGCTGAGAATTTACTTAAAAAATGTAAATTCCAGTACCCGCTGCTGTGCAAGAATCCACACACACACACACACTCACACGAGTGACGATACGGAAATGTACCGTTTACCGCGACGACCGTACTCAACCGAATTACGCGATAAAAAAAAGGCGAATCAAAAATATATGTTCAATATTGCAATTAAACAGAAATGGTTTAATAATATATTAAATAAAAATAAATATTAAACACTTACCGGACGCAGCTGTAATCCGGCTCGAAGGACCATGTTTCTTAAACCATCTTCCCGTTCGGATTCCATTTTGTGGTTTTTATATCGTAATAATTATATAGATTTAGTTACTGATTTACTATTTCTTTGCTTTTTTATATTTTATTTAGAACATAAGTTTTCTTCAGAAATATTTTAAACATTTATATATGGTAATTTATTTGGAACACAAGTTTTCTTCAGAAATATTTTAAACATTTATATATGGTAATTTCTATTTTTCACCTCCTTCTCGGTTGAGCGCACAGATGCCAATACCGTCGGCACGCAGTATTGCCGACCAGCTCTCCTCCGCTGCCTGCGTCAGCACTCTCACCAAAATAAAGATGGCTGCGGCCTGCCACACAACTTTGGCGGGACCCAATGAGGGGAATTCTCTCCGCACGCGGACGTAACTCGTGCGGAACTCTGTGCTGCAGTGCTGGCCGTGAAGCTATTTAACATGGTTCGACCCCATTTAACATCTGAACTTAAACCAACTCAAATCTTTTGTAGACAGAATGATCAATGATAGTTTTGGGATGAATCCGCGGGGATATAACTCGGTGGGAGGTCTTTGTGGCCAATCACATAACGAAATTTTTGGCGTCAACAAAGGAATATCAATGACGGCATGTATCTATCCCGAAAAATGGATCAAAGAATTTCAATCAAATTTTGTGTGAAAAACAACATAAAGTGTGCGGAAGCATTCCGAATGTTGACTGTTGCATTTATGGTTATAATGTAGAAACCAAAGCTCAATCATCCCAATGGAAGATGCCGCATGAGCCAAGACCGAAAAAGCACGCCAAGTTCGGTCGAATGTGAAGGTTTTGCTGACAGTTTTCATTGATTGCAGAGGTGTGGTGCATTATGAATTCTTGCCGCAGGGTAGAGCGGTCAATAAGGAATATTATCTTCAAGTAATCCGCAATTTGCGAGAAGCAATCCGCCAGAAACGCCCGGATTTGTGGAAGAACAAAAATTGGTTTTTGCATCATGATAATGCCCCTGCTCACACATCATTATTTGTGCGCGAATTTTTGGCCCAAAACAACACTGTAATATCACCGCAAATACCGTATTCCCCATACCTGGCCCCCTGTGACTATTTCTTGATCCCGAAACTGAAAAGGCCCATGAATGGACGACGCTACGCCACGATTGAGAAGATAGACAAAAATCGAAGACAAACTAAAACACGTCCACGCACAATAGCTGTCAAAAACTGACTGAATGTTCAAAATGGCCGAGATCGTCAACATAAGTGAGGGTCATGGGTACCAACATAACGCCACAAAAAGATCGAAAATCGAACATCCGCAGCCCGCGAAAATTCATAATTCGCGATACTTAAGCATCGTTTCACTACGTTGGTTATATCCAAAAGTCATGCTTTCTTGTTACACAGTGGAACTTCACTAACTTAAAATAACATACGGAAACGATTTTGGATAATTGATAGACGTAACCTAGTCGGATACTTCCTTCATCGTTCTGTACCCTGCTTCAAACATCGACCAAAAATACAACAGCTAGTAATGGGAGACCTTCTGGTTCCAGTGCCCGTCCTGCTCGTGCCTTTTCCTCGGTAGGGATAGACTATGCTGGTCCAATAAGTATTACTCCTTTAAAGAGTGCAATAGTTGCTTCAAAGGGTCCAAGAGTAGCGCGGTTATATAGCGATTTTTTATTGTCTTGCATCTAAAGCGGTGCACATCGAAGCAGTTGGAGATTTTTCTTCTGACGCCCATCTCGGAGCATTGCAGCGCTTTATTTGTCGTCAAGGTCTATGTCGAGACGTATTCAGCGATCGAGGTACCAATTTCGTGGGAGCTAATCGGAAGCTCCAAGAAGACAAAAACAGTTACAAACCCTTTATCGAAGATCATGCGGCTACATTTCTTGTTTCACACCATATACAATGGCATTTCATACCTCCTTCGGTGCCACACATCGGTGAGTTGTGTGAAGCTGGTGTGAAATCAATGAAGTACCATCTCAAAGGACCAATGGGAGACCGAATTCTAACTTTTGAAGAATTATCCACAGTTTTTGTGCCAATTGAATCTTGCTTAAACTCCAGGCCACTATGCTCCCTAACAAACGATCCAATTGGCTTGCTCGTAATAACGACAGGACATTTTTTAATCGGTGATTCACTGTTGGCGCCGCCTGTTCCAGAAATTGATAAATGGATTCCTATCAAACGTAAGGGGGTAGTCCTCAGGGTAGTGATATGCGTAATATAGTCCTATGTTGGATCCTTAGCCTATACTCTACCAAGACCGTTAGTGCGTGACGATGAGTCACATCCTGCTCGAGATGACCCTACCACTTACTGAACACAACGGATCTAGACTGGAGAGTCAATAAACACTTCCCCCCTAATCCAGGGTGTTATGCGTGTCCGTGCCTATTGGATGGATTTTGCAGTCAGGGGGTTATCCGCGTAGACTGTATTCGAACGGCGCCTCTCCGAAACCAGGCCGCATCGGGGAGTAACGGTGGCCTTACCGTGGCACAGGGCTCTGGCACGGTGGGCCGCCATTTCCCTCAAAAAGCCTTGACTGCCCAAGCCTTCGGGGGAGGGCAGTCGTACGAAAAAGATGGAAAAAATACAAACAAAAAGACACATAAAAACCACCACGGTGCTTTGCACCACGCACTCAGAGGATGAGTTGCTGGCCTCCAGTCAGGAGACCATGGAAGCCAACGATGGCAAGAGCACGGCGGCAAACAGTGAACCCACTGCTAGCACAAGCAGTGAAACAACAACAACACTAACAAAAACAAACATGTCGGTAGCGGCGAAGAAGGACTCTAAGCCAAAACCGAAAAAGCCAAAGTCCGAGGCAGCGGCCCGGAAAAACCGGTACCAGAAAGCTCTCTTCATCCTAAGCAAAATTGTTAAGAATGAGGCGGAAGGGTCGGTACATGAGTTTGACCAGGTGGACAAGGCCAAGTACCAAACTGTTGTCGATGAGTACGAGCAGTACCAAATCTCCCTCCCAGAAAAGGCGACGAAGCGAAACAGGTCACAGGATGTGATGTTTTCGGCTTCAAATAGACACAAGGTTGCCAAAACATCTACACCAACAGTGGGTCCATCGACGAGTACAAGGGGATCATACAGCGAAGTGATAGGGATGAGCTACATGTGGCGCTCATCGATGATATAACCAAGGGGGGGGGGTAAGAAAGTCCTGGATAATAGGGGGAGAGATTGAATCCAAATTGGCAGAGATGGTGATGGAACAAATCTTGTCCAATGCGGATGCTTCTCCCTCTAGCTTCGACTCCTCCAATGTGGTACGGGGATGCAGGGTGTTCAGGTGCGACGATCGGCCGTCGAAGGATCTCCTCGGCAAGTGCATAGCTAAGATTAGCGAAGCATGGGAAGGCTTAAGGCTTAAGCTGATACCAGCCGGGGATATCCCAAGACGACCGAGAGCCCGTATTTGGCTACCCATACTGAAGCTCGAGGACGGGAAGGTGCTCCAGCTATAACAGCGGCAAAACCCCAATATGCCAATGAACGACTGTGCGATCATCAAGAACGAAGGTGCCCAGAAAACAAGCATGTCCCTGCTTCTGGCAATCAACGAAGAGTCCGTTGGTGTCCTGGAAGCAGCCGACTGCAAAATGCGTTTTAGCGTTAGGTACGCCAAATTAAAAATCTTCCGCCCGAACAAGGGCGACGCGGACAAGTTGGAGGAGGCCAACAAGATTCCAGAGGACACGGACCATCAGGAAGAAGTCTCCAAAGCGCCTGCACAATAGGGTACCGATGCTGAAGTTGGTGCAGATTAATCTGCTGCATTCTAAGAATGCATCAGATAACTTTGCCGTTTTTCTGGGTGAAGAAGACGCGGACATCGGCATTGTGCAGGAGCCATAGGTCAGAGGAAATGACGTTATGGGGCTCAAGCTGACCAAATATAATATGCACTGTATCAGGAACGGTGATAAGATTCGATCATGTATCTTAGTTAAGGAAGCAATTAATGCTTTTATCTGCCCACGGTACAGCTCAGTCGATTTAACAGTCGTAAAAATCGAGGTGCCAAGCGGACCAGACCTACTAGCGGCATCAGCTTATATGCCGCACAACAGTGACGGTCGTGATGGTCGCCAATGCTGCTGCCAAAAATGTCCCACTCCTTCTGGGATGCGACGCCAACGCGAGGCACATGCTATGGGGTAGCACCGAGGATAATGAAAGGGGTGAGTCACTTTTTAACTTTATAAATAATTCGAACCTTACAGTATGTTAAAGAGGGAATACTCCCACATTTACCTTCCCCAGCTCTAATAAATGTGCTGGATGGGAAGAAGTCCTAAGAAGTTTAACTCTAATTTCAGAAGACGCATCCGCCCAGGTAGGAGAATGGAGGGTATCCAACAAGAAGTCCTTCTCGGACCAAAGATGAATAGTTTTCAAGGTAAATTTTAAAACCGTAGATGCTATTCTCCCCAGGAGAATAAAAGGGGATACTTTTACGAGGGTAGCTAGCTGAAAACTACTGCTGTCGCCGCTGCTGTTGAAATCACAAGAGAGAGCCTGCTCGTTCGCTGTTGTCGCCGCTGCTGTTGAAATCACAAGAGAGAGAGCCTGCTCGTTCGCTGTTGTCGCCGCTGCTGTTGAAATCGCAAGAGAGCGCCTGCTCGTTCGCTGTTGTCGCCGCTACTGTTGAAATCGCAAGAGAGCGCCCGCTCGTTCGCTGTTGTCGCCGCTACTGTTGAAATCGCAAGAGACTGGTTCCTCTGTGCACCGGCCTTTTATACATTCATTCCCCCCCCCCCCCCCCCCCCCCTTACTTCATGGTGCGTAATATTACGGTTATTGACGTGGGGTTAATGACGATTCGGTATGGTGGCATTTCGAATCGCATTCGTTTCAGTTTCCCAGTCCTATGATCTATCTGCACCCTCGCTGTTATTGCGTCTTTGACCGTTTGTGATAAGTGTTGCCCCTTCTCTTCATGTACCTCGTTCAGGTCGCAGAAAGTGAGGCCAGTTGTAATGGGCAGTTTATTTAATAGCGCGGTCAATGATGTAGCGCCTCTCTTCCACGTGCCTCCGTCGTTGTATTCTTCCTTCTCTTCATCTTGCAGTTCAGTACGTGAGTAAAGAGCTTCTAGTGGTTGTCTAGATAGCGCATCGGCTACGACATTCAGTTTGCCCTTCCAGTCAACTTTAAATCTGGTAATATTGTCGGCCGGTGTAGCTGTGTCCGTGTCCATATCAAATAGATTGGGGATAGCTTGAGGCTTAATGACGCAAGTCAATTTGCCAACCACTGGTCTATTGTCACGTGAAAGTGTACTTTTGCTCGACTCTTCATTGAAGTCTTCAATAAGGCCGTCGGACGCTATTCGTATGGCTTGCTTGTCATTGAATTTCAGAGGCATTACGTCGCAGGAAGCGTCGCCGTTGGCTCCAGCACCCCACAGATGCTGTCGCATGTTGACTGCAGACTGCTCGGGTTGGTCGGACTGAACAAGTACCCCACTTTTGAAAATCTTACCCTTCTTTTTGGATATGACCAGTTTTACCGAACCGCGTTGCTGTTCCTCCTCGGCTGCGATTATGCCAGCAGTACCAGTGCCTTCAGCAGATACTTGTGCGCTCGGTGACGGGACCACCGCGTTGCAGTTGACCTGGCTGTTTAGCATAAAGGTCCGTTTGAACTTGTCTTTGATCTTATAGTCACGCCGCGGTGGCGGTGAAGGCGAATTGCTTTGTGGACGAACGTGAGCGTTGAAATTGGAGTTGGGATCGTGCAAATCCAGCGTTGGAGTTTCATTATAATGGGCAGATAATAGAATCGATGTCGCTGTGAGTGCACTTGTACGTGAACCTTCTGCTAATTCAATATTAGCCACTTTGGCGGGCTTCGGATGTGGTTCCTGACCCTCAAGAATGTCAGCAGTTGGTTCTCCATCCGTAGTTGCGGGGTGTTGTAGGTGTGGCTGAAGCCTGTGATGTAGTTGCGGCTGCTTTGGCTTCGTAGGCAGCGCCGGCTTCAGCTGAGAGGCTAGCGGCAATTTTGTTAATGTTATTGTTGTTGTTGCTGAGATTGCTGTTGTTTGCGCTCCGCATCGAATGCCCTCGTCTCACTGCAGGCGGGGTTATCTGTTGATCGTCGTTTGCTATTGTCAACTGTTGTTGTATTAGCGTTTGCTGTCCTTGTTGTTTCTGTGGTGACCTCTGCTGTTGCTTCCTAGGATTCCTGTTACGCACTGTCAACTGTTTGGGCTTGTTTCGTGAGTTTCTCCTGTCGGCTCTCGATTCAACGGAGCTCCCTCCGAGAGAAAGGGTAGCTCCCATGGCGTACAAGAAATCTAACCCTAAAATAACTTGTCCAGATGCACGTGGGAAGATGAGAAACGGCATTCGGCAACATTTATCACCTATTCGCACGTCGAGCATAAGGGCTTCCTTGCTTGTGCATTCACCGCCGTTTGCTAGTTGTGCCCTCACGTTTACTGCGACTACGTTGTGCGGGGTTCGATGTTGTTTGGCAAAATTTCCATTGATGAAGCTCTTTGTAGCCCCGGTGTCTATCGTCGCATTTATTTGTTCTCCGTCCACCGTAACTATGGCGAAGATATGGTTACGCTCGCAACGTAACAACTTAACTGTTGGCGAAACGGGTTGCGATTTGACTGCCCCACTCGTCCCCGGTTCTGAGGGGGTCCTTGCTCGTTTCCCGCTAGCTGTTGACAGCACTCAATTGTTCGGATATTCGTCTGGCCGCACTCCCAGCAGAACAGTACCTGTGGGTTCCGACAATTGCGTTGAATGTGTCCTACTTGACCGCAGCGCCGACATGCTGTTTTGAGACTTATTTTGATGCCCATTGTTTGTGCTCGATCGCGTCGAGATTCCTGTTGGTATCGTGGTAGCTGCTCACGTGGTGGTTGTTGTCGGCTGCGTTGTGGTGCTTCACGCAGTATTTCCTGATCCGCTCTCATACTTTCGTATTCTTGCGCACGAGTGATCAGTTCGTCCAGCGAGGAGAAATCGTCACGCCGTATGTATAGGCGGTAGTCGGGCAAACTATTGCGGAACATACGTTCGTTCTGTCGGTCATCGTCATACTGCGCACATCCCATCAGATTTTGCAGGGCGATGGTATAATCCTTAAAGGCCTCTCTTGGCTTTTGAAACCGTTTTCTGATCTCATCGTCTAGATCTTCAAAATATCGGCTGGGGAGGAAAAATTTCAAAAAGTCTCGTTCGAATGCTTCAAATGGGACCCACTGCTTTTTGTTGTTCCGGTGCCAGGTTAATGCCTTATCTGTAAGAAACTGTGGCATTGTGCGTGGGAGTAAGTCCCGGTTGAGACCATACATGTCTGCCAGTTCCTTTACGCGCTCTATAAATCCCAACTGATCCTTATCGCCGTCGTATTTTACTGGCCAATTACAAACTTGTTCAATAACGGTAACACATTGAGTTGACACAAAGGCGTTCATGTTATCTGCGTCGACAGATGGTTGTTCCTGGTGTCGTACCATTTCCTCTACGTGGACGTGAGATGGTTGTGTTAACGTTGACTTCGACGTTTTTGGTAATGTAGTGCGTGCTGTCCCTTGCGTGTGCTTTATTTCCAATTCCTCCAGTCGTTTGCGGAATTTCGGGTATTGTTCTAGCTGGTCTTTGCGTAGGGCATAGATCCACCCTGACTTCGGCTTCATATCGATCCGTTGTGTTAAGGTCCCTGCTCTGGCGCCATGTAAGGAATCTCTAGCTGGGGTATGCTCAGTCTTCTCAGAGTCCTGTACAATATTTGTTTTATTGACCTTAACAAAACACGTTTGATGTAGTTTGTTTTACTTTCTTTTATTATTTAGTAAACTATAACTTCATCTTAAACTAATTATAACTAAATTATGTATACTTTCCACTTCGTCCAATTGCGGTGAAGTGGGGTAGACGCGGCAGACGTAGAATCAATAGCTGCTTTGAAGCTCAACGCCGGTTAAGACCTTGCGTTTACTTCGCTTAGGGTGGAGCACTCTCTTACGTGGTATTGATGTCGGTAAAAACCTCACGCCACCAATCACGTAAGAAGTCTCAAAAGTCTAAATTGAAGCAATAGCAGCTTTGAAGTTGAACCCCGGTTAAGACCTCGCGTTTACTTCGCTTAGGGTGGAGCACTCTCTTACGTGGTAGTGATGTCGGTTAAAACCTCACGCCACCAATCACGTAAGAAGTCTCAAAAGTCAGAAACTGTCTGCCGTGGTCGCCACTGTCCGCGACTACTATACCCACTTACTCGCCTGCTCGTTCGCTGTTGTCGCCGCTGCTGTTGAAATCACAAGAGAGAGAGACCGGTTTCTCTGTGCACCGGCCTTTTACACCTTTTTTTCATGCGAGCATCGACAAGTCCCGTATTTCGGCACAGTGTCGTGTTCGCGCATACGGAATTCCCGTATTTCGGCGTTGTGTCGTGTTCGAGCATAACCACGTATGGCGTGGTTTGGCTACATGTGCTCGCATGGTGTTGGTATACGGTGAGGGCGGTATTTTGTGTGACCTAAATTTGTACAAAATTTAGGTCTTCACAACTTGGATAAGAACATTTTAGAAGAAAATTTCGCTCGCAGTGTTGAGAAGTTCGGGTTGAATGGGAAACCATCTATGTTCCAACAAGATGCATAGATCGTTTCTTGTGCAGGAATGGCAAATATACCATTGCAAACAATTTAGAACACCTCCACAGTCGCCAGATATGAATCCTATTGAAAACATTTGGTACTTTTTGGAAACAAAAATACGGAATAATCACAACGAATTCGCTTAAGGGTGTTGCTACTGCATCACTGTGTCGCGATCAGCTTATTATTACATTTTTATGCATTCATTTTGTGCCTTTTTTCTTGTATTTTTTTTCTGTAATACTTGTTTCTTAACCTATTCACTAATAAAGTAGATCAAAAAGGAAAAGGTGTGATTTTCAAACCTCGCAGTAAAAGATTATCAGAAATTCGGAAATTTTATGCCTAGGAAGCCCGCATCTGCCTCCTGGGAAGATTTGCAGTTAAAGCTATTTGCGGATGCTTGCAGCAACGCCGAATATGAAAATGCAAGGCGATTCAATCCAACTTGGATAGTTTGAAGAGCAAGGAGCACAGGTAAGAGGAGTACAAGCTTGTTGTTCATATTTGCTATTGTTATAATTGTTTTCGAATCGATGTTTTTGAATCGAAAGGCGCTGTAGCAGCAGAACCAAAACCATCAGAAGCAGCACATGGTTACATAGCACAGCAAATTTCCATCCAAACCTTACTTAGAAGAATTTACGAAATTACAAGAAAGACTCAGTGGATCGCTGTAGTGAAATATGTTTTGATACGCGAATTGAATCCATACGCCTTTTGCAATAATAATTTCGTGCAAATCATCGGCAGCTCAAACGTTTGGTGAATGAGCCAGCGGTGCAAAGAGATTACGTTAACTACAAGTATGAGTAATTATTTGAGGAAGAGTATTTGCAAACAATGTGCCTCTTTCGCGAAACCGCATCTTCGGCATTACTTGAAAATCCTGTTTCTGCAACTCCACAAGTCAGCAGCATGGTTCCTCCGACATTGCCTACGGTTGTCCAGGAAACACCACTGCCAGAGGTTAAATTGCCCACGTTTAATTGAGATTACGAATGGCCTACCTTTAAGGAGATATTTGTCTCAGGAATCCACCAAAGCGAGCGTCTTACGGACCTCAAACCATTTTACTACCTAAAGGGTGTATTGGCGGGTGAGGCAGAACAGGAAATTCAGCATCTCAGTTTAGTCGCGGAAAATTTCACGATTGCATGGAATATATTAATCGGTATTTATGAGAATAAACGTATTATCTTCAACTACTATATGTATTTACTAGAACGCCAGGAACTTTAATCGCGGGATGATGCAGCCTCGCTGAAATATTTTGTGGAGACACGTCGGTCCTGTGTAAATCCCATTGAGAACTTGGATGTTCAACTCGGTGAACACAAGGAAACTCCGAAAGTTAAGCAATTCCATGCACACATTCCTACTTTTACGGAATTTTGTATTTTCTTGGAAGAACAATGTTAAATGCGAATTACATCTGTATCCTTGCTTCTCGGTCAGAAAGTGCGACAGCCGGAGCGTCGGAATACACGAGAAAGAAGCAAAGTCATATCATAGAGTGAAGCTCAAGGCTTATTGCGTCTTCTGCAAGCAGGTTTCCCACTCGGTCAGAGATTGCCCAATATTTCTAAAAATGAGTTTAAAAAATAGGTGCGAAGCAATTAAAAATCATAACTTATGCTTCAATTGTTTAGGTTATAGTCATCTTACTTCGAGCTGTAATAGTCGTCATTCATGTTCTGTATATAAAGGAAAACATCACACTCTCATTTATCCAGATACCAAGAGGGAGTCGGAAGCCCCCACTGAGGCAAGCAAGCCATGTGCGGCTACTATTGCGTAAAAAATTGTCGTTTTGTTGCCAATAGCTTTAGTTACAGTAGATTCTGCGTATGGGCAAGGATTACTCTTAAAGCATTTCTGGATAAAGGCTCGCAAGCCTCGTTTATGACTGAACGGGCACCGCAATTGCTGCAACTCAAACGCAGCAAAATGTTTCTTAGCATTAGCGCACTAGTAGATGCGAAGGCGGCCGAAAGCAGATCGTCGATAGTTTTGCAGTTTGGATCCAATATGGACTCTATATATGTATTCGGTTGTGGCGCATATCGTATTGAAGGTAGGAAATGTGATGCCCCACAAGCATTTATCATCCAAGTCATGGAAGCACCTAAAGAATTTGCCGCTCGTAGATCCACAGTACTTCCAGTCACGGAAGGTGGACATATTTTTAGGAAATGACGTGTATGATGATATTCTCGAAAACAATATTCGAAAGGGATCATGCGGCGAGCCAGTAGCTCAGAAAACGGCTCTGTGTTACATAATTTCTGGAAAATTTCGTGAGCAACCATCGATAACGATTTCAACAACAAAAAAATATACAAAATCAATATTTTTTTTCATTAAGTATGGAAAATAATGTTGCTTAAATGACCCCCGTTTTCAGCTTCGAACTGATGGGGTCGTTTTAGAGCATTTTCCATAACATATTTCAAAATTTGTGGCTGTACGGCTCGAATTTGTGCAACAATGTTGGCCTTGAGTTCAAGGATTGTCTCGGCATGTTCACATATAAATATATATATATATATATATATATATATATATATAAACGAAAAATTGTAAAATATTTAAATCCTATTGTGACTTTTGACCCCCCCTGTCTGTGGTTCGATTGCCATTTCTTTCGCACTTCACGTCATCTTTAGGCCTCGGAGCATCCAAAAATATCGCATTTAAAAGATTCCTACATTTGGAGCGACTACTTCAACGAGATTCTAAGCTACGAAATGAATATCAAAATACCATTAATGGATATTGAACATTGGGTCAGATGGAAGTAGTAACATCGTTTGAGCAATTTGGGCGTGGATGGGTATTCATGCCGCTATTTTTCACATCATACAATTATAAAGGAGTCAAGTGCGACTATCAAGGTGCGTATCATATTTGAAGCGTCAACAAAGACAGCGAATGGGAATCCTTTAAATGATATTTTGGCAACTGGTCCGGTACTTCATAATGATCTTGCAGGAGAGAGGATGATGTGGAGAAGTTTGAAATTCGCATTCATGGCTGACGTGGAAAAGATATATCGGTGTATTCATGTGCAAAGAGATGAGGCTCAGTTTCAGCGAATTTTATAGCGGAATAATCCATCTGAGAAAATGCAAGAATTTTATTGCTCTACAGTAATGTTTGGTACATGTTCAGCCCAATATACAGCAATCAAAACGATTCATCAGCTTCCGGAAGATGAAGCTATCAATTTCACATTGGGCGGCAAAGTGTTAAAACGGCAAACTTACGTAGACGATGTATTATCTGGCGGGCACTCGATCAAGGAACCAATCAACCTATAACGACAATTGAATGGGCTACTGAGCAGCTGAACATTCAAGTTACGAAATTGGGGTAGTAATGCTAAAGAAATCTTAGAAAATATACCTATTGAAGACCGTCCTACAAAGGATTTGTACCAACTGAATGCCAAGGATAACATAAAGGCATTGGCTATTATTTGAGATCAAGCTACGGATTGCTTTAGTTATAGCGTGAACTTGATTCTTTCTCCCGCTGAACCTACCAAAAATATAATTTTATCTACTATAGCTCGGTTATTTTATCCATTAAGGTGATTATGAAACAGTTTGATTACATATATAACAATGGGATGACGTAGTCCCTGATGCGGTCTTCGAACCGCTAACTTACGCAGTTGAAAGCAATATTTAATATTCCTATTCCAAGGTGGCTGAACACTAATGCAATGGATTGCGACATCACGCTTCACTTATATTGTCATGCATCAGCATATGTCGAAATGTAAAATTGCTCCCGTCAATCCAAAGCCCACCATCCCACGTGCGGAACTCTGTGCTGCAGTGCTGGCCGTGAAGCTATTTAACATGGTTCGACCCCATTTAACATCTGAACTTAAACCAACTCAAATCTTTTTTAGACAGAATGATCAATGATAGTTTTGGGATGAATCCGCGGGGATATAACTCGGTGGGAGGTCTTTGTGGCCAATCACATAACGAAATTTTTGGCGTCAACAAAGGAATATCAATGACGGCATGTATCTATCCCGAAAAATGGATCAAAGAATTTCAATCAAATTTTGTGTGAAAAACAACATAAAGTGTGCGGAAGCATTCCGAATGTTGACTGTTGCATTTATGGTTATAATGTAGAAACCAAAGCTCAATCATCCCAATGGAAGATGCCGCATGAGCCAAGACCGAAAAAGCACGTTCGGTCGAATGTGAAGGTTTTGCTGACAGTTTTCTTTGATTGCAGAGGCGTGGTGCATTATGAATTCTTGCCGCAGGGTAGAGCGGTCAATAAGGAATATTATCTTCAAGTAATCCGCAATTTGCGAGAAGCAAACCGCCAGAAACGCCCGGATTTGTGGAAGAACAAAAATTGGTTTTTGCATCATGATAATGCCCCTGCTCACACATCATTACTTGTGCGCGAAACAACACTGTAATAACACCGCAAACACCGTATTCCCCATACCCGGCCCCCTGTGACTTTTTCTTGATCCCGAAACTGAAAAGGCCCATGAATGGACGACGCTACGCCACGATTGAGAAGATAGACAAAAATCGAAGACAAACTAAAACACGTCCACGCACAATAGCTGTCAAAAACTGACTGAATGTTCAAAATGGCCGAGATCGTCAACATAAGTGAGGGTCATGGGTACCAGCATAACGCCACAAAAAGATCGAAAATCGAACATCCGCAGCCCGCGAAAATTCAAATTCGCGATACTTAAGCATCGTTTCACTACGTTGGTTATATCCAAAATTCATGCTTTCTTGTTACACAGTGGAACTTCACTAACTTAAAATAACATACGGAAACGATTTTGAATAATTGATAGACGTAATGTAGTCGGATACTATCTTCATCGTTCTGTACCCTGCTTCAAACATCGACCAAAAATACAACAGCTAGTAATGGGAGACCTTCTGGTTCCAGTGCCCGTCCTGCTCGTGCCTTTTCCTCGGTAGGGATAGACTATGCTGGTCCAATAAGTATTACTCCTTTAAAGAGTGCAATAGTTGCTTCAAAGGGTCCAACAGCAGCGCGGTTATATAGCGATTTTTTATTGTCTTGCATCTAAAGCGGTGCACATCGAAGCAGTTGGAGATTTTTTTTCTGACGCCCATCTCGGAGCATTGCAACGCTTTATTTGTCGTCAAGGTCTATGTTGAGACATATTCAGCGATCGAGGTACCACCTTCGTGGGAGCTAATCGGAAGCTCCAAGAAGACAAAAACAGTTACAAACCCTTTATCGAAGATCATGCGGCTACATTTCTTGTTTCACACCATATACAATGGCATTTCATACCTCCTTCGGTGCCACACATCGGTGAGTTGTGTGAAGCTGGTGTGAAATCAATGAAGTACCATCTCAAAGGACCAATGGGAGACCGAATTCTAACTTTTGAAGAATTATCCGCAGTTTTTGTGCCAATTGAATCTTGCTTCAACTCCAGGCCATTATGCCCCCTAACAAACGATCCAATTGGCTTGCTCGTAATAACGACAGGACATTTTTTAATCGGTGATTCACTGTTGGCGCCGCCTGTTCCAGAAATTGATAAATGGATTCCTATCAAACGTAAGGGGGTAGTCCTCAGGGTAGTGATATGCGTAATATAGTCCTATGTTGGATCCTTAGCCTATACTCTACCAAGACCGTTAGTGCGTGACGATGAGTCACATCCTGCTCGAGATGACCCTACCACTTACTGAACACAACGGATCTAGACTGGAGAGTCAATAAACACTTCCCCCCTAATCCAGGGTGTTATGCGTGTCCGTGCCTATTGGATGGATTTTGCAGTCAGGGGGTTATCCGCGTAGACTGTATTCGAACGGCGCCTCTCCGAAACCAGGCCGCATCGGGGAGTAACGGTGGCCTTACCGTGGCACAGGGCTCTGGCACGGTGGGCCGCCATTTCCCTCAAAAAGCCTTGACTGCCCAAGCCTTCGGGGGAGGGCAGTCGTACGAAAAAGATGGAAAAAATACAAACAAAAAAACACATAAAAACCACCACGGTGCTTTGCACCACGCACTCAGAGGATGAGTTGCTGGCCTCCAGTCAGGAGACCATGGAAGCCGACGATGGCAAGAGCGCGGCGGCAAACAGTGAACCCACTGCTAGCACAAGCAGTGCAACAACAACATCACTAACAAAAACAAACATGTCGGTAGCGGCGAAGAAGGACTCTAAGCCAAAACCGAAAAAGCCAAAGTTCGAAGCAGCGGCCCGGAAAAACCGGTACCAGAAAGCTCTCTTCATCCTAAGCAAAATTGTTAAGAATGAGGCGGAAGGGTCGGTACATGAGTTTGACCAGGTGGACAAGGCCAAGTACCAAACTGTTGTCGATGAGTACGAGCAGTACCAAATCTCCCTCCCAGAAAAGGCGACGAAGCGAAACAGGTCACAGGATGTGATATTTTCGGCTTCAAATAGACAAAAGGTTGCCAAAACATCTACACCAACAGAGGGTCCATCGACGAGCACAAGGCGAACATACAGCGAAGTGGCTAGGGATGAGCTACATGTGGCGCTCATCGACGATATAACCAAGGGGGGGGGGGGGGGTAAGAAAGTCCTGGAGAAATGGGGGGAGATTGAATCCAAATTGGCAGAGATGGTGATGGAACAAATCTTGTCCAATGCGGATGCTTCTCCCTCTGGCTTCGACTCCTCCAATGTGGTACGGGGATGCAGGGTGTTCAGGTGCGACGATCGGCCGTCGAAGGATCTCCTCGGCAAGTGCATAGCTAAGATTAGCGAAGCATGGGAAGGCTTAAGGCTTAAGCTGATACCAGCCGGGGATATCCCAAGACGACCGAGAGCCCGTATTTGGCTACCCATACTGAAGCTCGAGGACGGGAAGGTGCTCCAGCTATAACAGCGGCAAAACCCCAATATGCCAATGAACGACTGTGCGATGGCAATCAACGAAGAGTCCGTTGGTGTCCTGGAAGCAGCCGACTGCAAAATGCGTTTTAGCGTTAGGTACGCCAAATTAAAAATCTTCCGCCCGAACAAGGGCGACGCGGATAAGTTGGAGGAGGCCAACAAGATTCCAGAGGACACGGACCATCAGGAAGAATTCTCCAAAGCGCCTGCACAATAGGGTACCGATGCTGAAGTTGGTGCAGATTAATCTGCTGCATTCTAAGAATGCATCAGATAACTTTGCCGTTTTTCTGGGTGAAGAAGACGCGGACATCGGCATTGTGCAGGAGCCATAGGTCAGAGGAAATGACGTTATGGGGCTCAAGCTGACCAAATATAATATGCACTGTATCAGGAACGGTGATAAGATTCGATCATGTATCTTAGTTAAGGAAGCAATTAATGCTTTTATCTGCCCACGGTACAGCTCAGTCGATTTAACAGTCGTAAAAATCGAGGTGCCAAGCGGACCAGACCTACTAGCGGCATCAGCTTATATGCCGCACAACAGTGACGGTCGTGATGGTCGCCAATGCTGCTGCCAAAAATGTCCCACTCCTTCTGGGATGCGACGCCAACGCAAGGCACATGCTATGGGGTAGCACCGAGGATAATGAAAGGGGTGAGTCACTTTTTAACTTTATAAATAATTCGAACCTTACAGTATGTAACAGAGGGAATACTCCCACATTTACCTTCCCCAGCTCTAATAAATGTGCTGGATGGGAAGAAGTCCTAAGAAGTTTAACTCTAATTTCAGAAGACGCATCCGCCCAGGTAGGAGAATGGAGGGTATCCAACAAGAAGTCCTTCTCGGACCATAGATGGATAGTTTTCAAGGTAAATTTTAAAACCGTAGATGCTATTTCTTACAGAATCCCCAGGAGAATAAAATGGGATACTTTTACGAGGGTAGCTAGCTCAAAACTTAAAATTTCTAAGACAAGGAAACTCGAACCTACTGAGGCGATACACAAAAAAGTGGGGAATCTTGAGGAAGCTCTTAATATGGCTTACAAGTGCGCTTGTCCCGTCACTAGGAGTAGGAAAACTCTTCCACCATGGTGCACCAAAAAATTATCGGATCTCAGGAAGAGAAACAGGAAACTGTTCAACCAATGTTATAGCGACGAAGATTGGGCACGATATAAAGGGAGTCTCAAAACTTAAAAAACATCTATCAGGGAAGCCAAGAAAAATGGCTGGAGAGAAATTTTTAATCAATTGAGGCAACCTCTACTTCAGCAAGACTTAGCAAGATACTGTCCAAGGAACACACCAGCCCCTCTTTCCTTAGAAAGACGGATGGTGCATGGACGGAAACATCTTCTGAAACACTTGATTTTTTACTTCAAACACACTTCCCAGACTGGAAAGATACCGCGTATGTATCTCAATTACCCGTTATGGACAATGAGATGCCACCGGTTTGTGACCTGATATTCACGGACGAAAAAATTAAACACTCGATAAATTGTTTCTCGCCTTATAAATCGCCGGGCTTGGATGGGATTTTCCCAATCATGCTGCAAAGGTTACAGGTTGTGGTGATCCAATGGCTGAAGGGGATATATAAGGCATGTATACGCTTCAACTATATCCCCCTCAGTTGGAGGAAGCGGGGAAGATTGGGCATGAGTCGGCAAAAGATTTTAGACCCATTAGTCTTACGTCGTTTCTTCTTAAAACAATGGAGAGGGTTCTGGAAATCCACCTTAGGCATACAGTGGATCAGTTTCCCCTATCGAAGTCGCAACACGCATATCTCAGGGGTAAATCTACGGAAACAGCTTTACATGAGGTAATTCGATCAGTAGAAAAGACAATCCACCATAAGCAGTACACGTTGGCGGCCTTTCTGGACATAGAGGGTCTTTTAACAACGTTAGTAACAAAGCAATTCTGGACTCTCTGACCAGGGTAGGGGTTGAGGAAGTTCTTAGGGAGTGGATAGTTACAATGCATAGTACTAGGGTCATTCAGTCTGAGCTGGGTAACACGGTTCTCGTCAAACACGTCAGTAGAGGAACACCACAAGGTGGGGTGATTTCACCCTTATTGTGGCTATTGGTAATTGACAACATCCTCGGCATACTAGATTCAATGGGGGTTAAGACGGTAGCATACGCGGGCGATGTAGTGATAGCTGTATCATTCATGTTTCCCTGTGTAATAAGTGATATTAAGCAAAAGGGGCTGGACAAACTGAATTCCTGGGCCACAGGATGTGGACTAGGTGTGAATCCAGAAAAGACAGAACTGATACTTTTCACTAACAAGACCAAGATTCCGATCTTTAAGCTTCCGACACTTAACGGACAACAGCTAAAGCCAGCGGAGAAAGCGAAACACTTAGGAGTTATCCTGGACCCAAAGCTAAATTGGAGAACCAATATAGAGTTACGGGTCAGGAAAGCCCACGTAGCTTTCTACGCATGCAAGAAAATGTTTGGGAAAAGATGGGGACTACGCCCCCATATCACTCACTGGATGTACGAAGCAATCGTGCGTCCAATACCAACTTACGGTTCAATAGTCTGGTGGCCAGCTCTAGACAAGGGCTATAACGTTCAGAGACTTAGTAGAGTTCAAAGAACAGCTGCCGCTGGCATTGTAGGGAGCCTGAGAACATGTCCAGCGGAGGCACTCAACGTATTGCTACACATCCTCCCTATCGACCTGTACATTAAGAACGTAGCCTGCAACAGTGCGCTAAGGTTAAAAGCGACAAACTGCTGGTCTGAGCGAACGTACGGTCATGGTAAGGTGCTATACACAGTGCCGAGGGAATTAACACAAATGATGACAGATTACATAGTACCACAACTGGACTTCAAAAAGGACTTCAAGATTAGATTTCCCTCAAGAAAATTGTGGTCGAAAAGGAAACTCCAATTGGAGTACGATATACCCATTTATACGGACGGGTCAAAAATGGACCTGGGCGTGGGGTGGGGGTGTTTTTTCCGCACGCTAACATTAACTACTGCACACGCCTACAAGATACAGCTACAGTTTTTCAGGCGGAAGTACTCGCGATCAGAAAGGCATGTCGACAGATCACCCACCACATTAGAGAATGGCAGAGGAGCACGGTTGCTATTTTTGTGGACAGCCAGGGCCATACAAGCACTACAAACAGACAAACTTCAACTCCAGACTGGTCAGACAGTGCAGGGATGAACTTGGGGCGCTAGGTCATCTGGGTCCCCGGACACAGGAAAATAGATGGAAATGAGAAGGCTGATGAATTGGCGCGCAGAGGAGCCTCTCTCGATCTAACCCATGTGGAACTAGTACCTTTTTCCATGGGTGCGATTAAGAAGGGCATCTACATGCACTGTCTTACCTTAGCGGGCAATAGATGGAGGACACTAACAACATGTAATACATCCCGGCCGACCTGGCCAGTCTTTAACACAGCGAGATCTAGGGATCTCATAAACAGGGACAGCATGGACACCAGCCGCCTCACGGCGGCCTTTACGGGTCACTGGCTCGTGGGTACTCATGCAGAGAAATTGCAGAGACCGTACAATACCCATTGTGGAAGTTGTGGAAATTCAGAAGAGAAGGAAACCTTAATCCATTTTCTTTGCGAATACCCGGATCTGGCCGCCGCAAGAAATAGAACACTAGGAAACTATTTCCTAGCGAGTTTATCCGATCTCTCGGGTTTAAGACCGAAAGATCTTTTAAGATACCTAAACTCCACCAAGTGGATTTAGTGAACAATCCATCGTTTTCTCCGGCGTTAGGAGAGGTTGTGGTATCAAAATGTCGCTAAGGCGATAATTGTGATCCATGTGAGGACCGAATTGGATCAGCCACTAAAACCAACCAACCAAACTATCCCCAACTATCAAACGTTGGTAAAATTGACAGTTTCTTATACAACAATTTTGGCGTCGCTGGAGCACCGAATATTTGAACAGACTTCAGCAGAGACCCAAATGGCTTTTTTTTCCTTCATAATTTCCTTTATTGGATTTTCTAATTTAATTTAGAAGTAACAATAATTTAACAAAGTTAAAATATAGTTCATATATACAAACACAAAAAGTTTATAGTTTTTAGTTACTCGTTGCCACTGCTTCGAGCGTCATTAGTTTCAAAATTTTCTTATAATTTTATTCTTAGTAATACTGAATTTTCATATAATTATCTCAAAGTAAATGCAATTTTAGAATCATAGAGTATCCTTCCTTTTAGTCATAGAGTATCCTTCCTATAAGTCGGATGTAGCCTTCATTTTATATAAATTTCTGGCTAAAATATTTGGGTGCTTTCCAAGTTTAGAACTACAGCCTTTAGATACTGTCGGGCTATTTAAATCCTTGAGGATATTTGCATTTTTCATGTACCAAGGGGCTTTGGTAATTGTGCGCAATACTTTTGATTGAGCTCGTTGTAGTTTCTCAACATTGGATGGACACGTGGTACTCCAGAGTTGTATACCGTGAGACCATATTGGTTTTATTATGGCTTTATAGAGTAAGACGTTGTAATCCAGTTTTAGTCTGGATTGCTTATTAAGAAGCCAGTTTAGCTCAACCATTTTTGCCATTATCTGCATGATTCAGCTGTTGATGTGTTTTGACCATGTTAGTCAGCAATCAAGGTGCATTCCTAAATATTTTGTATCGGAACACTGAGAGATAGGCTTCAAGTTTATTTTGATTGGGACGCAGGTTTTTTTTTACATAATATAAATGTTAAATCCACGCTCTTATCTTCATTCACAATTTGTTTCTCCACCAATCCATCCAGTGCTGAAGTGTATTCAAATGTTCTTGGACGAGCTTGGATGCAATGTTTGGGTCCGAGTGAGAACATAAAATTGCAGTGTTATCAGAAAATGTTGAGGTGACAGTTTTTTCATTGGTTGGCATATCAGCAGTATATAGCATGTAAAGCAGAGGGCCCAACACACTGCCTTGGGGAACTCCTGCTTGAATGGGGTATTCCGCTGAGATGAAACTTTTGTGCTTTATAACTTTCGCCGATTGGGATAACAATTCTGTGAATGCATGCACAGCTGCATTTATTCCTTGGTCTGTTTTTAGAGATACAGACAGATTGAGATGCGATCTGATGTACATTTCATATTTCAACCAATCCGTTTTCCTGAAAACTGGGGCCTTTTTGTAGTCTCTTTGCAACAATGTTTGGGATCTTAGTGTTATTATTGTCCGAATATGATCCGAGGATAGATCTAGCGATGATGGTGCGTGGGAGTGAATGTTGTGTAAACCTTTAGCGACTCCGAAGTGTATAAGTTCTGGTATCTTACCTTTATCTGTAGGGCAATATGTGTGGCTGCCACAAGATAAAACGTCCAGCCTTCACGTTGATAATAGCCTTCCTCCCTTTGGAGTTACTCGGCGAAAGCCGCAATGCGTATGTTTGGAATTGAAATCTCCAGCGGCGATATATTTATTACCGAGAGTACCAAAAAAGTGCTTTATTGGTCTTCCTCTATTATGTCTCTGGGTGACCATTAGATTGCTGATATTATTAGTCTACTTACATATTCTTCGAGTATAATACTTGTTGCTTGAATTTAATCAGTGGTGAAATTTTGCATTGGGAAATGCTTTATTCTATTTTTAATTAAAATTATTGTGCCACCACGAGCTTTACCACTAGGGTGTATGGTATATCCATCTATATTGAAGCTATTTTTCTGAGTGAGATGGGTTTCCGAAATAAGCATAAGGTCAATAGGTTAAATTTATAAAATGTTTCAGCTCAAACTTGTGCTGGGCTATACCGTTAGTAGTGGGGATGAGGAGGAGGAGACTGTGGAACAGTCTCTTCTGAAGTTGCCCCGCTCGTTAACCTAACCTAACCTGCTCCGTTAGTATTCCAATGTGGCATTTTTCTGATGCTTATGGTTTTGACAATTGAGATTGTTATACAATGTTTTGGTTTTGCATCATTTCTTGCATCATATTCTGCATAGAGCACATGATTTGTGTCATAGATGTTATGATGCTTGCAATGATTTTCCTAACGATTGATTTTGCTCTTTGTTTAGGGGAGGATTTAATTTGAGTATATTAGCATAAGAGATTATCCGCGGGTCTGGTTCGCTTATGGGAATAATACTGAATTTTGTAAGATTTACTTTTTTAATTTGTCTTTGCTGTGGCATGAGTTTTTTGTTTTCAGGGCACCCTCGATAGCTGGCTCTATGGCTTTCCCCGGAATTGCTGCATTTGTGTCTTCTTTTGACTTCGGGCTCGAGTTTTGAGATGAGTTCTCATTCACCACATATAACACACACAGTGGGAAGTATGCAGTATGTTTTGGTGTGACCAAATTCTTGGCAATTCCGGCATTGAACTGGAGCAAAACGATTTCGGGATTCTTCAATTGTTATCTTTCTATGCAGAAATAGCGAAGGTTAAAAATAGGATATGTTCAAATTTCTTGAGCTTCGTCTTGTCTGGTTTGTAGTTCAACCTTATTTCTGTTGTGTATATTGTATACGTATTTTATTTGAAATCCTTCTTGGGACAGTGCTTCCTGGATTTCATTGATTTCTACATAATATTCAATGCCCCTCAAAATTTCCGACAGGCTTTTTAAGTTGGTAAGTTTTTTGTTTTTACCGACAATTCTGCGTTAATTATTGTCGTGATATTTTTGAACTTTGGTTCCATGGATATTACCCTTGGTTATTGGAATTACATGGAAATTGTTGAGACCGATTGCAGAGACTAAGATTTTTGCAGAGTGTTGGAGTTATGTTCTGGAGGATAAATTGGTGGTGGTTTTGGTTGCTTTTGGAGTTTTTCATTATTTGTACCATCTATATTTGTGAGTAATGCAAATCGGTTTTGGGATAAAAGTGTGATGTGATTTTCATGGGCCGATTCATTCGGCTTCCATACCAGTCTATATGGCCGCTTTTGGTTTTCGCTCACTTATAAGGGATTGCGTTTGGGAATAAATATTATTATCAATCTGCGTATTGCTTGTACTTTGTCGTTGCAGTGGAATTCCTCAATGTTTATTACTGACGAATCAGAGAGGCCGGGAGAGGGGCATTGCGAGCTCCAGAATAGTTTTTCAGTTACAGCCTGCAATGATATCATCGTGCTGGTGTACTTTACTGTACTTACAGTTGGAAATATACAGTTGTTGCCTTCACTCAGAGTTCGCTGTTTTATTGACTTCTCCGACTTTGTATTAACTTGCGGAAAACTTACGCCGTCAGTGATTGTGTGCTTGTGATGCGCGTTAAAAGTTGCAGTTTGGACACCTGCCCTGGCTTAGTTTGAGGGCTAACAGTGTTTGAGGGCTAACAGTGTTTGAGGGCTAACAGTATTTACTCTCCCATCAAGCGGGGAGGACCGTGTGTTTGTGTCACTAACATTCGCTTTTGCTGTGGCTGCTCTCACCGGCGGCGGAGAGCGCCGAACGATCATGTGTAATGAATATTACGATTAACGTTAATTTCTTTTGCTATGTAATTGAAATAAGCACAAAACTAACTTCGATCAAATTAGAGTTTAATTTTTGAAATTCGTTTCCTTCAAATATATTTAAACTTTTCTTAGTTTGGTAATGAAACAAAAGGCGATAATAATTTTTAGTATTTTACAAAAAAAATATCAAAATAGTAAAATTTCAATAAAAAATTGAAAACTCTTCCGTCGCGTTTCGCTGTTTGACTCGATTACTCGCGGACGGATTTTACGCTCTCATCCGGGGAAGGATAATGTCGTTCGGGTAGCTACGTTGAAAAGCCAGAATGGTGACATACAACGGCCTGTTTCCAAGCATTGTCAATTGCCCATTTCCGACAATGAACATGTACCAATGGTAGATTATTGAATTAGCATACTTATTACATTTCTTTCTAGCTACCTTGCTTCGTAGAAGGCACGAAATAGCTGATCTTGTAACAAAATCATCGCGGCAGGAGGATGTTGCTGCAACACTGTGTAACAGTCAGCTGCGATATTATTACTTTTTTATGCATTCCTTTTGTGCCTTTTTATACCCTTTACCTTTAAAAAAGGTAAATAGGTTACACTAACTTTGTGCTTTTGAGAGGGGTTGGAATTTCAAGAAGGAGGCGTGGTAGGTATGGACATATATAAGTTAATACTCAAATATGCTAGCATCATAATAAGAGTCATAAAACTACCACAAGCTGTAATCGAGTTTATTGATTCCAGTTTCTTTCTTCTCCTACTTAGTTCTTACTTTCTACTTATAGTTGTTCTCTTTTATATGAGTTAGTTTAAAAACAATACTCAATCCAGCAAGGTGCGTAAGCTCCGCATAATTTAATACGATTTTTAGGTGCATAGCACCGTCTAATAAATTTATAATTAAAATAAATAATTTATCGTTTTATTAATTGGCGACCGAGCAGGTACCGCGAAATAAATAGAAAAAATTTCGTACACATTTTTCTAATCGCGTTTTCATCAGTCGCGAAGTTTGGCTCCTTAGTCAGCCACATCGAATCGTGGTACAAACGGGGGGAACTTAAGTTCCAGCCTCTTCCCGCGGAAAACTAAAAAAATTTAACTTAACTAAAAAAGTATAAGAAATGGACGCATATTAACAATAAAAACGTTAAAGAACAAATGCGAGACAATTACTTAATAAGTGATAAGTTAAAATATTGACTATCAAAAAAAAACATACAAAAAAAAAAAATCAAATACGAATGCTGATAGACAAAAAAAAAAAGAATATAATAAACAGAATCACAAACTGGTTTCATTGCTACAAATTCAAAAAAAAAAAATAGATATGGACAGCAACAATACAGAAAGAGGAACTGTGTAACTGTAAAAGAACAAATTCAATGCCAAGCAATATAAAATGACAAAGAATCAGCAAAATAGAATTGAAATCGAGTGAAGAAATTGAGTGACTTTAATAAGAACAGAAGTCGATAATAAATGAGTATCACACTAAATGAAAAATGTTAATGAACAGCGAAAAATAGCAGACAAATAATAGGGAAAAAGTCATAATAATTAAACTGAATGGACTAATAAAAAGTAAAACATAAATAAAAAACCCAACAAATTCAAAAATAAAAACACAAAAATTATTAAAACAACATATGAACATTTTGTAACGAATTTCTGCGTTGATAATATCGAAGAGTGACTACAGAGTTGACTACTGATGATGCTCGTGATTTTGTGAGCAGCCGAAGAATCAGACGCAGCGGCCACCGTGGTTTTCATTTAGTAATACGCAAGCTTAATCATATTGCAGCTTAATCATATTGCTTGAAATGTTATGTTCGTAGCTTCCTTTAACTGGAAGTGACATCGAGCATCGGAGTACAGAAGCCGATCGCAAAGAGAGCAGCACATCATCATCATCAGTACAAGCAGTCCTATTCAACAGCAACAGTTCAACGCAGCAACAGTCGCTGCAACACTTATTGTAAGAATTTTCTATTATTGTTTAAGATATCTCTTAGCTTCTATAAACTTTGATCATAAGAAATTATTTCAATTCATTCAGTGCTTCAATTAATTTTATAGTTAAGATATAAGAGTTTATATGTTAATATTATAAGTCAACCAAATTTGTTAATAGTTAAAAAAATTAATTGATTATTTAAATAATCAAAAAAAAAAGCTTCACAACAATAATTGTAAAATACTGTTTACAAATGTCAGACGATGAAGATTTAGCAAACCGTTTGAGAAGTGTATCTTTCACTAATAAAACTCGTTCAGTCACTTCTACTTCGGCACTCCCACATATAACTACTGCATCGACATCTAACATGTCACAAAACTCTCAGACATTTAATGAACATCAAAAAGAGGAATTACGTAAAATTATCTCAGAAACTATAGCCAATGTTTTAAATCCGTGTAGCGAGCAAGTAGAACAGGAGGCACAAATTGACTTTAGTAGAAATATTTCTGATGTTGAAAATATTCCAGATATCGTAAAAACTTTAAGAGAGTTTTCAGGCAAGCAAGGGGAGTTCAGCTCATGGCGAAAATTAGTTGATCGAATTTTTACAATTTACGAGAGCTACAAAAATACGCCTAAGTACTTTGCGATTCTCCATACAGTGAGACATAAGATAGTAGGGCAAGCTGATACCGCTTTGGAGTCATATCGTACTCCGCTTGATTGGACTAAGATTAAAAAATATCTGATGCTCCATTATTCGGACAAAAGGGACATCAGTACTTTAGAATATCAAATGACAACTTTACTTCAACGAAACAGCTCAATTTCAGAATTTTACCAAAAAGTCTATGAACATCTGTCACTAATTTTAGACAAGATAGATTGTTTGGAGTTAGGAGAAGAAGCATTAAAGACTCTTGCAAGTACCTACAGGGATAAAGCGTTAGACACCTTTGTAAGAGGTCTTAATGGCGACTTACCTAGTCTGTTAAGTGTTAAAGGTCCCACTAGCTTACCGCAAGCTCTGAACATTTGTCTAAAATTATCAAATCTCAATTTCAGGTCCAACTATGCAAACAATATCGTTCGAAATTCACACTCCAAGCCTGCACAACACCAACAATTTAGACAACCTTTTTTCCCACAATTAGTTAATTTTTCGAATACCAACAACTTCAGTAAACAATGTACACCAGCTCCTCAATTCAATCGTGATTTTTCCCATAACAATAATTTCAATAGATTCAATAGTCAGCATATGTTAACTCCGCAGTTTAATCGATATTTTTCTAATAACAATAGTTTAAACAGATTTAATAATCATCATAGTCCAGTTCCGCTTTTTACTCAAAACCAAAATTATCGTCCACAACTACCCCCCAAACCGATGGGAGTTGATCCATCATTTCGAACAAGACAGGTTGACTACCAAAATAGACCACTACAGATGCACCAACAATCGTATTTCAACAGACCTCAAATCAACAACCAACCATTTTCAAATAGACCAGTAGCTCAGAATAATAATTTCAAACGACCACATTCACAGAGTTTCCAACAACCAAACAAACAGCAAAGGGTTTTCAACACAGAAACTTTTCCATATGATGAGACCAATGATAGCTCCAATAGTACCGAGTGGGAACTTCAAAACTATGAACCCCAAAATGATCAGGAATTCATGGAAAATCAAAATTATTATCAATATACTCCTGAATCTCAAGATGATCCTTTAATTAACGATGACATAAATTTTTTAGACTAGCCTCATCTTCATTACCATACTTTCCATTTAAAATGAAATATGGTAATGAATTGAAATTTTTATTGGATACTGGCTCAAATAAAAATTATGTAAAAAAAGAATTTATCCGAAACCCCATAATAAACAATAAAGGGGGTTATATAAAGATCACCCACCATGCAAACATAGAAATATTTAACACAGCAATAGGTAAACTCAAATTTTTTATACTTCCTGGACTTGAAACTTTTGGTGGAATAATCGGAAATGACAGTCTCAAGCAACTTGGTGCAGTTATCTTCGCAAAACAAAATTCTTTTACATTACTAAATAAATTCAATTTTCCTCTAAAACAACAAAAAATAGAATCAGTAAATACTATTCAGTTACGTTTAGACCATTTGACTCATCTTGACGAAACCATCATTAAATCTATAATTCACCGATGCCCCACATTATTCTCAGATCCAGATATGAAATTCACCTATATTACCAATGTAAAAGGCGAAATTAAGACAAAAGAATCAAGTCCTATTTATTCAAAATCATATCCGTACCCAATGGCTCTGAAATCAGAAATTCACACTCAAATAAACGATTTGTTGAGAGATGGCATCATTCGTCCATCAAGGTCTCCATACAACTCTCCAGTATGGATTGTACCCAAAAAAGAAGACGCTTCCGGTATTAAAAAATTTCGTATTGTCATTGATTATAGGAAACCAAATCAAAATACTATTCCCGACACCTATCCTATTCCGGACATAAACGCCATTCTAGCGAACTTAGGAAACAATAGATTATTCACTACTATCGACCTTAAAAGCGGTTTCCATCAAATTTCTCTAAATGAAGCCGACATCGAAAAAACAGCCTTCTCCATCAATAATGGAAAATTTGAATTTACTCGACTTCCATTCGGGCTACGAAATGCGCCTGCCATATTTCAGAGAGCTCTTGACGATATTTTGCGTGACCATATCGGAACAAAATGTTACGTTTACATAGACGATATTGTTATCTACGGTAAAACAAGAGAAGAATATTTGGACAACCTGAAAATAATATTCAAAACACTCGAAGACGCAAATATCAAAGAACAGTTACACAAGTGCGAGTTCATGAAGAACGAGTTGGATCTCTTAGGATTTATCATTAGCGAAGATGGGATAAAAACTAGTCACAAAAAGGTTGAAGCTATCATGAAATTCCCTAGACCGAAAACTCTTCACAATCTCAGATCATTCCTTGGAATGACAGGTCACTACAGAAGGTTCATAAAAGGATACGCCGAAATAGCAAAACCTCTGACTTCAATACTCCGTGGTGATTTGGGAAGAGTGAATAAAAATATGTCAAAGAAAACTCGTATTAACTTCGACGCAGAACAAATAAATGCATTCAACATGTTAAAGAATAGCTTAGTTTCAGATGACGTAATGTTACACTATCCAGACTTCAACGAGATATTCGAGCTTACCACCGATGCATCAAACTATGCACTCGGAGACGTGCTCTCGCAGAATAATCGTAAAATTCTTTTCCTCTCAAGGACCTTAAGTAAACGGGAGGAAAGTTATGCGACGAATGAGAAAGAGATGTTGGCAATTATTTGGGCTCTAGGACATCTTCGTTGTTTTTTGTATGGTAGCAGTAAAGTCAAAATTTTCACAGACCATCAGCCACTAACTTTCGCTCTCAGCAATAAAAATAATAACTCAAAACTAAAGCGTTGGAAGGCTCAGCTGGAAGAATATAATTACGAGCTTCTTTATAGACCAGGTAGTACTAATGTTGTAGCAGATTTACTTTCAAGACCATCACAATCTAATATCAATTATTTAACGGCCACAGTTCATTCCAGTGATAGTTCATCAGAAAACCTCATTCCGTCAATAGAAGTTCCCGTTAATGTTTTCAAAAATCAGTTATTTTTTAACGGGTCAACTGACATTCCACCGTATCAACTGAAAATAGTTTTCCCAACCTATCACCGCCACATTTTTAACGAACCTGATTATGACTCCAATAAATTAATCAAACTCTTAAAACAATATCTTAACCCCTTAGTAATTAATTGCATCAAAACACCTGAACCCATAATGTTAAAAATTCAACAAATTTATCCAGACCACTTTAGTAATTACAAATTCCGATACTCCCAAATAGTAGTACAAGACATAATTAACGAAGACGACCAAAATAATATTATAACAGCCACACATAGTCGAGCTCACAGAAATGCAATAGAAAACAAAACCCACATACTTGAAAAATATTACTTCCCACAAATGATGAAAAAAATAAAAAAAATAGTAAATGTTTGTCAAACTTGTAAGGTGAGCAAATATGAAAGGCATCCTAATAACCCAAAACTAGGAAATTCTCCCATACCCACAGGACATACAATATACATTAATATTTTCTCCACAGATAAATTTGAGGTATTAACATCAATTGATAAGTTCACAAAATTTGCAGTATTGAAACTACTTGACGGAAAATCTATTGAAAATGTTCGTAAGCCACTTAGAGAACTTTTATTTTATTATGGCGTTCCTAAGTCCATAGTTTTTGATAACGAAAAAACGTTCAATTCTCAATCAATAAAATTCATGATAGAAAATGAACTAGGAATCCAAAGTTACACCACACCACCCTACAAAAGCGAGGTAAATGGCCAAATAGAGCGATTCCATTCGACTCTTTCTGAAATAATAAGATGTTTAAAACAAGACAACCCAGCAAAAACATTTGAAGAATTACTAGAGTCAGCTGTTATCAAATATAATCATTCGGTGCATTCTACCATAGGAAAAAAGCCATTCGACCTTTTCTTCGGAAGACCCACAACATTTGGTCCTGAAGAATACGAGAAAACTAGGCTAAATAATTACGAAAAACTTGTGAAGCAACAGGAAAAAGACATTACCTATCATAACAAAAACAGGGACCCTATAAAACAATATAATCCAGGAGATGAAATTTACGTTAAAGAAAACAAAAGACTGGGCACAAAAATGTCAAAAAGATATAAAAAGGAAATAGTGAACGAAAACAAAAATACAGTTGTTCATACAGAATCCGGGAGAGAAGAACACAAAAGCAATATCCGAAACTAAATCGTTAAGACATAAATCTCATTTCCAGCAGCCAAATACTGCATGATTTAAAAATCATCCAATAATTTCATTATTTCTGAAAATAAACTTATACGTTTATTAAATTAAAAAAATAAATAAAAAACAAAAACAAAAAAATACCTAAAAACAAGAAAATGATAATAATAGTATAACGTAATATTAATGTAAATAATGTTAATGTAATAGTAATATGATGATAATGATAAATAATGAATTTTGGAATTTTAGAATGGAAGTTATAAATGTAAATTGTAGGGTGAGGGTTATAATTCAAAATATTTTTTTTCTAAGCTTACGGAATAAAAACAAAAAAATTTGTAAAAATAAAATTTCAAGTACTCGTATAAGCCAGGAAACACAATTTACCATTTTTTATTTTTTCTTTCTTCATTTATTTTTTAATTTAAGAAAAAATGTAATATTAAGAATTATGAAAATGAAAACTACTACTCAAGAAATTTATAAATTAAAATTAAAAGTTAGCAATTAAGCAAATTAAGAAAAATTAGCAATTAAGCAAATTAAGAAAAAATTGAAACAGACAATGAATTTTTGAAAAAATTGTGTATTGAATTAAAAAAAAATAAAATAAAATATTATGACAAAAATATTATTACATTTGGATAAGCTTATTAGAAATTAAGAATTTATTATTTTGATTTCTGAAACTTAATAAACTTACATTAAAATTAAAATTAACACTATTTAAGGAAGAAGAAATTTAACTAATGTTGTAATTTGTTTAACGAGCGAGGACGCTCGATATTAAGAAGGGAGGAGTTAATACTCAAATATGCTAGCATCATAATAAGAGTCATAAAACTACCACAAGCTGTAATCGAGTTTATTGATTCCTGTTTCTTTCTTCTCCTACTTAGTTCTTACTTTCTACTTATAGTTGTTCTCTTTTATATGAGTTAGTTTAAAAACAATACTCAATCCAGCAAGGTGCGTAAGCTCCGCATAATTTAATACGATTTTTAGGTGCATAGCACCATCTAATAAATTTATAATTAAAGTAAATAATTTATCGTTTTATTAATTTATATACAGATATGATCAGAATCACCTTCTAAGCAATTTTTATTTTGTCCGTCCATCTGTCCGTCTGTCTGTCTGTGGCCACTTTTTTTCTACACCGTTAGAGCTATCTTAATGAAATTTTGCAAAAGTATAGTCTGGACAAAGATACAGAACCAGATTGCTATATGGGCCGATATGGACAAAGACCACGCCTACCTCCCATATAAGGAACTTTTTTCACCTTTATTAAACTGACTCTAACTTCGGTCCAATTGACGGAAACTTGATGTTATTTAGCAGTTATGGAGATGTGGGTCCCACTAAACACTTTGCAAAGAGTGGGCGGTATATATTATTTGCCACGCCCACTATTAACAAATATTAATAACTGAAGATCTGGTGGAGATTTGCGGACGAAATTTTACGGGAGGGAACATATGGACATTACAAAGCTATCTGCACCAAATAAGGCTGATCAGAGAAAAGACACGCCCACTTTTGATATAGGGAACTTTCGGGTCTAAAATTAAAATTAGCCTACCTATGCTCGAATTGATGCCAGTTGAATAAAAATTTGCAGAAATATACATGGGTTCCATAATAGTGTGTGTGCAGAATATGGAGATCATACTAGAACTGCCACGCCCACAATTAGCCAAAAATCATTACGAGGTTCGTATTAAAGATTTATCAACGAAATTTCACAGGAATATTGCGGGTACTAACATTAAACACCCCACAAAATATGGGCGTGTTATTTCTACAGCCACGCCCACTATTCACATATTATAACTTACGACCTATATAATATTTTTGGACGAAATTTTATATTAGTACGTATATGGACCCTACAAAGCCATATACAAGATTCGGGGTCGATCAGAGAAAGGAGACGCCTCCCTCCCATATAATGAACTTTGGGGACCCCACTTAAAGACAATTACCCTATCTAAGCTTCTATTGATGATATATGAAAACAAATTGGTAGATGTATACACTGGGTCAGTACTAGCATGGATTCCAAATATGTGCAGATTATAACTATTGCCACGCCCACAATTAGCCAAAAATCATTACTCTGCTCCTATTAAAGATTTATCAACGAAATTTCACAGGAATGTTGCGGGTACTAACATTAAATACCACACAAAAAATGGGCGTGTCATTTTTGCAGCCACGCCCACTATTCACATATTCTTATAACTTACGACGTATATAATATTTGTGGACGAAATTATATATTAGTACGTATATGGACCCTATAAAGCCATATACAAGAAATGGGGTCGGTATTATCATTTCAAGGTACCCTACCAAAAATTACCGTAAATGCGTTCCTATTGATGATTTATGAAGAAAACATCCCCATTGTTGAACTCGCACGCACAAGAAAAGGTAAAGGGTATTTCATAGTCGGTCTAACCCGACTTCAGACTTCTTTACTCGTTTCTTATATTCTTTGTCTGTATATAATACTAGTTTCTTAAGCTATTCACTAATAAAGTAGATCAAAAAGGAAAAACGTATGATTTTCTAACCTCGCAGTCTAAAGTTATCAGAAATTCGAAAATTTGATTAATGAAAAGCCCGCATCTATTCAACAGACTTCATACGCACAGAATGGGCAAATACAACTACCGAGGAGACAACATCGTTGGAAGTATGTATCGACGATTACAAGCAGTTATTCAAGCTAATGGAGGTCAAACGAAATATTAGGTGTCGTATCGTACCAATATTGCAATTTCTCACATGTGTGCCTAAATTTTTTTTATTTAAAAATCTAGAATTTTTTTAATTTTTATAAGTTTACAAAACTTAATTTTTAAAAGTTGACAAAATCGAAATTGAAATCTCTTTAGCATAAATATTTAATAAAATGTTCCATATCAAAAATTACATCCTAATTATTTTTGTTAGTTAAGTGGAAAAGAGTTATTAACATATAATTTTTGTAAATGGAGTTGTGCCTAAATTTTTTTGATTCACTGTATATACTCGTATATATATATATATATATATATATATATATATATATATATATATATATATATATATATATATATATATATATATATATATATATATATATATATATATATATATATATATATATATATATATATATATATATATATATATATATATATATATATATATATATATATATATATATATATATATATATATATATATATATATATATATATATGTATAGATATAATTGTTTTTTTGTTTTAATTTTATGTTTATTGTCTATTCTAATACAAGATTTACAATATTATTCAAAAAAGGAGTTCAAATGTATTTAACGAGAAATAGAGACCAATGACACTTATTCCAGTGTATTTATTATTATTTATATGCAAAGATTGGTTGTGAGTTAATTATTTCTTTCGACGCTGAATAAAGTCTACGATTTCAAGAATCTGGAAAATCTTCCTTTTTAGTCTGGATATTGGGCCAATCGTAGAAGCCCTATGGCTGTGGGATTCGGATGGTTTCGTAGCCTGGCTTTGTAAATGTTTGGAAAATTCTTAAGTTCCTTTTTCACCATTGGGATATTTAAGTCCCGCTGACTATTTTGGTTCGCAATTATATGTATATCGCAATACTTTGGTACCCCACAACTGTGTACCGTAAGTTTTTGCAGAGTAGCCAATTTAATGTAGTAATATTTTAATGTAATATTTTAATTTCAGAAAATGATACAATTTTTAAAGTAGATAATAATTGACTTGTGGTACACCACAGCCACTGATATTGTGGACTATACTAGAGAAAATTATGTATTAATAGAAAGAAATGAAGTAGCTCTCTACCGTGACTATGGTAATGTATTCCACTTGAATTTAACGCACTATAAAAAATTCTAACCGAAACAAGAAACTTGTTAAGTGCAAATGAAATTGTTAGCTTTGACATCACCGACATTAAGCCAATTTTTAAAGAAACAAGTTACAATGACAACATTGTGGAAATACAATTTGAATTAAATTTATGTGAAACATTACTGCAACAATTATACGGAGCTAACAAATATAAGACCAAGACAAAAGGGGAATAAGTGAATGAGGGACAATTTGGAAACAAATTGCAGGAACCCTGATCATGATGATTTCACATCAATTAAAAATAAAATAAATGAACTTGTAGAAAATAATAATAAGCAATTTGTAACCAATTCAAAAATATTTAAAGCAATAACTGAAATAACTCAAACACTTAATAACCTTAAAGGAAGTTCCCGAATAATAAAATTTATTAAACATAGAAATAATTTAATTATTAATGAATTACATAACTTCATTCAAACAATAGCTTTAGCAAAAGTAAACATTTTGAATCCAATAATTTTGAACATAAAAGAGATTAAAGAAGTCATCAGTAACGAACATGAAGACTTAACCTTGACAGACTTGCTTGAGGTATCAATATTCGAAATCATCAAACCAGAGATGTTATTTTTTTGTATATAAAATATCCTATTATTCAACGAAAATGTAAAATATACGAAGCAAGAGCTATTAACCAATTTGATTGAAAATTAATATTGGAAAAACAGATAGTTTGGTGTAATAATACCTATGTTAATATTAAAAATTGTAAAACAGCAATAAAAACTGTTTTTTCTGAAGTTGGAAATAATAACATATGTTTTGTTGACATTTTGAATAAGGAAAATGGAAAATGTGAAAAAATTAAAGATCAAAATCTTAATTTGGAAGTAATGCAAGAAGGCGCAATTTTCATTTCTGGTGTACACATACGAGGGCGGATTGATATTGAAGCTACCTAGCGCTAGATGGCAGCACAAACACAAAAACTATTTTTTTTTAGAAATCTGTCAAACGTCAGCTGTTAAAATTTCACCCAAATTCATCGATTAGTTTATTTGTTGTAGTCGTTTGAAGTAAGCAACGTTTGTGTTTCTTGAAAAATGGAAAAAAGCGAATTTCGTGAAATGATTAAACACTATTATTTGAAAGGGAAAACGGCGAAAGAGACAAAAGAAAAGCTCGATAAACATTACGGTGAGTCTGCTTCGTCAGATTACATGGTAAAATATTGGATTGCTGAATTTAAACGCGGCCGAACAAGCACTGCAACAATACCATCAACAGGAAGGCCAAAAGAGGTGGTTACTGAAGAAAATATCAAGAAAATCCTCGAGATCGTTATGAATGATCGCCGAATCAAGTTGCGTGAGATTGTTGAAATGGTAAACATATCATATGAACGTTTTGCATGAACATTTGCATATGAAAAAGCTATCGGCAAGATGGGTGCAGCGTTTGCTCAGTGTCGAACAAAAACGAGTTCGACAGACCACTGCACAGCGGTGTTTGGACTTGATAAAGCGTAATCCTGTTGATTTTTGCACTCGATTAATAACTGTTGATGAAACGTGGGTCCACCACTACACACCTAAAACCAAGAATCGAAACAATGGGTGGAAGCTGGTGGAAGTGCTCCGAAGAAGGCGAAGGCATTGAAATCGGCTACCAAGGTTATGGCCACTGTATTTTGGGATGCAGACGGAATATTGCTCATCGATTATCTTGAAAAAGGATCCACAATCACAGGAAAGTATTATCGTGCATTATTGGATCAATTGATTGATGCAATCAAGGAAAACGACCACATTTAAAGAAGAAAAAAATGCTCTTTCTTCAAGACAACGCACCGGTTCACACAGCATTAGATACGATGCTAAAATTACGTGAAATACACTTCGAATTCGTTAATCATCCAGGTTTAGCTCCTAGTGACTTTTTCCTGTTTCCAAACTTGAAAAAATGGCTCGCAGGAAAAAGATTCATCTCAAACGAAGAAGTGATTACCGAAACTAACGAATATAAATATTTTAAGGGGTTCCCGAAATCGTATTATTCAGATGGTATAAAAAAGTTGGAATACCGTCTTACTAAGTGTGTCGAAGTAAAAGGAGACTATGCTGAGAAATAAATGGTTTTTGAAAAAAAAATGTTTTTTTCCTACTTAGGTAGTTTCAATATCAATCCGCCCTCGTAGTTGATGGTCACAATGTCAATGGAACATATTTAATTTTATTTAATAACTACACAAAAATTGATAACACTACTTTTGAAAATCCAACTACTAAAATCACAAATTACTTTAAAACCTATTGATGAATTTGTGATTACAAAATATATGGAATAAAAAAATTTTGAGATAAGCTTTGATAATAACTATAAATTTAATATCAAAATATAATGATAGTGGCTTGTAATTTGAACTTCGGTAATATTGTTTTTAGTCATTGTTATATTAATAATGTTTATATAAAACCTGTAATCTGTTTGTATTAATAAACAGAAGTCCAAACAAAATGAAAGAATGTTCTTAGAAATAAGTAAACAAAATAAAGACTTAAACGAAGAACTCTTAAAAAGCGGGACGCTTCCCGAAGGGGGAAGCTAAGATCACTCTTTATTCATGAAACAAATGGCTAAAATAAAAAAATTGCATCTTAAAGAGGGATATTAAAAGTGTCCTAGAGATTCATATGAGAAGTTGGACATCGGCCGATTCCTGACTAATGCAGTATCTCATTTCATGATAAGCCAAATGTAAACACATTGCATCCTACAGATTCGAGCAAGGCTTTGTTTTGAGATGCTTTGTTCGCACGCCGAAAATGAAACATCAGCAGTATGCTATCAGGCTTGGGTAAACCGGCGGGTACAGCCCCAAAGAACCAACGTTCGGCTCAAGAGACGGGTGAGATCGCTAAAGACAAAAAGTCGGTGGCCAGAAATACCCGTCCTACAGCGAAGTTGTCAAAGGTGTGGGCGAGATGCTGGTCATCATAGACCGGAAGGGGGTCATACCCAAAGAGAAGTGGAGATGGGTGGAGCAGGCGATTGCTGAAGTTAACCTCCAGCTCCAGAGGAAAACCCTTGACCCCCTACATTCTGTCACGATGCGGGCTGGCAACAGGGCAGAGCCAAGCTCATCGCATGCAATGACAGCAGGTCAGCCAAACTCTACAAGATCGCGGTAAGCAAGGTTGGCGAGATTTGGCCGGGAGCCAGGCTCGAAGCCGTCAGCAGGGAAGAAGTTCCCAGCAGACCCAGAGCCCGAGTCTGGATCCCGGCTAAGCCAGCTGAACCGGCGAATATAGAGCAGATCTTTAGATCTTGTAATCGAGAGCTGCCAACCCATAACTGCAGGGTAGCGAAACTCGAGGAGCCAGTAGAAGGTAGGAGACAGGTGTTGTTGACCTTCAACGCTTAATTCCTTGCCCCACTGGCAGATAGGAAAGGGGTAGTCTGGTTCGGGTTCGTTGACACCCGCAAGCTTTGGAACCGGAGGAGATACAGGGTGACGAATCTTGCGTGTGTGGCGTTGATGAACAAGGGTCGCCCAGCAGCCAAAGGTCGACTGACTCAGAGCAGCTGACCGGGGTCGGGCAACTCTTTGAGGAAGACGACCTCCTCGACTATACAAAGGAGAGGTGGACGCCAATGTGACGATGGTGGATGTAACGAGGGCAGTTTCCTATGAACCTGATCCAAATCAACCTCCATCATTCTAAACTTGCCTCCGCGAATTTGATGGTAAACCTGGGTTCCGGTGGTTTCGAAATGGCCCTAGAGCCGTGGATATGGCGCAACAAAATCTGAGGTTTAAATATGAGAGGTTTCAAGCTGATAGCCGCTCAGAGCACAGGTAAGCCTCGTGCTTGTATATTAGTAAAGGATAACATTAATATCTTCTTGTTCCCACAGTTGAGTAAAGGCGATACAGTGGCGGCAAGCATTGAGCTGCAAAATAGCAGCTTCTTTGTAGCCTCTGCATATATGCCCCAAGATAAGGACGCCCCACCGAAGGAGGTTCGGGCATTGGTGATGGAACAGGAACTTGGTTGTCTCCATCGATGTAAACGCCCATAATACATTGTGGGGAAGTACCGCCACTAATGCAAGAGGTGAGTAAATTTTAGACTTTATTATAATAAATTAGCTAACAAAGAATAGAAAAGAAGTTTTGGGTATTACCCTGACCTTCGGTCAGTTCGCGAATAATGTAAAAGGAAGGAGAGTTTCGAATGAAAATTCTTACTCTGATCTTCGATATATAGAATTCGAATTGAACTTCCCAGCATCTCCAGTTAAGACGTACCGAAATATACGTGGAATAGACTGGGGAAAGTATTGGAAGACCCTCAGGGACTCACTGCCATGGAATCCCCCGTCGGACCCCACAGACCCTGTGGAATTAGAAGGGCTGAATAATCATGTAACCAGGGCCTTGAATGGTTCACTGAAAGCCGGGTGCCTGGTTTTAAAACAGAGAGGCAAGGAAAAACCATAAGCTTTCTCCAGAAGTCTAATCGGTGATTATTCAACAGGGCTAAAGTATCAAGCCTATAATGCTGGTAAGCCTATAATGCTGAGCTAAGAATATACAAGAAAGCAACCAGAACTGCGCAACGAGAGTCCTGGCAAAATTATTGTAGGGATGTGGAAGAAACATCGGAAACAGCTGGACTAAGAAGAATCTTAGCGATGACACCACACAACCTGGGCTACCAAAAGGTCCAGGAGGTGTGTGGAGCTAATCAAACGAGGAATCTTCGGCTCTTTTCTTTGCTACGCATTTTCCAGGTAGTAGCGGAGTGGAGTGTAATAACTCGACATCTATGGGCAGGTAGTCAGAGATAGGAAATGCGATAGTTATAGCCGAGTAAGTTGAGTGGGCCATTAACACCTTTTGTCCATACAAATTTCCGGTTCCGGATGGAATTTACCCAGCAGAATTGCAACAATCATGGGACATAATTACCACCTGGGTTGTGGCTGCAATTATAAGCTGTCTTATCCTGGGCTATATCCCCTAAGATGGAGATAAAAAAAGGTTGCCTTCATACACAAAGCGTCCTAAAGACTTCAGACCAATCAATCTCACGTCTTTCCTCCTAAAAACATTGGAGCGATTAATGCCATGTTAACGCCTATGCTGATGGCTTGGCAATTGTGATCAGTGGGAAATATCCAAACACTCTTATGGATATTGCATGGCCACGCTTACTTGTTGGACGGGCAGAAGGGGATTAGGGTTAAACCCCGATAAAATAGAATTAATCCTCTTTTCCAAGAAAAACAAATCTCCTTAGATCTCCCCGGTAACATACGAAGGTGTGGAAATTCCGACAAAGGAGAGAGTCAAATATTTGGGACTAGTACTAGATAGGAAACTTACCTGGAAATCCAATATTGAAGAAAGAGTCAGAAAGGCCAATATTGCTTCGTCCACGTGTAAAAAAGCGGTCGGAATAAGGTGGGGTTATCCCCACGAATTATGCACTGGCTGTACATTTCGGTGATCAGACCTATATTTCTATATGGAATACTGGTATGGTGGCCAGCCACTCAGAAACAAAGCTATTTGAAGCTTCTGTGCAAGGTCGAAAAAACGGCTTTTCTGCGCATCTCTGGTGCCTTAAGGACCATGCCTACTAAAGCTTTAGAAGTAATACTCAATCTACCTACATTAGAGCTGGTAGGGAAACAAGTGGCCGCCACATCAGCACTAAGGCTGAAATGTGCGGCGTTATTGCATGATCGGCAGATAAGTCACTCGACTATTGCGCATACCTTGAGTAGTTCTATCCAACACATCTATACCTAATCTCAACTTCGATAGGCACTTCCAGACATATATTCCGTCTAGAAGAGAGTGGCAAACACCAATGCCATGGAGAAGGGGGGGAACTAAATTTCTACACTGACGGATCCAAACTTGACGATAGAGTCGGTTTTGGAATTTTCTCACAAGAATTGGGACTGGAACTTTCTTTCCTTCTCCCCGACCAGTACAGTGTTTATCAAGCAGAGGTCCTAGCCATAAAGGAGGTAGCCGTCTACTTAAATAGACATGCCGTAACAAGAAATATTATAAATATCTACTCGGATAGCCAGGCGGCCATCAAGTCAATGATCAATGAACTCGGTGGCACTGTGATCAAAGTTGCTCAGAACTGTCTGGCAGCCCTAAATGACATCAGCAACGTTTTCAGGTTACGCCTAAAATGGGTTCCGGGACATAGGGATATTGAAGGCAACTGTAGGGCTAATGAGTTAGCCAGACGGGGTACCAGCCTTCCTTTATGCACGGACAGATGCGAGGTTGGAATACCAATTACCATCTGTAAACTGATTCTGAAAGATAGGGTCGTACGAGAGGCCAATGGATCTTGGGCACACTAGGGCACTTGGTTAACGACCACGCTAATGTGGCCGGAGCTTAAGAGGAGAAAATCTAGAGACTTGCTTGCCCTGTCGAGAGAAGATATCCCTAAGGTCGTGGCTTGTGTAACTGGTATCTGGTGGCTGTTCGGCAGGTATGCTCTAAGGCTGGAAGTATTCTCTCATGAATACTACAGAAGCTGTGGGGATGAGGAGGAGGAGGAGACTCTGAAACATCTCTTCGGTAGTTGCCCAGCTCTGGCTAGAAGCAGAGCGGACTCATTGGGCACATACGCTTTTAACTCTCGTACATAAGTGTCTAGCGCGAAGATCAAACGAATCCTGCGCTTTATTAGGGCTTTGAAATGGTTCGAGGAGTGAATCAGAGGTGCATTGTTACGCGGCAGTATCACAATCGACCCATGGTGGTCTGAGTGAGCTGGTCCTTAGACCGCCTGCCACGTTAACCTAACCTAACCTAATAGCGGACGGGTTGTGGTGTGTACTGCTGTGTACATGCATTTTGAGTGGCTGAAGGAAAAGAAACAATCAGCCAAGTCGAGCTGTAATCCCCTGCACACATATAATTCAGATATATAATAAAACAAAAGTTCTTATTCGTCAGCGTATAATATTAAATGTATTCAGGAACCGTTGATTTAGATTTTTCATAAATGTAAATAATATATATGTATTTATTTTATTTCATTTTTTAAATATACTCATATATTAGTAATTATATTATTAGCCTCCATAACTAATAGGCTACTGTTTAAACTTAATGGTTTTATTGAGTTTGAAAGTGCTTTCCTATGTTAAAATACATTGTATTGGTGGGTTACACTACACCCTATGCAATATACGAGCATTCTGCAATGATTTTTATATTAGTTAAGTACTCGTATATTATGTTTCGTAGGATGAATCAGGACTGTCTGGAATTTTTTTTTCCGTATTGAGATCTAAACTTGGAAACAAGGTTAATCCCTCAGATATAAAATATCTGAAGCCTAGATTATTATCTATGAAAATCATCACACAATCATTCTTATTGAATACTAACTGAAACGATGATCATGATACTAACCTGGACTGGAACCTCTCGCTGATATCGGATATTTATTTTTTTTTTATCAACGAATCTTATACCATATACAGAAACGTTGTATAATTGCACCTAGTAAATACTTGTAATACTAACTAGCAATTTTGTTCGAATAAATTAAACAAATTAAAAGAAAAGCGTTAAGTATTTTATGTACAGGCTAACATACTCGTAAAACATATAAATAAAATATCGGCTACTCGAGTTCCAATAGGTCTGACACTGTTTTCCGTTTTAGCCACCTAAGCTGCGAAGTCATCAGAAGTAAACTGGATGCTGCAACGTTGACATGCGATTTCAGTCGCTGTTTCTGAGAAATTGCTAATTTTTTTTGTCACATCAGTGACAGTTGGCATGCCAAGATCACGATGCAGATCGCTATTTCTAACATAATATGGTGCATTAACAATACATCGCAGCACTTTATTTTGAAAACGTTGGATAGTGGCAATATATATTTCACTAGAACATCCCCAAAATTGGATGCCATAGGTCCAGGTCGGCTTCAGTACTTGTTTATACACCAATTAGTTTGTTGTGAACTGACAGGGTAGAGTGTCTGCCAATAAGGTGATTACAATTTGTTGAATTTCGGGTCGAGCTCCTCTCGTTTTTTCTTTACGTGAGCTTTCCAGCGCAATTTAGCATCGAGTGTACTACCCAGGTATTTGGCTTCGTTGACATGTATGATTATTAACCCATCCATGAAAATCGGTTTGTAAGGTGTATTTTTCAGTGAAAAAACTATATGCGCTGATTTGGTTTTGTTTAACTTAATGCGCCATTTCTTAGCCCATCAAGCAATACAATTAACAGCCTCTTGTATCTTAGCCATCGCGTCTTCGATAGTGTTACCTGTAGCCAGAACACCAGTATCGTGCGCAAATGTTGCGGTTACCTGCTGATTTGCTTTTGGTAGGTCGTATGTATACAGGAGGTAGCAGAGGCCCCAGGATGCTCCCTTGCGGTACACCAGCATTAATTTTTTTCAAAGAAGAATGGGCGTTTTCGTACTTAACACTAAAGTACCTGTCATCAAGGTATGATGAAAGCACCTCGCAATATTGCATTGGCAACAATGTCCGCAGCTTTTGTAATAGGCCTGCATGTTCCACCTTATCGACAGCTTGTGAAACGTCTAGGAAGACGGCGGAACACACTTTTTTCCCTTCCAACGCAGTTTCGACCATATTCACAACTCTGTGGATTTGATCAGTTGTCGAATGATTTTTCCTAAAACCAAACTGGTGAGCGGGAATCAAGTTTTTATTCTCAATTATTGGCATTAATGGCGTTAAATGCAATTTTTCAAATAGTTTTGACAATGCTGGCAGTAAGGATATTGGCCTATACGATGGTACGTCGTTGAGTGATTTCCCAGGCTTCGGTACCATGATTACCTCTGCAAATTTCCAATATATAGGAACTTGCCTCAACCTGAAGCACACATTAATTAAATCAGACAGATAAGAGACGCAATTATTGGCAGTTTACGAAGAACTTCCGTCGTTATTAAGTGAAATCCTGGCTCTTTTTTGAGTTTCATTTTATGAATTTGCTTACCAACTTCTTCTGGAGTTACTTGAGTAATGTGGGTATTGCACTCTAGCCAACTTTAATTTATAACTATTTTATCATCTCCTTCATTTGGACTAAAGGTCTTTTCAAGATGATCAGCAAACAACTTTGCTTTTGGCCCACAGTGTATCGTTGATTTTAACTGGAGCACAGTGTTGTATTTGCTTGCTGAATGATTTAGCCGCCTTCCACAAAGAGTACTCTGTGGTCTTGTCAGCTGTAAGATCCATCAGAAATCGATTAAATGTGTCATTATTGAATTACTTGATTGCTGTGTGTAAATGTTTGCTGGCTAAGATTAAATTCGATTTGATTGCTGGAGATCTGGTTTGGTGCCAACGTTTCCGTAGCTTCCGTTTCTTTGCAATTAAGCTCTTAATAAAAGGTGGATATTTTTTCCCGTGCAGAATAAGTCTTAGAGTGGGTGTACTATTCCACGCTGCCATCTGTATTTGCTATGTAAAGTGGAGTATAGCATCATCAAGTTGCTCACTGGTAACAATAGAATCAAACTTGGCTAATTATTCTAGCTGCACTTGAAAGTAGAGTCAGTACAAGCATTTACTAACGTTGATGTGCTTTGATTTAGTGCTGGGGTTTTGGAAATTATCAATTACACCGTAGAATGGTCAGAACTCAGATCAAATCCTTCAGTGATAGTTAAATGCGCTGCAGGAATGTTTTTGTAGACAAAGAAGTCAATTAAGTCTGGTACTTTGCTAGTATCCGATGGCCAATATGTTGGTTTACCAGTAGAAATTGAATTACAACATGTACGCTGGCTTTGAATAATTCTCTTCCTTTTGTCGTGGTGAGCCTTGAGCCCCAAAACGTATGGCGTATGGAGTCGACTTCCTCCAATTATAAAACGACCATGGAAACGATTAAAAAGAGACAAATAGTCTTCATATTTCAACTGGTGCCTAGGTGGACTATATAGAGCAGTTAGAACCAGTGGTTGTTTGGAAGTTTCAACGGAAACGGATGTGGTTTGAAACTCATTTGTGCTGATTTGAGCCTCCAAATGATGTTTAATGGAGCTTTTGATTATGACTGCGCTACCACCCCTAGCACAATTGTCAAGATGTATTGTATGGTAAAGCGCGTATTTTTTAAAGGACACATGCGATTGCTTAGTAAAATGAGTTTCAGCAATTAAGCATATATCAATATCTTCATTGTTAAGCACGACTTTCAGCTCATTTTTGTGTTTGGCTAAACCATTTGCATTCCATCAAATCAGTCTTAGACAATCAGCCATAATTTAAAAATAGCATGTTGTGCTCCAGGGCTCCCAAGCGCAATTCCAATGCTTGAACATTTTTTCCTGGCGGTCTAGCTTTGCCAAGATTATTGACAGCGCATCGGTGCTTTGTGGGGCAGAGCCTTTCGTTATTTGAGCATAGCTTGCTGCTTTAGTACTCGTCGATGGTCCAATTTTGGTGGGGACATTTTTTGACGCAGCAAATTGATTATTATCGCGATCCTTCGTTTTAACAAAAGTTGTCTTCTTCGATCTGATTTTTTGTAATGCTTTCGCCACGATAATTTGCTGGGTGCGGCTCACCATAATTGCAGCATTTGGGTTTATCAGCTATTGGCTTTTGGCACTCTGAAGATATATGTTTGCCAGCACATTTGACGCATCGTGGAGGTTTCCCACAGACATTTTTTGTGTGGCCGAATGATTGGCAACTTTTGCACTTAAGTTAGATGATTTTATTGGTTCAATCTTTACAATTGTATTTAAAATGTTTTTGATTTCGTGAATTTTCTTCACATCTTCAGAAGAGTCGAATGTCAGAACGAACATATCAAGCGATTCCTTCGTCTTCCATTTCAGTTTGTTAATAGCATGTCTTCATAGCTGAACCAAGGGATACTTTCATTAGTTAACAACTTCGTAACAGCCCGATATTCAGAAGAGTCAAAAGTTATTACTCTGTATGCACCATTAACAAACAACTTGTTTTTTATAGTTGCAATAAGCTGGGTGTGTAATTTCTTAAAATCTTTTGTAGTGTTCACAACAATTGGAGGAGCTATTTTACTAGTAGTGACAGTCACTTTAGTACTTGAAACTGTAGGTCCACTTTGTGTGATCACTTCCGGAGAGGTCTCTGCCTTCCGTTTTTTGGTTGGTCTTTCCTTTTTGAGGATCCAGTCCGTCTCTCTGGCTAGTTCATCCTCATCAGTCTCATACTTTTTTTCGTTATTAATAATTTTTGTGTTAGTATAATTTTCGGTTGATTTAACTTTTACATTCTCACTTTTGAGTACAGATAACTCGTTTTTTAACAATGGACATAATTTTTCTAAGTTTTGGGTTTTTTCCAGCAATTCTGCGTTTTGCGATTCAAGATTTAGTATTTTTTCTTTGGACCCCCTACCAGGTGGTGGTTTTTTAAGTTACTCATTTCAGTTTAAAATTCTAGCAATGTGGCAGCACGCGATAAACATATTTAATTGAATAATAAAAGGTCATAGATGATGGGTGACTTATCCCATACACTAGCCACACTTAGTAATAGCTGTGTCACTGTAATAGATTGGTTGTCACTGTCAGCAGCGCAGTAAGACAACTGCTGTTGTTTATATTATTTTATTTTTTAAGTTCTTTTGAGTACCGTTCTGCACTATATTTTCTTTTCTATTTTAATTTTTTGCTTTTTATTTTCTTTTTCAAATAATTTTCAATCCTTGACAAGGCAATTAGTTGGGACTTTAGTTTTTTAGGCGTTCTACACTTTTTTAAACTTTACTGAATTTATTTTCTCGTAGGTGCGACGAAACGAACCGATCTAGACGACGCGCGACCGAATTATTAGTACTTCTGGACAATTTTGAAAATTCTAATATTCACTACGAAATGACAGTTAATGACAATAGCACTGAAAACGGCGGTGGGAATGAACCAAATGCAGAAGTTTCTACTTCGCGTTACTTTGCGGGTCACAGTATGCAAGCTAACCTTAAAAAGTTTAATTGCGCAAACTGCAACCTGACTTTGGCGAAGGGGGGCTCTTTGCATTTGTATATTGAAAGATTCATTGAAAGGAAAAAAACTACACGTGAAATATTCTCCTTAGAAATCTTTCAAATGTTTTTTTCTAGATCTGCCAAATACATTTTAAAGTATTTGGAGACATATTTCCATAGAACTGTCGCACAAGCCAATTAAAACAAGAAATATTTTATTTATTTAAAAGGATTAATCACAATAATCAATTATTATAACTAATTTAAGAAGAAGAGTCATAGCTACCAGGGCCTTCAACTCGATTTTAATATATTATTTTACATATTTACTTATTTAGGTATTTAAATATAATTTGGATGTGGCATTCTTTTAAGAATTTATTAATCTTTGTTATGTTATTCTTTGATGTATCTTTTAGAGAATCACTTGGAATCTGGTTATGGAATATATTTTTACGGGTTTTTTGGAAGTTGGGGCAGTTATTTAGCAGGTGTAACGAGGATATTGATTCCCCACAGAATTGACAGTTAGGTAACGGTTCCCCACGTAGCAAATGCTCGTTTGAGCATTTGGTGTGCCCGAAGCGAAGTCGTACAAAGTTTTTTGTTTGTTGGCGAGAGAAAGTTACAGGATAATATGGTTTCATTCCATCTGTGTTGAAGGTGGTGTAAAAGTGTTTATATTTTTTCCAAGTGCAATAGTTCGTGGCAACATGGAGAGATATTATATGTCGCAGTAGGTCTTTAGTTTCTGTGACTTGGAAGACGTAGTTTGGAGCTGTAATTGACTCTGCAGCAGCTATATCTGCAAGTTCGTTACCTGGTATCCCCGAATGTCCTGGTACCCACATAATTTTTATTTTCTTGGAATGTTTAATACACGAGTTATGGATATTGTTTATGGTCCTGCTTCTATCAATATTGAAGTTTCGAATGGCTTCAATAGTCGATTTGCTGTGTGTACATATAAGGAAGTTTCCTTTATTTTTGTGAGCAAAGTCGATGGCACATTTAACAGCAAAGAAAAGGAAAAGAAACAATCAGCCAAGACGAGCTGTAATCCCCTGCACACATATAATTCAGATATATAATAATACAAAAGTTCTTATTCGTCAGCGTATAATATTAAATGTATTCAGGAACCGTTGATTTAGATTTTTCATAAATGTAAATAATATATATGTATTTATTTTATTTCATTTTTTAAATATACTCATATATTAGTAATTATATTATTAGCCTCCATAACTAATAGGCTACTGTTTAAACTTAATGGTTTTATTGAGTTTGAAAGTGCTTTCCCATGTTAAAATACATTGTATTGGTGGGTTACACTACACCCTATGCAATATACGAGCATTCTGCAATGATTTTTATATTAGTTAAGTACTCGTATATTATGTTTCGTAGGATGAATCAGGACTGTCTGGAATTTTTTTTTCCGTATTGAGATCTAAACTTGGAAACAAGGTTAATCCCTCAGATATAAAATATCTGAAGCCTAGATTATTATCTATGAAAATCATCACACAATCATTCTTATTGAATACTAACTGAAACGATGATCATGATACTAACCTGGACTGGAACCTCTCGCTGATATCGGATATTTATTTTTTTTTATCAACGAATCTTATACCATATACAGAAACGTTGTATAATTGCACCTAGTAAATACTTGTAATACTAACTAGCAATTTTGTTCGAATAAATTAAACAAATTAAAAGAAAAGCGTTAAGTATTTTATGTACAGGCTAACATACTCGTAAAACATATAAATAAAATATCGGCTACTCGAGTTCCAATAGGTCTGACACTGTTTTCCGTTTTAGCCACCTAAGCTGCGAAGTCATCAGAAGTAAACTGGATGCTGCAACGTTGACATGCGATTTCAGTCGCTGTTTCTGAGAAATTGCTAATTTTTTTTGTCACATCAGTGACAGTTGGCATGCCAAGATCACGATGCAGATCGCTATTTCTAACATAATATGGTGCATTAACAATACATCGCAGCACTTTATTTTGAAAACGTTGGATAGTGGCAATATATATTTCACTAGAACATCCCCAAAATTGGATGCCATAGGTCCAGGTCGGCTTCAGTATTTGTTTATACACCATTAGTTTGTTGTGAACTGACAGGGTAGAGTGTCTGCCAATAAGGTGATTACAATTTGTTGAATTTCGGGTCGAGCTCCTCTCGTTTTTTCTTTACGTGAGCTTTCCAGAGCAATTTAGCATCGAGTGTACTACCCAGGTATTTGGCTTCGTTGACATGTATGATTATTAACCCATCCATGAAAGTCGGTTTGTAAGGTGTATTTTTCAGTGAAAAAACTATATGCGCTGATTTGGTTTTGTTTAACTTAATGCGCCATTTCTTAGCCCATCAAGCAATACAATTAACAGCCTCTTGTATCTTAGCCATCGCGTCTTCGATAGTGTTACCTGTAGCCAGAACACCAGTATCGTGCGCAAATGTTGCGGTTACCTGCTGATTTGCTTTTGGTAGGTCGTATGTATACAGGAGGTAGCAGAGGCCCCAGGATGCTCCCTTGCGGTACACCAGCATTAATTTTTTTCAAAGAAGAATGGGCGTTTTCGTACTTAACACTAAAGTACCTGTCATCAAGGTATGATGAAAGCACCTCGCAATATTGCATTGGCAACAATGTCCGCAGCTTTTGTAATAGGCCTGCATGTTCCACCTTATCGACAGCTTGTGAAACGTCTAGGAAGACGGCGGAACACACTTTTTTCCCTTCCAACGCAGTTTCGACCATATTCACAACTCTGTGGATTTGATCAGTTGTCGAATGATTTTTCCTAAAACCAAACTGGTGAGCGGGAATCAAGTTTTTATTCTCAATTATTGGCATTAATGGCGTTAAATGCAATTTTTCAAATAGTTTTGACAATGCTGGCAGTAAGGATATTGGCCTATACGATGATACGTCGTTGAGTGATTTCCCAGGCTTCGGTACCATGATTACCTCTGCAAATTTCCAATATATAGGAACTTGCCTCAACCTGAAGCACACATTAATTAAATCAGACAGATAAGAGACGCAATTATTGGGCAGTTTACGAAGAACTTCCGTCGTTATTAAGTCAAATCCTGGCTCTTTTTTGAGTTTCATTTTATGAATTTGCTTACCAACTTCTTCTGGAGTTACTTGAGTAATGTGGGTATTGCACTCTAGCCAACTTTAATTTATAACTATTTTATCATCTCCTTCATTTGGACTAAAGGTCTTTTCAAGATGATCAGCAAACAACTTTGCTTTTGGCCCACAGTGTATCGTTGATTTTAACTGGAGCACAGTGTTGTATTTGCTTGCTGAATGATTTAGCCGCCTTCCACAAAGAGTACTCTGTGGTCTTGTCAGCTGTAAGATCCATCAGAAATCGATTAAATGTGTCATTATTGAATTACTTGATTGCTGTGTGTAAATGTTTGCTGGCTAAGATTAAATTCGATTTGATTGCTGGAGATCTGGTTTGGTGCCAACGTTTCCGTAGCTTCCGTTTCTTTGCAATTAAGCTCTTAATAAAAGGTGGATATTTTTTCCCGTGCAGAAGAAGTCTTAGAGTGGGTGTACTATTCCACGCTGCCATCTGTATTTGCTATGTAAAGTGGAGTATAGCATCATCAAGTTGCTCACTGGTAACAATAGAATCAAACTTGGCTAATTATTCTAGCTGCACTTGAAAGTAGAGTCAGTACAAGCATTTACTAACGTTGATGTGCTTTGATTTAGTGCTGGGGTTTTGGAAATTATCAATTACACCGTAGAATGGTCAGAACTCAGATCAAATCCTTCAGTGATAGTTAAATGCGCTGCAGGAATGTTTTTGTAGACAAAGAAGTCAATTAAGTCTGGTACTTTGCTAGTATCCGATGGCCAATATGTTGGTTTACCAGTAGAAATTGAATTACAACATGTACGCTGGCTTTGAATAATTCTCTTCCTTTTGTCGTGGTGAGCCTTGAGCCCCAAAACGTATGGCGTATGGAGTCGACTTCCTCCAATTATAAAACGACCATGGAAACGATTAAAAAGAGACAAATAGTCTTCATATTTCAACTGGTGCCTAGGTGGACTATATAGAGCAGTTAGAACCAGTGGTTGTTTGGAAGTTTCAACGGAAACGGATGTGGTTTGAAACTCATTTGTGCTGATTTGAGCCTCCAAATGATGTTTAATGGAGCTTTTGATTATGACTGCGCTACCACCCCTAGCACAATTGTCAAGATGTATTGTATGGTAAAGCGCGTATTTTTTAAAGGACACATGCGATTGCTTAGTAAAATGAGTTTCAGCAATTAAGCATATATCAATATCTTCATTGTTAAGCACGACTTTCAGCTCATTTTTGTGTTTGGCTAAACCATTTGCATTCCATCAAATCAGTCTTAGACAATCAGCCATAATTTAAAAATAGCATGTTGTGCTCCAGGGCTCCCAAGCGCAATTCCAATGCTTGAACATTTTTTCCTGGCGGTCTAGCTTTGCCAAGATTATTGACAGCGCATCGGTGCTTTGTGGGGCAGAGCCTTTCGTTATTTGAGCATAGCTTGCTGCTTTAGTACTCGTCGATGGTCCAATTTTGGTGGGGACATTTTTTGACGCAGCAAATTGATTATTATCGCGATCCTTCGTTTTAACAAAAGTTGTCTTCTTCGATCTGATTTTTTGTAATGCTTTCGCCACGATAATTTGCTGGGTGCGGCTCACCATAATTGCAGCATTTGGGTTTATCAGCTATTGGCTTTTGGCACTCTGAAGATATATGTTTGCCAGCACATTTGACGCATCGTGGAGGTTTCCCACAGACATTTTTTGTGTGGCCGAATGATTGGCAACTTTTGCACTTAAGTTAGATGATTTTATTGGTTCAATCTTTACAATTGTATTTAAAATGTTTTTGATTTCGTGAATTTTCTTCACATCTTCAGAAGAGTCGAATGTCAGAACGAACATATCAAGCGATTCCTTCGTCTTCCATTTCAGTTTGTTAATAGCATGTCTTCATAGCTGAACCAAGGGATACTTTCATTAGTTAACAACTTCGTAACAGCCCGATATTCAGAAGAGTCAAAAGTTATTACTCTGTATGCACCATTAACAAACAACTTGTTTTTTATAGTTGCAATAAGCTGGGTGTGTAATTTCTTAAAATCTTTTGTAGTGTTCACAACAATTGGAGGAGCTATTTTACTAGTAGTGACAGTCACTTTAGTACTTGAAACTGTAGGTCCACTTTGTGTGATCACTTCCGGAGAGGTCTCTGCCTTCCGTTTTTTGGTTGGTCTTTCCTTTTTGAGGATCCAGTCCGTCTCTCTGGCTAGTTCATCCTCATCAGTCTCATACTTTTTTTCGTTATTAATAATTTTTGTGTTAGTATAATTTTCGGTTGATTTAACTTTTACATTCTCACTTTTGAGTACAGATAACTCGTTTTTTAACAATGGACATAATTTTTCTAAGTTTTGGGTTTTTTCCAGCAATTCTGCGTTTTGCGATTCAAGATTTAGTATTTTTTCTTTGGACCCCCTACCAGGTGGTGGTTTTTTAAGTTACTCATTTCAGTTTAAAATTCTAGCAATGTGGCAGCACGCGATAAACATATTTAATTGAATAATAAAAGGTCATAGATGATGGGTGACTTATCCCATACACTAGCCACACTTAGTAATAGCTGTGTCACTGTAATAGATTGGTTGTCACTGTCAGCAGCGCAGTAAGACAACTGCTGTTGTTTATATTATTTTATTTTTTAAGTTCTTTTGAGTACCGTTCTGCACTATATTTTCTTTTCTATTTTAATTTTTTGCTTTTTATTTTCTTTTTCAAATAATTTTCAATCCTTGACAAGGCAATTAGTTGGGACTTTAGTTTTTTAGGCGTTCTACACTTTTTTAAACTTTACTGAATTTATTTTCTCGTAGGTGCGACGAAACGAACCGATCTAGACGACGCGCGACCGAATTATTAGTACTTCTGGACAATTTTGAAAATTCTAATATTCACTACGAAATGACAGTTAATGACAATAGCACTGAAAACGGCGGTGGGAATGAACCAAATGCAGAAGTTTCTACTTCGCGTTACTTTGCGGGTCACAGTATGCAAGCTAACCTTAAAAAGTTTAATTGCGCAAACTGCAACCTGACTTTGGCGAAGGGGGGCTCTTTGCATTTGTATATTGAAAGATTCATTGAAAGGAAAAAAACTACACGTGAAATATTCTCCTTAGAAATCTTTCAAATGTTTTTTTCTAGATCTGCCAAATACATTTTAAAGTATTTGGAGACATATTTCCATAGAACTGTCGCACAAGCCAATTAAAACAAGAAATATTTTATTTATTTAAAAGGATTAATCACAATAATCAATTATTATAACTAATTTAAGAAGAAGAGTCATAGCTACCAGGGCCTTCAACTCGATTTTAATATATTATTTTACATATTTACTTATTTAGGTATTTAAATATAATTTGGATGTGGCATTCTTTTAAGAATTTATTAATCTTTGTTATGTTATTCTTTGATGTATCTTTTAGAGAATCACTTGGAATCTGGTTATGGAATATATTTTTACGGGTTTTTTGGAAGTTGGGGCAGTTATTTAGCAGGTGTAACGAGGATATTGATTCCCCACAGAATTGACAGTTAGGTAACGGTTCCCCACGTAGCAAATGCTCGTTTGAGCATTTGGTGTGCCCGAAGCGAAGTCGTACAAAGTTTTTTGTTTGTTGGCGAGAGAAAGTTACAGGATAATATGGTTTCATTCCATCTGTGTTGAAGGTGGTGTAAAAGTGTTTATATTTTTTCCAAGTGCAATAGTTCGTGGCAACATGGAGAGATATTATATGTCGCAGTAGGTCTTTAGTTTCTGTGACTTGGAAGACGTAGTTTGGAGCTGTAATTGACTCTGCAGCAGCTATATCTGCAAGTTCGTTACCTGGTATCCCCGAATGTCCTGGTACCCACATAATTTTTATTTTCTTGGAATGTTTAATACACGAGTTATGGATATTGTTTATGGTCCTGCTTCTATCAATATTGAAGTTTCGAATGGCTTCAATAGTCGATTTGCTGTGTGTACATATAAGGAAGTTTCCTTTATTTTTGTGAGCAAAGTCGATGGCACATTTAACAGCAAAAGCTTCGGCTGTAAATACAGAGCTAAAAGGAGGAAGACATCCTGACGTAATTAAATTTCCGTTGTGGTGGACTACAGCAAATGATGTGCCAAGAGTTCCTTTTGATCCGTCTGTATAGAGTAGGCTCCATTTTTTGTTTATATATTCACTTGCCGTTTCTGTAAAAAGTTGTCTATAAACTTTGGGATCGGTAACTGTTTTTGGTTATTGCAGTAAATTCAAGGCGAAGGAGCTATCTTTTATATTCCAAGGTATTTCACTTTGTCGCTTAGTTTGACAGACTTTTATATCCCAAGGTCAAGGTTTTTGGAGAGTTGGACACATCTACGAATTATGGATTTAATTTTTATATTGTCGTTTGTGCTTGACAACCTCCATTATGTCTTTGTGCAGTACTCTGTTGTTAGTAATGAAGAGTTTAGGGATGAGTTTTGATGTTGACAACGATAATTGCTGTTGAATAGATGGTAGCCCAGCTTCAGCGAATATATTTTTTAAAGGTGACGTTGGAAAGGCGCTGATGCTCCTGCGAATAGCTGTGTTGTAAGGGGCTTCCAAAGATTTTAGGTTTTTTTGAGAACACCATCCATAAATTGGCAATGCGTAATCTATTTTTGAGAGTATGAGAGCTCTGGTGATGTTAATTAATGTTGAAATGTGTATTAAACTGTGTTTGGATGTTAGGTATTTAATAATGTTGAGGCGGGTAGCTAGACTTTTTCTTAGCTGTAAACAATGCTCCTTAAAGTTAAACTTATTATCAAAAATAACACCAAGAATTCTCAGATGTTTTACAAGTTCAATATTTACATTATCATATTTAAGGCTAAAATAATTACATTTGGTTTTCTTACATATATGTAGTATTTTACATTTACTAACAGATAGTTTGGCGCCAGAGAAGTTGCCCTAATTTGTAATTTCATTAAGTATTTTTGTGAAAGTAGATTTGATAGTATCGAGATCTTGTTTAACCGAAACTAATCAAAAATGCCAATATTGGTTTTCGCATGGAATATGCGGCACACATAGACTGGAGGTCTTGAAATATCTGATAGTGACTGCCGGTGGAGGCTTCAAGACCATTTGAAAAAGATCAGGCATCAAAAGGTGTGCAATATAACTTCTGACAAAAACAAATAATAAGTTTGCCAAATTTTTATCTAGTCATATTATGGTCCATGTGATAGTGTCTGAAACCATTTGACAGCTTGAATTTGGGTTGAGTATATTATGGTCACTGAGAATTAAATTTCTTGTGCACAATTTAATATTAATGGAGCTGTTGGCTATTGATTGTACAGTGTAGGAACTTGATTTTTTTTATAATATATTGAGTGTCAGGCCAAACCTTTTGTACTTTGTGTAAATAGAATGAGTCAGTAATTGTATATTAGAATACTATTGGTATTTAGTTTTTGGCCTCCTTATTTCTTATCATAAATTAGAGTAGCACTTTCCTTATATTTCGTGTGGTTGGTTGGTGGGTTGGTTGGTTGGTTGGTTGGTTTTAGTGGCTGATCCAAGTCGGTCCTCACATGGATCACAATTATCGCCTTAGCGACGTTTTGATACCACAACCTCTCCTAACGCCGGAGAAAACGATGGATTGTTCACTAAATCCACTTTGTGGAGTTTAGGTATCTTAAAAGATCTTTCGGTCTTACAGCAGAGAGATCGGATAAACTCGATAGGAAATAGTTTCCTAGTGTTCTATTTCTTGCGGCGGCCAGATCCGGGCATTCGCAAAGAAAATGGATTAAGGTTTCCTTCTCTTCTGAATTTCCACAACTTCCACAATGGGTATTGTACGGTCTCTGCAATTTCTCTGCATGAGTACCCACGAGCCAGTGACCCGTAAAGGCCGCCGTGAGGCGGCTGGTGTCCATGCTGTCCCTGTTTATGAGATCCCTAGATCTCACTGTGTTAAAGACTGGCCAGGTCGCCCGGGATTTATTACATTTTGTTAGTGTCCTCCATCTATTGCCCGCTAAGGTAAGACAGTGCATGTAGATGCCCCTCTTAATCGCACCCATGGAAAAAGGTACTAGTTCCACATGGGTTAGATCGAGAAAGTCTCCTCTGCGCGCCAATTCAACAGCCTTCTCATTTCCATCTATTTTCCTGTGTCCGAGGACCCAGATGACCTGGAGTGGATTTCCAGAGCCCTCTCCATTGTTTTAAGAAGAAACGACGTAAGACTAATGGGTCTAAAATCTTTTGCCGACTCATGCCCAATCTTCCCCGCTTCCTCCAACTGTGGGGGATATAGTTGAAGCGTATGCATGCCTTATATATCCCCTTCAGCCATTGGATCACCACAACCTGTAACTTTTGCAGCATGATTGGGAAAATCCCATCCAAGCCCGGCGATTTATAAGGCGAGAAACAATTTATCGAGTGTTTAATTTTTTCGTCCGTGAATATCAGGTCACAAACCGGTGGCATCTTATTGTCCATAACGGGTAATTGAGATACATACGCGGTATCTTTACAGTCTGGGAAGTGTGTTTGAAGTAAGAAATCAAGTGTTTCAGAAGATGTTTCCATCCATGCACCATCCGTCTTTCTAAGGAAAGAGGGGCTGGTGTGTTCCTTGGACAGTATCTTGCTAAGTCTTGCTGAAGTAGAGGTTGCCTCAATTGATTAAAAATTTCTCTCCAGCCATTTTTCTTGGCTTCCCTGATAGATGTTTTGTAAATTTTGAGACTCCCTTTATATCGTGCCCAATCTTCGTCCCTATAACATTGGTTGAACAGTTTCCTGTTTCTCTTCCTGAGATCCGATAATTTTTTGGTGCACCATGGTGGAAGAGTTTTCCTACTCCTAGTGACGGGACAAGCGCACTTGTAAGCCATATTAAGAGCTTCATCAAGATTCCCCACTTTTTTGTCTATCGCCTCAGCAGGTTCGAGTTTCATTGTTTTAAGTTTTGAGCTAGCTACCCTCGTAATTTCATTTTATTCTCCTGGGGATTCTGTAAGAAATAGCATCTACGGTTTTAAAATTTACCTTGAAAACTATCCAACTATGGTCCGAGAAGGACTTCTTGTTGGATCCATTCTCCTACCTGGGCTGATGTGTCTTCTGAAATTAGAGTTAAACTTCTTAGGACTTCTTCCCATCCAGCACATTTATTAGAGCTGGGGAAGGTAAATGTGGGAGTATTCCCTCTTTAACATACTGTAAGGTTCGAATTATTTATAAAGTTAAAAAGTGACTCACCCCTTTCATTATCCTCGGTGCTACCCCATAGCATGTGCCTCGCGTTGGCGTCGCATCCCAGAAGGAGTGGGACATTTTTGGCAGCAGCATTGGCGACCATCACGACCGTCACTGTTGTGCGGCATATAAGCTGATGCCGCTAGTAGGTCTGGTCCGCTTGGCACCTCGATTTTTACGACTGTTAAATCGACTGAGCTGTACCGTGGGCAGATAAAAGCATTAATTGCTTCCTTAACTAGGATACATGATCGAATCTTATCACCGTTCCTGATACAGTGCTTATTATATGTGGTCAGCTTGACAGCCCCATAACGTCATTTCCTCTGACCTATGGCTCCTGCACAATGCCGATGTCCGCGTCTTCTTCACCCAGAAAAACGGCAAAGTTATCTGATGCATTCTTAGAATGCAGCAGATTAATCTGCACCACCTTCAGCATCGGTACCCTGTTGTGCAGGCGCTTTGGAGACATCTTCCTGAAGGTCCGTGTCCTCTGGAATCTTGTTGGCCTCCTCCAACTTATCCGCGGCGCCCTTTTCTCCAGGACTTTCTTCCCCCCATTTCTCCAGGACTTTTTTCCCTTTGGCTTTTTCGGTTTTGGCTTAGAGTCCTTCTTCGCCGCTACCGACATGTTTGTTTTTGTTAGTGTTGTTGTTGGTGCACTGCTTGTGCTAGTAGTGGGTTCACTGTTTGCCGACGTGCTCTTGCCATCGTCGGCTTCCATGGTCTCCTGAGGCCTCCGTTACTCCCCGATGCGGCCCGGTTTCGGAGAGGCGCCGTTCGAATACAGTCTACGCGGATAACCCCCTGACTGCAAAACCCATCCAATAGGCTCGACCACTCATAACACCCTGGATTAGGGGGGGAAGTGTTTATTGACTCTCCAGTCTAGATCCGTTGTGCAGTAAGTGGCAGGGACACCTCGAGCAGGATGTGACTCATCGTCACGCACTAACGGTCTTGGTAGAGTATAGGCTAAGGATCCAACATAGGACTGGATCCGTGTGGTATTGTAAGTTATACTTCCTACACGTTATTTAGTACACTTACTTTCCTAACAGTTTGCAATTATTTGCAGGACTAGTTTATTGTTACAGAACAGGGCAAAATATTTCAATGCGAAACCCTTTAAATAGTGTTTTGCTGGATATTATGCTATTTAGAATTTTGTCAATACTTTCATTACTGCAGTACTGTTGCTTACACTGCAATTATGGCTTCAGCTAGTTTGTCTTTTATTCACATCTTCCATACTTAAGTTTTATTAAATTTTCGGTTGTTTTTTTTAAATTTAATATAAACTATAAAATTCGGTCAATTTATTCTCCCTTATAGTATAATATAATTATGCTATAAAGTATAACTCCAAATGTAAAATTAGCCAAACTAATTTGAATTTTTTTTGTGAAAATTATGCTACAACTTTCACAACCGTTCCATATGGTGTAACGACTCGTTTTCGCTGGGGTAATAACTCAGCGGGTTCCAGGGTCGCTTACAGAAATTTATTGCAGTTGTATTAGTTTTAATAAGTGTTTTTATTTATTTTCAAAATTACTACTTATTTCCTATACATCTATATAATTATATTTAATTACTACCCTACTCTGTGTGCTCCTGGTTTGTCCGTGGTTTGTACTAGTGTCCCAGGGAGAGTCCGTCAAAACCATAAACTCCTGGCTCCGTCTGTGTTGCGTATGTGTCCCAGGGAGAGTCGGTCAAAACCATAAACTCCTGGCTCTGTCTGTTTTGCGTATGTGTCCCAGGGAGAGTCGGTCAAAACCATAAACTCCTGGCTCTGTCTGCGTTTTATTTATTGTTAATAGTCAAAGTAACTACGAAGCTTAGTGCGTCTGTAGGAGCTTGGTGCGTTGTGTACTTACTGAACGAAGCTGGATCAAAGAGACTCACTGTCTGGTTCACTCCGCTTATATAGCGAAAGCTTGCCATGGGATCAGTGCTTGTTGTTATTGTGGTCCAGTTGTCCTTAGGCCACCTTCAACTTCTGCTGGCTAACCACCTTGTTGTAATACCTCTAGTTGTTCCGCATAGTTGTTGCTTGCAGTAGTGTGGCCTGATCGCTGCTGTTAGTTGTCGTGTTGTTGTTGTTGTAGAAACATTTCTTCGTACTCTGCCTGTTTACAGCTTTGCGTTTGCGATCGGTTAGCGTGTGTGTGGTGCGCTCCTGTTTTCCTCTGTGTTTCGCCTTCGGTCGCTATAGTGTTGTTGTTGTTGAAATATTTGTTCGCACTTCGCCTGCTTACTGCTCTGTGTTTACGATCGGCTCGCGTATGTGTGGTGCGCTCTCGTTGTCATCCGTGCTCCGCCTTCGGACGCTGTACTGTTGTTGTTGTTATTATAAAAATGTATTTGTACTCCGCCTGCTGAATGCTTTGTGTGTGTTTCTCTCTCATTTTTCTCCGTGTTCCGCCTTTGGTCGCAGTAGTGTTCAGTGTAACACTTTACGTTTCTGAGATCATTACAACCTTTATGTTTATTGGTCCGATCTTCTGTGCGTATATGTTTTGTTATACTTATCGTGGGAGGTGGTTACCTTTTTTAAGCTGCATGATATCGGGGATGGTTGCATGCTTAAGTATTGTTGGTAGTTATTTCTAAATAAAATATGGTGGATATCGTTATTTGTTTTTGGAGTTAACACGGTCTCTGGTGGTAGCACACGGTTTTGTTGGATTTTTTGTAGGAGGTGTATGCGGAAAATACTTATGGTACTTTTCGTCTTTACACTTCCTCCCTACTTTGCGGACGGAAGAGAACGGATGCTTCTCCGCGGTGTAGTACTACTCGGTATGGAGGTCGTTGAAAGCGCAGGCATGTCCTCGTGGCTGGGCTTTCCTTCAGATTGGCTATCGTATCTGCCACTAGTGTCGCTGGTAAGCCATCTGCCTTGGGTCCCCTGAGTTCGGCTACGTTGTGGAAGTGGAGGTCTTCCCCGGGTGTGGCATTCAGTGTTGGCGGTGTCTCCGTGTGCTTACGTTTAGTCTTCTCTGGTTTTTCACTATCGGATGTTTATGACTTCAATCGTACCGCTGAGTCGCCTGTGATTGGCATCCGTTTCTCTGTTGACGTTCTCCATGTAGCCCCGTTCCATTGTTTAATTCGTTTGCTGTGGTGGCTCTTGGAGTTACGTTTGTCTCTCTTGTCGTCGCTTCTGCTGTTGTTGGTGCACTCGATTGCACCCTGGTTGTCCCTTGATCAGTCGTTGCGTCTACGTGGTATGTCTCGGCTGTTTCTCACTGGTGTTGATCTAGTAGGTACGCTGATTCCTCTGATGTTGGGTCGCCTTCGATGTGCGACCTTCTTGCTCTGGGGTGCGCTCGCGTCCTTTTTCCGAGGTCCATGTGTTGATTCCTGGGAGGTCCTTCTCTCTATGCCTTTGCGGGATACGTTGTCCGCTTTCGCACGGCATATTCCGTGGCAGGTGAATTCGTTTGCATGAGTCATATATGTTCCTGGTGGTGTGTGTTTTCGAATGCGTTGCTTTTCTGTGTATTCTTTGCTGTGCGTCTGTTGCTTAGAATTTCTGACGTTGGTGTGCTTCTTGAAATGGGATGCTTTGAAATGTGGTAGATTCTCAACACGAATTGTCGTGCACGTTGCAATTTCTCGGGGTTGCACGCAACTGTTATGAGGTCCCAATGTGATCTCCTGATCACCGCATTTCAATGTTGTTCCCAGGCTGGTCATGAAGTCTATTCCCAGGAGCAGATCATCACTGGAGTCCGGCATGACTAGTAGCTCTAGATTGCATGCCTTTTCTCCAAGCCTTACATTCGTCACACACGAATCTCTGACAGTCCTACTACTGCCGTCTGCCATACGCACTCTAGTATGGGATTTTCACAATTTGCTGGTGGAAGCGCGTAGCTTTCGTACTAGTTCTCTGCTCACAAAACTGTTAGTTGCACCTGTGTCCAGTGTCGCGGTGATGGTTTCTGTGCCAATGGAAACGGTGGCGCAGATTCGTTGCCCGACACAGTGCAATGCTTTTTCCAATTGTGAGGTTTGATGCCGCTGTTCTGATCTGTGCTGTGCTCCTGATTGTAGTCTTCGGTTGGGTGGTGCTCTCTGCTTGCAGCACTCGATCGTCCTCACTTCCCTACGCCCGCACTCCCAACAAAACAATATTTGCGCATTGCGACATTGTCGAGATATATGACCATTTTTGACACAACGCCTGCAGGCTGTTCTGGGATCTATGGGTGCCGCTCTGCTCTCTAGCTTCACCTGACGGTTCCGTACCTCTCGTGGTGGACCTTGCTCTTTTCTCCGTTCTGTGGGTGGCATTGTTAGTAGTTGGCCTTCTCCCCGAATGCACTCCAAATCTTCGGCCATCTCTACCAGCTCTTGTAACGATTCGAAATCTCTACGGCGCACGTATAACTGGAATTGTGGCAGGCTGTTCTGAAGGATTCTTTCCAGTTTCTGCTCCTCTGAATAATCCACTTGCCGCATTAGATTCTGCAGTTCAATCACATACTGCTTGAACGCTTCTCTAGGTCTCTGGTAACGCTGTCGAATCTGGTCTTCGAGTTTCTCCATGAAGCGGGCCGGTAGGAAGAACTTAAGAAAGTCTCTCCTGTACGAGGTCCAATCGCGCCACGCACGATTGTTGTTCCTGTACCACATAAGTGCGCGCTCTCTCAACAGTTCGGGCATAGTACGCGGGTGGAAATTCTTATTTATGTCGTACACTTCTGCTATTTCCTCGACTCGCTCTATAAATGCTAACGGATCACGCCCTCCGTCAAAGTTGAGAGACCACTTCCTCACCTGGTCAAAGATGACTGCGTATGGTGCAGCTACGCTGTGCGTTTGTTCCACGCCGGTTAGTGACACAGCGTGATGCTGTGATGTTCTCCGACACTCTGTATCCCATGCCTTTGGTATTGCACCTGTGAATGTCCCTGGCCTGTCCACTTCCAGCGTTTCGCGGGTAACTATGGACGTAGCTGGCCTTGGTGACGTGCTCCTAACGTACATGGATTGTAGCTTCTCTAGACGGTTTTGCTGATCTTGAGTCAGGTCTGTCTCAGTGAAGAACTTTGATAGTCGCTTACGGAGTTCCTCCGCGGTACCTGTAGCCTCCAAACCGAATTCTTCGGCAAAAATCATCAGCTCCTCCTTGTGTAGCAAACACAACCAACTTGTTTTCACCATCCTGTGCTCGTCTTAGATGATGATGAAGACAATATGTGTGTGCGTGTGTTTTAAGCTAGTGCTAATTCGGCACTCCTCTGCGTGACTGCGTAGATCGACGTAGTTCTTTATCGCTCTGTGAATGTATTTCCTAGGAGTTCTATAAGTGAACTTCTGTTTAAAATTTGATTCGTTGAATTTCTTTTCAAGTCCCTGCTCGGGCGCCACTGTAACGACTCGTTTTCGCTGGGGTAAAAACTCAGCGGGTTCCAGGGTCGCTTACAGAAATTTATTGCAGTTGTATTAGTTTTAATAAGTGTTTTTATTTATTTTCAAAATTACTACTTATTTCCTATACATATATATAATTATATTTAATTACTACCCTACTCTGTGTGCTCGTGGTAGTGTCCGTGGTTTGTACTAGTGTCCCAGGGAGAGTCGGTCAAAACCATAAACTCCTGGCTCTCTCTGTGTTGCGTATGTGTCCCAGGGAGAGTCGGTCAAAACCATAAACTCCTGGTTCTGTCTCTTTTGCGTATGTGTCCCAGGGAGAGTCGGTCAAAATCATAAACTCCTGGCTCTGTCTGCGTTGCGTATGTGTCCCAGGGAGAGTCGGTCAAAACCATAAACTCCTGGCTCTGTCTGTTTTGCGTATGTGTCCCAGGGAGAGTCGGTCAAAACCATAAACTCCTGGCTCTGTTTGCGTTTTATTTATTGTTAATAGTCAAAGTAACTACGAAGCTTGGTGCGTCTGTAGGAGCTTGGTGCGTTGTGTACTTACTGAACGATGCTGGATCAAAGAGACTCACTGTCTGGTTCACTCCGCTTATATTGCGAAAGCTTGCCATGGGATCAGTGCTTGTTGTTGTCCTTAGGCCACCTTGAACTTCTGCTGTTTAACCACCTTGTTGTAATACCTCAAGTTGTCCAGCATAGTTGTTGCTTGCAGTAGAGTGGCATGATCGCTGTTGTTAGTTGTCGTGTTGTTGTTGTTGTAGAAACATTTCTTCGTACTCTGCCTGTTTACAGCTTTGCGTTTGCGATCGGTTAGCGTGTGTGTGGTGCGCTCCTGTTTTCCTCTGTGTTTCGCCTTCGGTCGCTATAGTGTTGTTGTTGTTGAAATATTTGTTCGCACTTCGCCTGCTTACTGCTCTGTGTTTACGATCGGCTCGCGTATGTGTGGTGCGCTCTCGTTGTCATCCGTGCTCCGCCTTCGGTCGCTGTAGTGTTGTTGTTGTTGCAGAGATTGGTTTGCACTCTGCCTGCCTACTGCTTTGCGTGTGCGATCGGTTAGCGTGTGTGTGGTGCTCTTTCGTGTTTCTCTGTGTTCCGCCTTCGATCGTTGTAGTGTTGTTGTTGTTGTTGTTGCGATAAATATATATTTGTACTCCGCCTGTTTACTGCTTTGCGTGTTTCTGTTTCTCCGTGTTCCGCCTTCGGACGCTGTATTGTTGTTGTTGTTGTTATAAATATTTATTTGTACTCCGCCTGCTGAATGCTTTGTGTGTGTTTCTCTCTCATTTTTCTCCGTGTTCCGCCTTTGCTCGCTGTAGTGTTCAGTATAACACTTTAAGTTTCTGAGATCATTACAACCTTTATGTTTATTGGTCCGATCTTCTGTGCGTAAATGTTTTGTTAAATGTTGTTAAATGTGTACTTATCCGCTGGCTTTGTTGTTGCATTTAGCGTGGGAGGTGGTTACCTTTTTTAAGCCGCATGATATCGGGGATGGTTGCATGCTTAAGTATTGTTGGTAGTTATTTCTAAATAAAATATGGTGGATATCGTTATTTGTTTTTGGAGTTAGCACGGTCTCTGATGGTAGCATACAGTTTTGTTGGATTCTTTGTAGGAGGTGTATGCGGAAAATACTTATGGTACTTTTCGTCTTTACAATGGGTACACTATTCCCCTCTGATTTTCCAGTTCACCTGTATACAATATTTTAAGGTTCATGTATACTGTGAAGATGGTAAGTATTGATTTTGCAATGCGTGTAACTTGGCTTTGTAATTATTTGTTTGTAAATATTTCTTTTTCAGTTTCGGGAACAAGAAAAAGTCACAGGGGGCTAGGTCTAGGGAATACGGTGGCTGCGGCATTATTATAGTGTTGTATTTGGCCAAAAAATCGCGCACAAGTAATGATGTGTGAGGAGAGGCCTTATCATGATGTAAAATCCAATTTTTGTTCTTCCACTAATCCGGGCGTTTCTGACGGATTGCTCCTCGCAAATTGCGGATTACTTGAAGATAATATTCCTTATTGACCGTTCTACCCTGCGGCAAGAATTCATATTGCACCACTCCCCTGCAATCAAAGAAAACTGTCAGCAAAACCTTCACATTCGACTGAACCTGGCGTCCTTTTTTCGGTCTTGGCTCCTGCGGCAGTTTCCATTGGGATGATTGAGCCTTGGTTTCTACGTCATAACTATAGACCCAACAGCCAACATTCGGAATACTTCCGCGCACTTTATGTTGTTTTTCACACAAAATTTGATACAAATACTTTGATCCATTTTTCGGGATAGACAAAAATCGAAGACAAGCTAAAACACGTCCACGCACAATAGCTGTAAAAAATGGACTGAACATTCAAAATGGCCGAGATAGTCAACATAAGTGAGGGACATGAGTACCAACATAACGCCACTTGGGGTCGATCAGACGAAGGATACTCCTCCCTCCCATATAATGAATTTTGGGGATCCCACTTAAAAGCAATTATCCTATCTATGCTTCTACTGATGATATATGAATGCAAATTGGTATATGTATACACTGGGTCTGTACTAGCATGCATTCCAAAAATGGGCAGATTATTACTACTGCCACGCCCACAATTAAGAAAAATCATTACCAGGTTCCTATAGAAGATACATGAACGAAATTTCACAGGAAGGTTTCGGGTACTAACATTTAACCCCACACAAAAAATGGGCGTGTTATTTTTAGAGTCACGCACACTATTTACGACCTATACAAAAATTTTGGACTAAATTTAATGTTAGTAATTATATTGACACTACAAACCCATATACAATAATTGGGGTCGATAGAATCAGTTCAAGGTACCATACCGAAAATTACCGTAGATATGATCCTAATGATGATTTATGAAGAAAACATCCCCATTGTTGAACTAGCACGCACAAAAAAAGGTAAAGGGTATTTCGAAGTCGGTCTGAAGCGACTTCAGACTTCTGTACTCGTTTTTCAAATGCGGTAGCCACACCCTTGAATATGTTGAATTTCAGTCAAGAATGCAATGATTGGTCTTTCTAGTATATCGTTTTTGGTTTCGACCAAAGAATATCCATAATTGTAGATAATTTTTGGTTTCGATTCTTGATTAAAAGGATTTTCCTCTGCTTCGTGGTTGCTGCAATTGCTACTGGGACTGAGCGCAGTAATCGTTACATAGGCATTTCGTTTATTCTCACTATGGATTGAATGTCGGCACTCTTGGGCGTGATCGTGACAAACTCTCATCGCATTGCAAAATACCATTTATTTAATGTATTTTTGTCTTCACAATTTTTTTTGTTTTGTATTTTACATGATAAAGTTATTGAAATTAAATTATACAAGTACGCGCACAATATATTTAGTCTAAAGCTTTGAACGGACCAAGGACACTACCCTGAGCAACATTCTAAATGAAGCCTTCATGCCAGACTCCATCAAAGCTTATGCAACGTCCAAGAATCCCGCGGACCAATGTTTTTTTCCCTCCAAAGCTATATACAGTTCAACACATGAGAGGTATTTAAGCTACCACACAATCTACGCGTACAAGCATACTCTAGATCCTTCTCGACACTTCTCTGGAAGTGCATTGAATATTCTAGAATTTTATAGTTCAACACACGAGAGATTTATATGCCACCACACAATTAAACTCGATAGACACTTGAATAGTGATCGCAGCAGTGTGTACATGGTCAATTTTAATAGTAACAGTAACAATATTTAAAAGTAATAAAGTGATTCGAGCTGAAGGCCCTGGCAGCTAGTGCCCCCCTTACAATGTAAAATAATAATTAAGTTATTGTTTTTCTAGTAATAATAATAATAATAATAATAAAGTGATTAAATGAATATATATATAAGGTGCAATATTGTACTATTAAAAGATAACTTTACGTCTAAGATTAAATTGTTGTGTCAATTCCAATAATTAATAAAAGTTAATTATGTTAATTTAAACAAGCAATAATTTGATCACTACTAATTCCAGCGGTACGCATTCGAGTATTAAGAGTTAATGTAAATTGTCAGGAGGGCAATTTGGTAACAATATATTCATGGGAGGATTGGATAAAAGGGATTTTTTCATAGCACTGTATCGCACATTTATTAGGTTAGGAAAATTGACTTTTTATTTTTCATTACTTCATTTTAGGCGTCTGCAATGCTTGGCTTGGATATCAATCCAAAATGAAACGCGATGAAATAATTTAAAATACTTGGATTGATTTGTCGAAATTTACTATGGCATTAGCAGATGGTTTAATATTTTCTGGTAGCTTAATTAGTATGTCACAATAATGTAGATAATTGTTTGAAACTGTATCTTACTTAAACCAATATTAAACTATGTACCGAAGAAAAACACAACTTGACGCAATTTTTGTGGAAACTTATTGGAGCAAGAACATGTTTGGAAGAGTTGAAGCGAATCAAGTACTCTTTACCACATTACTTGCTAATAACAACAACAGCAAAGTGAATTGGCACGTGGAGCGATAACTCACATGTCAAACAATAAAGCAATGTTTACTAGAATAAGAACGAGTAAAGAAGTCTGAAGTCGGGTGTTGTAAGTTAGAATCAAGCTACCTACGCGTAGTTGAACCACAGCACCGGCTCCTATTAAACTCATTAAGAATGCACATATTTATAGGGTGCAAATATTGTAAATGAGTAGTATTTATGCATTAATTATGATGTAAACTTTTAGGGTGTCACAGTTCCGCAGTCAAGCTGACGAGGGGCATTTAGAATGCACCGACAACACTTTTACTTTCAGTAGGTCAGTTGGCTTCAGCAACTTTTTTTTTATTTTATTATATATATATTTTATTGAATCTCCTAAAAAATATCTTAGAACTAACAATAAATCTTCATAGTATATTTAACATTTCACTTTTAAATTCATATTAATCATTACCAACCTCCCAGTGCCAGTGCTTTGAGGAGTTATGGTATATGAAAAGAAGTAGCGCAATACTTAAATAATAGCGTAATGAATAAGCTTAAAATCTAATTTGTTACTAAGCGCAGCACGTCCATCCTTTTCAGGCGGGTGTGTCCTTGATGCTGTAGTAGGCGCCTCGCTAATGCATTGGGATGCTTGTCTAGCTTTGCTAAGTAAGATTCAGCAAGTCGGGAAACTTCTTTAGTTACATACGGGATATGTAAATCTCTGTGGATGTTAACGTTTTTGATGTACCAAGGAGCATTGGTAATCATTCGAAAAATTTTCGATTGGGCTTTTTGCAGCTTTTCGACATTTGAGGGTGAAGCAGTACCCCAGAGTTGGATACCGTAGGTCCATATGGGCTTGATAATTACTTTATAGAGTAGAACTTTAAAGTCCAGTTTGAGCTTGGACTGCCTGTTCAAAAGCCAGTTTAGCTCATTTATTTTGAGTTTAATCTGAGTAATTTTTGCACTTATATGCTTTGCCCAAGTAAGTCTACGATCTAAATGCATTCCTAGATATTTAGTTTCTGTCGCCTGAGGGATCGGCTTGGTGTTAATTTGCACAGGGGGCTAGTACTCCTGCATAGAGTGAATGTGACATGAACGCATTTCGACTCATTGACTTTGATTCTCCAGTGGTCAAGCCATTCCTGAAGCATGTTGACGTGTGCTTGGAAGTTTTTGAAGTTGGAAGAAGTTTTGACGCCTCTTTCGGATTTGTGTGAGTACACAATATGGCTGTGTTATCGGCAAAAGTATAGGTGATAGTCTTGCCGTTTAATGGCATATCTGCAGTGAATGCCCATATTTGGAATGCATGCTAGTACAGACCCAGTGTATACATATTCCAATTTGCATTCATATATCATCAGTAGAAGCATAGATAGGATAATTGCTTTTAAGTGGGATCCCCAAAATTCATTATATGGGAGGGAGGAGTATCCTTCGTCTGATCGACCCCAAGTGGCGTTATGTTGGTACTCATGTCCCTCACTTATGTTGACTATCTCGGCCATTTTGAATGTTCAGTCCATTTTTTACAGCTATTGTGCGTGGACGTGTTTTAGCTTGTCTTCGATTTTTGTCTATCCCGAAAAATGGATCAAAGTATTTGTATCAAATTTTGTGTGAAAAACAACATAAAGTGCGCGGAAGTATTCCGAATGTTGGCTGTTGGGTCTATAGTTATGACGTAGAAACCAAGGCTCAATCATCCCAATGGAAACTGCCGCAGGAGCCAAGACCGAAAAAAGGACGCCAGGTTCAGTCGAATGTGAAGGTTTTGCTGACAGTTTTCTTTGATTGCAGGGGAGTGGTGCAATATGAATTCTTGCCGCATGGTAGAACGGTCAATAAGGAATATTATCTTCAAGTAATCCGCAATTTGCGAGGAGCAATCCGTCAGAAACGACCGGATTAGTTGAAGAACAAAAATTGGATTTTACATCATGATAAGGCCTCTCCTCACACATCATTACTTGTGCGCGATTTTTTGGCCAAATACAACACTATAATAACGCCGCAGCCACCGTATTCCCTAGACCTAGCCCCCTGTGACTTTTTCTTGTTCCCGAAACTGAAAAAGAAATATTTACAAACAAATAATTACAAAGCCAAGTTACACGCATTGCAAAATCAATACTTACCATCTTCACAGTATACATGAACCTTAAAATATTGTATACAGGTGAACTGGAAAATCAGAGGGGAATAGTGTACCCATTGTAAAGACGAAAAGTACCATAAGTATTTTCCGCATACACCTCCTACAAAGAATCCAACAAAACTGTATGCTACCATCAGAGACCGTGTTAACTCCAAAAACAAATAACGATATCCACCATATTTTATTTAGAAATAACTACCAACAATACTTAAGCATGCAACCATCCCCGATATCATGCGGCTTAAAAAAGGTAACCACCTCCCACGCTAAATGCAACAACAAAGCCAGTGGATAAGTACACATTTAACAACATTTAACAAAACATTTACGCACAGAAGATCGGACCAATAAACATAAAGGTTGTAATGATCTCAGAAACGTAAAGTGTTATACTGAACACTACAGCGAGCAAAGGCGGAACACGGAGAAAAATGAGAGAGAAACACACACAAAGCATTCAGCAACAACAACAACAACAACAATACAGCGTCCGAAGGCGGAACACGGAGAAACAGAAACACGCAAAGCAGTAAACAGGCGGAGTACAAATATATATTTATCGCAACAACAACAACAACAACACTACAACGATCGAAGGCGGAACACAGAGAAACACGAAAGAGCACCACACACACGCTAACCGATCGCACACGCAAAGCAGTAGGCAGGCAGAGTGCAAACCAATCTCTGCAACAACAACAACACTACAGCGACCGAAGGCGGAGCACGGATGACAACGAGAGCGCACCACACATACGCGAGCCGATCGTAAACACAGAGCAGTAAGCAGGCGAAGTGCGAACAAATATTTCAACAACAACAACACTATAGCGACCGAAGGCGAAACACAGAGGAAAACAGGAGCGCACCACACACACGCTAACCGATCGCAAACGCAAAGCTGTAAACAGGCAGAGTACGAAGAAATGTTTCTACAACAACAACAGCACGACAACTAACAACAGCGATCATGCCACTCTACTGCAAGCAACAACTATGCTGGACAACTTGAGGTATTACAACAAGGTGGTTAAACAGCAGAAGTTCAAGGTGGCCTAAGGACAACAACAAGCACTGATCCCATGGCAAGCTTTCGCAATATAAGCGGAGTGAACCAGACAGTGAGTCTCTTTGATCCAGCATCGTTCAGTAAGTACACAACGCACCAAGCTCCTACAGAGGCACCAAGCTTCGTAGTTACTTTGACTATTAACAATAAATAAAACGCAGACAGAGCCAGGAGTTTATGGTTTTGACCGACTCTCCCTGGGAAACATACGCAAAACAGACAGAGCCAGGAGTTTATGGTTTTGACCGACTCTCCCTGGGACACATACGCAACGCAGACAGAGCCAGGAGTTTATGATTTTGACCGACTCTCCCTGGGACACATACGCAAAAGAGACAGAACCAGGAGTTTATGGTTTTGACCGACTCTCCCTGGGACACATACGCAACACAGAGAGAGCCAGGAGTTTATGGTTTTGACCGACTCTCCCTGGGACACTAGTACAAACCACGGACACTACCAAGAGCACACAGAGTAGGGTAGTAATTAAATATAATTATATATATGTATAGGAAATAAGTAGTAATTTTGAAAATAAATAAAAACACTTATTAAAACTAATACAACTGCAATAAATTTCTGTAAGCGACCCTGGAACCCGCTGAGTTTTTACCCCAGCGAAAACGAGTCGTTACAGTGGCGCCCGAGCAGGGACTTGAAAAGAAATTCAACGAATCAAATTTTAAACAGAAGTTCACTTATAGAACTCCTAGGAAATACATTCACAGAGCGATAAAGAACTACGTCGATCTACGCAGTCACGCAGAGGAGTGCCGAATTAGCACTAGCTTAAAACACACGCACACACATATTGTCTTCATCATCATCTAAGACGAGCACAGGATGGTGAAAACAAGTTGGTTGTGTTTGCTACACAAGGAGGAGCTGATGATTTTTGCCGAAGAATTCGGTTTGGAGGCTACAGGTACCGCGGAGGAACTCCGTAAGCGACTATCAAAGTTCTTCACTGAGACAGACCTGACTCAAGATCAGCAAAACCGTCTAGAGAAGCTACAATCCATGTACGTTAGGAGCACGTCACCAAGGCCAGCTACGTCCATAGTTACCCGCGAAACGCTGGAAGTGGACAGGCCAGGGACATTCACAGGTGCAATACCAAAGGCATGGGATACAGAGTGTCGGAGAACATCACAGCATCACGCTGTGTCACCAACCGGCGTGGAACAAACGCACAGCGTAGCTGCACCATACGCAGTCATCTTTGACCAGGTGAGGAAGTGGTCTCTCAACTTTGACGGAGGGCGTGATCCGTTAGCATTTATAGAGCGAGTCGAGGAAATAGCAGAAGTGTACGACATAAATAAGAATTTCCACCCGCGTACTATGCCCGAATTGTTGAGAGAGCGCGCACTTATGTGGTACAGGAACAACAATCGTGCGTGGCGCGATTGGACCTCGTACAGGAGAGACTTTCTTAAGTTCTTCCTACCGGCCCGCTTCATGGAGAAACTCGAAGACCAGATTCGACAGCGTTACCAGGGACCTAGAGAAGCGTTCAAGCAGTATGTGATTGAACTGCAGAATCTAATGCGGCAAGTGGATTATTCAGAGGAGCAGAAACTGGAAAGAATCCTTCAGAACAGCCTGCCACAATTCCAGTTATACGTGCGCCGTAGAGATTTCGAATCGCTACAAGAGCTGGTAGAGATGGCCGAAGATTTGGAGTGCATTCGGGGAGAAGGCCAACTACTAACAATGCCACCCACAGAACGGAGAAAAGAGCAAGGTCCACCACGAGAGGTACGGAACCGTCAGGTGAAGCTAGAGAGCAGAGCGGCACCCATAGATCCCAGAACAGCCTGCAGGCGTTGTGTCAAAAATGGTCATATATCTCGACAATGTCGCAACGCGCAAATATTGTTTTGTTGGGAGTGCGGGCATAGGGAAGTGAGGACGATCGAGTGCTGCAAGCAGAGAGCACCACCCAACCGAAGACTACAATCAGGAGCACAGCACAGATCAGAACAGCGGCATCAAACCTCACAATTGGAAAAAGCATTGCACTGTGTCGGGCAACGAATCTGCGCCACCGTTTCCATTGGCACAGAAACCATCACCGCGACACTGGACACAGGTGCAACTAACAGTTTTGTGAGCACAGAACTAGTACGAAAGCTACGCGCTTCCACCAGCAAATTGTGAAAATCCCATACTAGAGTGCGTATGGCAGACGGCAGTAGTAGGACTGTCAGAGATTCGTGTGTGACGAATGTAAGGCTTGGAGAAAAGGCATGCAATCTAGAGCTACTAGTCATGCCGGACTCCAGTGATGATCTGCTCCTGGGAATAGACTTCATGACCAGCCTGGGAACAACATTGAAATGCGGTGATCAGGAGATCACATTGGGACCTCATAACAGTTGCGTGCAACCCCGAGAAATTGCAACGTGCACGACAATTCGTGTTGAGAATCTACCACATTTCAAAGCATCCCATTTCAAGAAGCACACCAACGTCAGAAATTCTAAGCAACAGACGCACAGCAAAGAATACACAGAAAAGCAACGCATTCGAAAACACACACCACCAGGAACATATATGACTCATGCAAACGAATTCACCTGCCACGGAATATGCCGTGCGAAAGCGGACAACGTATCCCGCAAAGGCATAGAGAGAAGGACCTCCCAGGAATCAACACATGGACCTCGGAAAAAGGACGCGAGCGCACCCCAGAGCAAGAAGGTCGCACACCGAAGGCGACCCAACATCAGAGGAATCAGCGTACCTACTAGATCAACACCAGTGAGAAACAGCCGAGACATACCACGTAGACGCAACCAGGGTGCAATCGAGTGCACCAACAACAGCAGAAGCGACGACAAGAGAGACAAACGTAACTCCAAGAGCCACCACAGCAAACGAATTAAACAATGGAACGGGGCTACATGGAGAACGTCAACAGAGAAACGGATGCCAATCACAGGCGACTCAGCGGTACGATTGAAGTCATAAACATCCGATAGTGAAAAACCAGAGAAGACTAAACGTAAGCACACGGAGACACCGCCAACACTGAATGCCACACCCGGGGAAGACCTCCACTTCCACAACGTAGCCGAACTCAGGGGACCCAAGGCAGATGGCTTACCAGCGACACTAGTGGCAGATACGATAGCCAATCTGAAGGAAAGCCCAGCCACGAGGACATGCCTGCGCTTTCAACGACCTCCATACCGAGTAGTACTACACCGCGGAGAAGCATCCGTTCTCTTCCGTCCGCAAAGTAGGGAGGAAGTGTAAAGACGAAAAGTACCATAAGTATTTTCCGCATACACCTCCTACAAAAAATCCAACAAAACCGTGTGCTACCACCAGAGACCGTGTTAACTCCAAAAACAAATAACGATATCCACCATATTTTATTTAGAAATAACTACCAACAATACTTAAGCATGCAACCATCCCCGATATCATGCAGCTTAAAAAAGGTAACCACCTCCCACGATAAGTATAACAAAACATTTACGCACAGAAGATCGGACCAATAAACATAAAGGTTGTAATGATCTCAGAAACGTAAAGTGTTACACTGAACACTACTGCGACCAAAGGCGGAACACGGAGAAAAATGAGAGAGAAACACACACAAAGCATTCAGCAGGCGGAGTACAAATTCATTTTTATAATAACAACAACAACAGTACAGCGTCCGAAGGCGGAACACAGAGAAACACGAAAGAGCACCACACACACGCTAACCGATCGCACACGCAAAGCCGTAAGCAGGCAGAGTGCAAACCAATCTCTGCAACAACAACAACACTACAGCGACCGAAGGCGGAGCACGGATGACAACGAGAGCGCACCACACATACGGGAGCCGATCGTAAACACAGAGCAGTAAGCTGGCGAAGTGCGAACAAATATTTCACCAACAACAACACTATAGCGACCGAAGGCGACTCACAGAGGAAAACAAGAGCGCACCACACACACGGTAACCGATCGCAAACGCAAAGCTGTAAACAGGCAGAGTACGAAGAAATGTTTCTACAACAACAACAACACGACAACTAACAGCAGCGATCAGGCCACACTACTGCAAGCAACAACTATGCTGGACAACTAGAGGTATTACAACAAGGTTAGCCAGCAGAAGTTGAAGGTGGCCTAAGGACAACTGGACCACAATAACAACAAGCACTGATCCCATGGCAAGCTTTCGCTATATAAGCGGAGTGAACCAGACAGTGAGTCTCTTTGATCCAGCTTCGTTCAGTAAGTACACAACGCACCAAGCTCCTACAGACGCACCAAGCTTCGTAGTTACTTTGACTATTAACAATAAATAAAACGCAGACAGAGCCAGGAGTTTATGGTTTTGACCGACTCTCCCTGGGACACATACGCAAAACAGACAGAGCCAGGAGTTTATGGTTTTGACCGACTCTCCCTGGGACACATACGCAACACAGACGGCGCCAGGAGTTTATGGTTTTGACGGACTCTCCCTGGGACACTAGTACAAACCATGGACACTACCAGGAGCACACAGAGTAGGGTAGTAATTAAATATAATTATATAGATGTATAGGAAATAAGTAGTAATTTTGAAAATAAATAAAAACACTTATTAAAACTAATACAACTGCAATAAATTTCTGTAAGCGACCCTGCAACCCGCTGAGTTATTACCCCAGCGAAAACGAGTCGTTACACCATATGGAACGGTTGTGAAAGTTGTAGCATAATTTTCACAAAAAAAATTCAAATTAGTTTGGCTAATTTTACATTTGGAGTTATACTTTATAGCATAATTATATTATACTATAAGGGAGAATAAATTGACCGAATTTTATAGTTTATATTAAATTTAAAAAAACAACCGAAAATTTAATAAAATTTAAGTATGGAAGATGTGAATAAAAGACAAACTAGCTGAAGCCATAATTGCAGTGTAAGCAACAGTACTGCAGTAATGAAAGTATTGACAAAATTCTAAATAGCATAATATCCAGCAAAACACTATTTAAAGGGTTTCGCATTGAAATATTTTGCCCTGTTCTGTAACAATAAACTAGTCCTGCAAATAATTGCAAACTGTTAGGAAAGTAAGTGTACTAAATAACGTGTAGGAAGTATAACTTACAATACCACACGGATCCAATCCTATGTTGGATCCTTAGCCTATACTCTACCAAGACCGTTAGTGCGTGACGATGAGTCACATCCTGCTCGAGGTGTCCCTGCCACTTACTGCACAACGGATCTAGACTGGAGAGTCAATAAACACTTCCCCCCTAATCCAGGGTGTTATGAGTGGTCGAGCCTATTGGATGGGTTTTGCAGTCAGGGGGTTATCCGCGTAGACTGTATTCGAACGGCGCCTCTCCGAAACCGGGCCGCATCGGGGAGTAACGGAGGCCTCAGGAGACCATGGAAGCCGACGATGGCAAGAGCACGTCGGCAAACAGTGAACCCACTACTAGCACAAGCAGTGCACCAACAACAACACTAACAAAAACAAACATGTCGGTAGCGGCGAAGAAGGACTCTAAGCCAAAACCGAAAAAGCCAAAGGGAAAAAAGTCCTGGAGAAATGGGGGGAAGAAAGTCCTGGAGAAAAGGGCGCCGCGGATAAGTTGGAGGAGGCCAACAAGATTCCAGAGGACACGGACCTTCAGGAAGATGTCTCCAAAGCGCCTGCACAACAGGGTACCGATGCTGAAGGTGGTGCAGATTACTCTGCTGCATTCTAAGAATGCATCAGATAACTTTGCCGTTTTTCTGGGTGAAGAAGACGCGGACATCGGCATTGTGCAGGAGCCATAGGTCAGAGGAAATGACGTTATGGGGCTCAAGCTGACCACATATAATAAGCACTGTATCAGGAACGGTGATAAGATTCGATCATGTATCCTAGTTAAGGAAGCAATTAATGCTTTTATCTGCCCACGGTACAGCTCAGTCGATTTAACAGTCGTAAAAATCGAGGTGCCAAGCGGACCAGACCTACTAGCGGCATCAGCTTATATGCCGCACAACAGTGACGGTCGTGATGGTCGCCAATGCTGCTGCCAAAAATGTCCCACTCCTTCTGGGATGCGACGCCAACGCGAGGCACATGCTATGGGGTAGCACCGAGGATAATGAAAGGGGTGAGTCACTTTTTAACTTTATAAATAATTCGAACCTTACAGTATGTTAAAGAGGGAATACTCCCACATTTACCTTCCCCAGCTCTAATAAATGTGCTGGATGGGAAGAAGTCCTAAGAAGTTTAACTCTAATTTCAGAAGACACATCAGCCCAGGTGGGAGAATGGATCCAACAAGAAGTCCTTCTCGGACCATAGTTGGATAGTTTTCAAGGTAAATGTTAAAACCGTAGATGCTATTTCTTACAGAATCCCCAGGAGAATAAAATGAAATTACGAGGGTAGCTAGCTCAAAACTTAAAATTTCTGAGACAATGAAACTCGAACCTACTGAGGCGATAGACAAAAAAGTGGGGAATCTTGATGAAGCTCTTAATATGGCTTACAAGTGCGCTTGTCCCGTCACTAGGAGTAGGAAAACTCTTCCACCATGGTGCACCAAAAAATTATCGGATCTCAGGAAGAGAAACAGGAAACTGTTCAACCAATGTTATAGGGACGAAGATTGGGCACGATATAAAGGGAGTCTCAAAACTTACAAAACATCTATCAGGGAAGCCAAGAAAAATGGCTGGAGAGAAATTTTTAGTCAATTGAGGCAACCTCTACTTCAGCAAGACTTAGCAAGATACTGTCCAAGGAACACACCAGCCCCTTTCCTTAGAAAGACGGATGGTGCATGGACGGAAACATATTCTGAAACACTTGATTTCTTACTGCAAACACACTTCCCAGACTGTAAAGATACCGCGTATGTATCTCAATTACCCGTTATGGACAATAAGATGCCACCGGTTTGTGACCTGATATTCACGGACGAAAAAATTAAACACTCGATAAATTGTTTCTCGCCTTATAAATCGCCGGGCTTGGATGGGATTTTCCCAATCATGCTGCAAAAGTTACAGGTTGTGGTGATCCAATGGCTGAAGGGGATATATAAGGCATGCATACGCTTCAACTATATCCCCCACAGTTGGAGGAAGCGGATAAGATTGGGCATGAGTCGGCAAAAGATTTTAGACCCATTAGTCTTACGTCGTTTCTTCTTAAAACAATGGAGAGGGCTCTGGAAATCCACTCCAGGTCATCTGGGTCACCGGACACAGGAAAATAGATGGAAATGAGAAGGCTGATGAATTGGCGCGCAGAGGAGCCTCTCTCGATCTAACCCATGTGGAACTAGTACCTTTTTCCATGGGTGCGATTAAGAGGGGCATCTACATGCACTGTCTTACCTTAGCGGGCAATAGATGGAGGACACTAACAAAATGTAATAAATCCCGGGCGACCTGGCCAGTCTTTAACACAGTGAGATCTAGGGATCTCATAAACAGGGACAGCATGGACACCAGCCGCCTCACGGCGGCCTTTACGGGTCACTGGCTCGTGGGTACTCATGCAGAGAAATTGCAGAGACCGTACAATACCCATTGTGGAAGTTGTGGAAATTCAGAAGAGAAGGAAACCTTAATCCATTTTCTTTGCGAATGCCCGGATCTGGCCGCCGCAAGAAATAGAACACTAGGAAACTATTTCCTATCGAGTTTATCCGATCTCTCTGCTGTAAGACCGAAAGATCTTTTAAGATACCTAAACTCCACAAAGTGGATTTAGTGAACAATCCATCGTTTTCTCCGGCGTTAGGAGAGGTTGTGGTATCAAAACGTCGCTAAGGCGATAATTGTGATCCATGTGAGGACCGACTTGGATCAGCCACTAAAACCAACCAACCAACCAACCAACCAACCACACGAAATATAAGGAAAGTGCTACTCTAATTTATGATAAGAAATAAGAAAGCCAAAAACTAAATACCAATAGTATTCTAATATACAATTACTGACTCATTCTATTTACACAAAGTACAAAAGGTTTGGCCTGACACTCAATATATTATAAAAAAAAATCAAGTTCCTACACTGTACAATCAATAGCCAACAGCTCCATTAATATTAAATTGTGCACAAGAAATTTAATTCTCAGTGACCATAATATACTCAACCCAAATTCAAGCTGTTAAATGGTTTCAGACACTATCACATGGACCATAATATGACTAGATAAAAATTTGGCAAACTTATTATTTGTTTTTGTCAGAAGTTATATTGCACACCTTTTGATGCCTGATCCTTGTCAAATGGTCTTGAAGCCTCCACCGGCAGTCACTATCAGATATTTCAAGACCTCCAGTCTATGTGTGCCGCATATTCCATGCGAAAACCAATATGGGCATTTTTGATTAGTTTCGGTTAAACAAGATCTCGATACTATCAAATCTACTTTCACAAAAATACTTAATGAAATTACAAATTAAGGCAACTTCTCTGGCGCCAAACTATCTGTTAGTAAATGTAAAATACTACATATATGTAAGAAAACCAAATGTAATTATTTTAGCCTTAAATATGATAATGTAAATATTGAACTTGTAAAACATCTGAGAATTCTTGGTGTTATTTTTGATAATAAGTTTAACTTTAAGGAGCATTGTTTACAGCTAAGAAAAAGTCTAGCTACCCGCCTCAACATTATTAAATACCTAACATCCAAACACAGTTTAATACACATTTCAACATTAATTAACATCACCAGAGCTCTCATACTCTCAAAAATAGATTACGCATTGCCAATTTATGGATGGTGTTCTCAAAAAAATCTAAAATCTTTGGAAGCCCCTTACAACACAGCTGTTCGCAGGAGCATCAGCGCCTTTCCAACGTCACCTTTAAAAAATATATTCGCTGAAGCTGGGCTACCATCTATTCAACAGCAATTATCGTTGTCAACATCAAAACTCATCCCTAAACTCTTCATTACTAACAACAGAGTACTGCACAAAGACATAATGGAGGTTGTCAAGCACAAACGACAATATAAAAATTAAATCCATAATTCGTAGATGTGTCCAACTCTCCAAAAACCTTGACCTTGGGATATAAAAGTCTGTCAAACTAAGCGACAAAGTGAACTACCTTGGAATATAAAAGATAGCTCCTTCGCATTGAATTTACTGCAATAACCAAAAACAGTTACCGATCCCAAAGTTTATAGACAACTTTTTACAGAAACGGCAAGTGAATATATAAACAAAAAATGGAGCCTACTCTATACAGACGGATCAAAAGGAACTCTTGGCACATCATTTGCTGTAGTCCACCACAACGGAAATTTAATTACGTCAGGATGTCTTCCTCCTTTTAGCTCTGTATTTACAGCCGAAGCTTTTGCTGTTAAATGTGCCATCGACTTTGCTCACAAAAATAAAGGAAACTTCCTTATATGTACACACAGCAAATCGACTATTGAAGCCATTCGAAACTTCAATATTGATAGAAGCAGGACCATAAACAATATCCATAACTCGTGTATTAAACATTCCAAGAAAATAAAAATTATGTGGGTACCAGGACATTCGGGGATACCAGGTAACGAACTTGCAGATATAGCTGCTGCAGAGTCAATTACAGCTCCAAACTACGTCTTCCAAGTCACAGAAACTAAAGACCTACTGCGACATATAATATCTCTCCATGTTGCCACGAACTATTGCACTTGGAAAAAATATAAACACTTTTACACCACCTTCAACACAGATGGAATGAAACCATATTATCCTGTAACTTTCTCTCGCCAACAAACAAAAAACTTTGTACGACTTCGCTTCGGGCACACCAAATGCTCAAACGAGCATTTGCTACGTGGGGAACCGTTACCTAACTGTCAATTCTGTGGGGAATCAATATCCTCGTTACACCTGCTAAATAACTGCCCCAACTTCCAAAAAACCCGTAAAAATATATTCCATAACCAGATTCCAAGTGATTCTCTAAAAGATACATCAAAGAATAACATAACAAAGATTAATAAATTCTTAAAAGAATGCCACATCCAAATTATATTTAAATACCTAAATAAGTAAATATGTAAAATAATATATTAAAATCGAGTTGAAGGCCCTGGTAGCTATGACTCTTCTTCTTAAATTAGTTATAATAATTGATTATTGTGATTAATCCTTTTAAATAAATAAAATATTTCTTGTTTTAATTGGCTTGTGCGACAGTTCTATGGAAATATGTCTCCAAATACTTTAAAATGTATTTGGCAGATCTAGAAAAAAACATTTGAAAGATTTCTAAGGAGAATATTTCACGTGTAGTTTTTTTCCTTTCAATGAATCTTTCAATATACAAATGCAAAGAGCCCCCCTTCGCCAAAGTCAGGTTGCAGTTTGCGCAATTAAACTTTTTAAGGTTAGCTTGCAAACTGTGACCCGCAAAGTAACGCGAAGTAGAAACTTCTGCATTTGGTTCATTCCCACCGCCGTTTTGTCTTTAACTGTCGCTAACCGTGCTATTGTCATTAACTGTCATTTCGTAGTGAATATTAGAATTTTCAAAATTGTCCAGAAGTACTAATAATTCGGTCGCGCGTCGTCTAGATCGGTTCGTTTCGTCGCACCTACGAGAAAATAAATTCAGTAAAGTTTAAAAAAGTGTAGAACGCCTAAAAAACTAAAGTCCCAACTAATTGCCTTGTCAAGGATTGAAAATTATTTGAAAAGAAAATAAAAAGCAAAAAATTAAAATAGAAAAGAAAATATAGTGCAGAACGGTACTCAAAAGAACTTAAAAAATAAAATAATATAAACAACAGCAGTTGTCTTACTGCGCTGCTGACAGTGACAACCAATCTATTACAGTGACACAGCTATTACTAAGTGTGGCTAGTGTATGGGATAAGTCACCCATCATCTATGACCTTTTATTATTCAATTAAATATGCTTATCGCGTGCTGCCACATTGCTAGAATTTTAAACTGAAATGAGTAACTTAAAAAACCACCACCTGGTAGGGGGTCCAAAGAAAAAATACTAAATCTTGAATCGCAAAACGCAGAATTGCTGGAAAAAACCCAAAACTTAGAAAAATTATGTCCATTGTTAAAAAACGAGTTATCTGTACTCAAAAGTGAGAATGTAAAAGTTAAATCAACCGAAAATTATACTAACACAAAAATTATTAATAACGAAAAAAAGTATGAGACTGATGAGGATGAACTAGTCAGAGAGACGGACTGGATCCTCAAAAAGGAAAGACCAACCAAAAAACGGAAGGCAGAGACCTCTCCGGAAGTGATCACACAAAGTGGACCTACAGTTTCAAGTACTAAAGTGACTGTCACTACTAGTAAAATAGCTCCTCCAATTGTTGTGAACACTACAAAAGATTTTAAGAAATTACACACCCAGCTTATTGCAACTATAAAAAACAAGTTGTTTGTTAATGGTGCATACAGAGTAATAACTTTTGACTCTTCTGACTATCGGGCTGTTACGAAGTTGTTAACTAATGAAAGTATCCCTTGGTTCAGCTATGAAGACATGCTATTAACAAACTTAAATGGAAGACGAAGGAATCGCTTGATATGTTCGTTCTGACATTCGACTCTTCTGAAGATGTGAAGAAAATTCACGAAATCAAAAACATTTTAAATACAATTGTAAAGATTGAACCAATAAAATCATCTAACTTAAGTGCAAAAGTTGCCAATCATTCGGCCACACAAAAAATGTCTGTGGGAAACCTCCACGATGCGTCAAATGTGCTGGCAAACATATATCTTCAGAGTGCCAAAAGCCAATAGCTGATAAACCCAAATGCTGCAATTATGGTGAGCCGCACCCAGCAAATTATCGTGGCGAAAGCATTACAAAAAATCAGATCGAAGAAGACAACTTTTGTTAAAACGAAGGATCGCGATAATAATCAATTTGCTGCGTCAAAAAATGTCCCCACCAAAATTGGACCATCGACGAGTACTAAAGCAGCAAGCTATGCTCAAATAACGAAAGGCTCTGCCCCACAAAGCACCGATGCGCTGTCAATAATCTTGGCAAAGCTAGACCGCCAGGAAAAAATGTTCAAGCATTGGAATTGCGCTTGGGAGCCCTGGAGCACAACATGCTATTTTTAAATTATGGCTGATTGTCTAAGACTGATTTGATGGAATGCAAATGGTTTAGCCAAACACAAAAATGAGCTGAAAGTCGTGCTTAACAATGAAGATATTGATATATGCTTAATTGCTGAAACTCATTTTACTAAGCAATCGCATGTGTCCTTTAAAAAATACGCGCTTTACCATACAATACATCTTGACAATTGTGCTAGGGGTGGTAGCGCAGTCATAATCAAAAGCTCCATTAAACATCATTTGGAGGCTCAAATCAGCACAAATGAGTTTCAAACCACATCCGTTTCCGTTGAAACTTCCAAACAACCACTGGTTCTAACTGCTCTATATAGTCCACCTAGGCACCAGTTGAAATATGAAGACTATTTGTCTCTTTTTAATCGTTTCCATGGTCGTTTTATAATTGGAGGAAGTCGACTCCATACGCCATACGTTTTGGGGCTCAAGGCTCACCACGACAAAAGGAAGAGAATTATTCAAAGCCAGCGTACATGTTGTAATTCAATTTCTACTGGTAAACCAACATATTGGCCATCGGATACTAGCAAAGTACCAGACTTAATTGACTTCTTTGTCTACAAAAACATTCCTGCAGCGCATTTAACTATCACTGAAGGATTTGATCTGAGTTCTGACCATTCTACGGTGTAATTGATAATTTCCAAAACCCCAGCACTAAATCAAAGCACATCAACGTTAGTAAATGCTTGTACTGACTCTACTTTCAAGTGCAGCTAGAATAATTAGCCAAGTTTGATTCTATTGTTACCAGTGAGCAACTTGATGATGCTATACTCCACTTTACATAGCAAATACAGATGGCAGCGTGGAATAGTACACCCACACTAAGACTTCTTCTGCACGGGAAAAAATATCCAGCTTTTATTAAGAGCTTAATTGCAAAGAAACGGAAGCTACGGAAACGTTGGCACCAAACCAGATCTCCAGCAATCAAATCGAATTTAATCTTAGCCAGCAAACATTTACACACAGCAATCAAGTAATTCAATAATGACACATTTAATCGATTTCTGATGGATCTTACAGCTGACAAGACCACAGAGTACTCTTTGTGGAAGGCGGCTAAATCATTCAGCGAGCAAATACAACACTGTGCTCCAGTTAAAATCAACGAGACACTGTGGGCCAAAAGCAAAGTTGTTTGCTGATCATCTTGAAAAGACCTTTAGTCCAAATGAAGGAGATGATAAAATAGTTATAAATTAAAGTTGGCTAGAGTGCAATACCCACATTACTCAAGTAACTCCAGAAGAAGTTGGTAAGCAAATTCATAAAATGAAACTCAAAAAAGAGCCAGGATTTGACTTAATAACGACGGAAGTTCATCGTAAACTGCCCAATAATTGCGTCTCTTATCTGTCTGATTTAATTAATGTGTGCTTCAGGTTGAGGCAAGTTCCTATATATTGGAAATTTGCAGAGGTAATCATGGTACCGAAGCCTGGGAAATCACTCAACGACGTATCATCGTATAGGCCAATATCCTTACTGCCAGCATTGTCAAAACTATTTGAAAAATTGCATTTAACGCCATTAATGCCAATAATTGAGAATAAAAACTTGATTCCCGCTCACCAGTTTGGTTTTAGGAAAAATCATTCGACAACTGATCAAATCCACAGAGTTGTGAATATGGTCGAAACTGCGTTGGAAGGGAAAAAAGTGTGTTCCGCCGTCTTCCTAGACGTTTCACAAGCTGTCGATAAGGTGGAACATGCAGGCCTATTACAAAAGCTGTGGACATTGTTGCCAATGCAATATTGCGAGGTGCTTTCATCATACCTTGATGACAGGTACTTTAGTGTTAAGTACGAAAACGCCCATTCTTCTTTGAAAAAAATTAATGCTGGTGTTCCGCAAGGGAGCATCCTGGGGCCTCTGCTGTACCTCCTGTATACATACGACCTACCAAAAGCAAATCAGCAGGTAACCGCAACATTTGCGCACGATACTGGTGTTCTGGCTACAGGTAACACTATCGAAGACGCGATGGCTAAGATACAAGAGGCTGTTAATTGTATTGCTTGATGGGCTAAGAAATGGCGCATTAAGTTAAACAAAACCAAATCAGCGCATATAGTTTTTTCACTGAAAAATACACCTTACAAACCGATTTTCATGGATGGGTTAATAATCATACATGTCAACGAAGCCAAATACCTGGGTAGTACACTCGATGCTAAATTGCGCTGGAAAGCTCACGTAAAGAAAAAACGAGAGGAGCTCGACCCGAAATTCAACAAATTGTAATCACCTTATTGGCAGACACTCTACCCTGTCAATTCACAACAAACTAATGGTGTATAAACAAATACTGAAGCCGACCTGGACCTATTGCATCCAATTTTGGGGATGTTCTAGTGAAATATATATTGCCACTATCCAACGTTTTCAAAATAAAGTGCTGCGATGTATTGTTAATGCACCATATTATGTTAGAAATAGCGATCTGCATCGTGATCTTGGCATGCCAACTGTCACTGATGTGACAAAAAAAATTAGCAATTTCTCAGAAACAGCGACTGAAATCGCATGTCAACGTTGCAGCATCCAGTTTACTTCTGATGACTTCGCAGCTTAGGTGGCTAAAACGGAAAACAGTGTCAGACCTATTGGAACTCGAGTAGCCGATATTTTATTTATATGTTTTACGAGTATGTTAGCATGTACATAAAATACTTAACGCTTTTCTTTTAATTTGTTTAATTTATTCGAACAAAATTGCTAGTTAGTATTACAAGTATTTACTAGGTGCAATTATACAACGTTTCTGTATATGGTATAAGATTCGTTGATAAAAAAAAAATAAATATCCGATATCAGCGAGAGGTTCCAGTCCAGGTTAGTATCATGATCATCGTTTCAGTTAGTATTCAATAAGAATGATTGTGTGATGATTTTCATAGATAATAATCTAGGCTTCAGATATTTTATATCTGAGGGATTAACCTTGTTTCCAAGTTTAGATCTCAATACGGAAAAAAAAATTCCAGACAGTCCTGATTCATCCTACGAAACATAATATACGAGTACTTAACTAATATAAAAATCATTGCAGAATGCTCGTATATTGCATAGGGTGTAGTGTAACCCACCAATACAATGTATTTTAACATGGGAAAGCACTTTCAAACTCAATAAAACCATTAAGTTTAAACAGTAGCCTATTAGTTATGGAGGCTAATAATATAATTACTAATATATGAGTATATTTAAAAAATGAAATAAAATAAATACATATATATTATTTACATTTATGAAAAATCTAAATCAACGGTTCCTGAATACATTTAATATTATACGCTGACGAATAAGAACTTTTGTATTATTATATATCTGAATTATATGTGTGCAGGGGATTACAGCTCGACTTGGCTGATTGTTTCTTTTCCTTCAGCCACTCAAAATGCATGTACACAGCAGTACACACCACAACCCGTCCGCTATTAGGTTAGGTTAGGTTAACGTGGCAGGCGGTCTAAGGACCAGCTCACTCAGACCACCATGGGTCGATTGTGATACCGCCGCGTAACAATGCACCTCTGATTCACTCCTCGAACCATTTCAAAGCCCTAATAAAGCGCAGGATTCGTTTGATCTTCGCGCTAGACACTTATGTACGAGAGTTAAAAGCGTATTTGCCCAATGAGTCCGCTCTGCTTCTAGCCAGAGCTGGGCAACTACCGAAGAGATGTTTCAGAGTCTCCTCCTCCTCCTCATCCCCACAGCTTCTGTAGTATTCATGAGAGAATACTTCCAGCCTTAGAGCATACCTGCCGAACAGCCACCAGATACCAGTTACACAAGCCACGACCTTAGGGATATCTTCTCTCGACAGGGCAAGCAAGTCTCTAGATTTTCTCCTCTTAAGCTCCGGCCACATTAGCCTGGTCGTTAACCAAGTGCCCTAGTGTGCCCAAGATCCATTGGCCTCTCGTACGACCCTATCTTTCAGAATCAGTTTACAGATGGTAATTGGTATTCCAACCTCGCATCTGTCCGTGCATAAAGGAAGGCTGGTACCTCGTCTGGCTAACTCATTAGCCCTACAGTTGCCTTCAATATCCCTATGTCCCGGAACCCATTTTAGGCGTAACCTGAAAACGTTGCTGATGTCATTTAGGGCTGCCAGACAGTTCTGAGCAACTTTGATCACAGTGCCACCGAGTTCATTGATCATTGACTTGATGGCCGCCTGGCTATCCGAGTAGATATTTATAATATTCTTTGTTACGGCATGTCTATTTAAGTAGACGGCTACCTCCTTTATGGCTAGGACCTCTGCTTGATAAACACTGTACTGGTCGGGGAGAAGGAAAGAAAGTTCCAGTCCCAATTCTTGTGAGAAAATTCCAAAACCGACTCTATCGTCAAGTTTGGATCCGTCAGTGTAGAAATTTAGTTCCCCCCCTTCTCCATGGCATTGGTGTTTGCCACTCTCTTCTAGACGGAATATATGTCTGGAAGTGCCTATCGAAGTTGAGATTAGGTATAGATGTGTTGGATAGAACTACTCAAGGTATGCGCAATAGTCGAGTGACTTATCTGCCGATCATGCAATAACGCCGCACATTTCAGCCTTAGTGCTGATGTGGCGGCCACTTGTTTCCCTACCAGCTCTAATGTAGGTAGATTGAGTATTACTTCTAAAGCTTTAGTAGGCATGGTCCTTAAGGCACCAGAGATGCGCAGAAAAGCCGTTTTTTCGACCTTGCACAGAAGCTTCAAATAGCTTTGTTTCTGAGTGGCTGGCCACCATACCAGTATTCCATATAGAAATATAGGTCTGATCACCGAAATGTACAGCCAGTGCATAATTCGTGGGGATAACCCCACCTTATTCCGACCGCTTTTTTACACGTGGACGAAGCAATATTGGCCTTTCTGACTCTTTCTTCAATATTGGATTTCCAGGTAAGTTTCCTATCTAGTACTAGTCCCAAATATTTGACTCTCTCCTTTGTCGGAATTTCCACACCTTCGTATGTTACCGGGGAGATCTAAGGAGATTTATTTTTCTTGGAAAAGAGGATTAATTCTATTTTATCGGGGTTTAACCCTAATCCCCTTCTGCCCGTCCAACAAGTAAGCGTGGCCATGCAATATCCATAAGAGTGTTTGGATATTTCCCACTGATCACAATTGCCAAGCCATCAGCATAGGCGTTAACATGGCATTAATCTCTCCAATGTTTTTAGGAGGAAAGACGTGAGGTTGATTGTTCTGAAGTCTTTAGGACGCTTTGTGTATGAAGGCAACCTTTTTTTATCTCCATCTTAGGGGATATAGCCCAGGATAAGACAGCTTATAATTGCAGCCACAACCCAGGTGGTAATTATGTCCCATGATTGTTGCAATTCTGCTGGGTAAATTCCATCCGGAACCGGAAATTTGTATGGACAAAAGGTGTTAATGGCCCACTCAACTTACTCGGCTATAACTATCGCATTTCCTATCTCTGACTACCTGCCCATAGATGTCGAGTTATTACACTCCACTCCGCTACTACTGTTGGGGTCCTTATCTGCTTGTCGGCGAGAGACGTCCTCTGGAATATCCTGTCGCGGCTTGTCCTGCGCGGGAACCTGTAAACCTACACCACTTTCTGAAAGAAACACTACACTCTTTTAGGTTTAAAATAACAAGAGAGCTTTATTCTTAAAATGCTAGTTCTTATATACTATTTACAAATAAACATTACAGTCTACGTCTTCACTTTTCTGGTGTTCCAGTTACGCAATTGTTATTTGGTGTCAGTTGCTCAAGCCCGCTGACCTACTGCAAGTAAAAGTGTCGTCGGTGCATTCTAAATGCCCCTCGTCAGCTTGACTGCGGAACTGTGACACCCTAAAAGTTTACATCATAATTAATGAATAATTACTGTTCATTTTCAATATTTGCACCCTAAAAATATGTGCGTTCTTAATGAATTTAATAGGAGCCGGTGCTGTGAGTCAACTACGCGTAAGTAGCTTGATTCTAACTCACAACATCCCTCCCCTCTTTCTAAAAGAAGTTAGTGCAACTAACTTCCATAAAATCTCTACAATATTTTTCTTGCACTGTAAACAATTATGTGCATTTATTTAACTCTATAGTACATATATATAATTTGTTTTATTTTTTTTTTCATGAAATCGCCTTGTTTGGGTTCTATCACGGTTTTTTCTTCCTTTTTTATTCTTTTCTTTTCCATATATATATATATTTTTTTTTTCTCTAGCTTTTATTTTCTTTTGTAGTTTTCTTTCTTTTATTTTTATTTTTTTTTCTTTACTTTGTTTTTGTTTTTGTTTGTTTGTTTTTTTTTTTTTTTTATTTCTTTTTATTTTTATCCATCATTATTTTTTTTTTATATTCCCCTTTTTATAATTTGGTCTTTCATTGACTCTTTTCTCATTGGCGTATATACAAATATCTAAACAATAACACAATTCTATTCTATACATAAAACCTTATATTATACTGCGCCCTCTGCTACCTGCTGGTCCAGTTGACGACCGTCGTTGTCAGAGTGAAGTCCCTCGATGAACTCTGCATACCCCTCCCTTCTTTCTGAACCGGTACGTAAAAAGATGATGCAAGCTTGCGCGATTAGACGCGCTTCTGACGAAGTCAAAATAAATATTCGATATTCGCTTAGTGAGTGACAATGGATATTTTCTCATTGGAGAAATCGTTACGAAGTTTAGCCGATAAATCTTGGCTATGTTATGTTCGATCTTTTCGTGGTTAAAAACGATTTTTTGCGCCAGGAGATTATTCTGCGAAGCTAATTGAACGATGTAGTTGTGGCTGTTATTGTTATTGTAGCCGTTTCTCGGTGGAATTACGGAGTTACCTCGGGTTTTGGCTAAAATTATCTCTTTTTCATTTTCGACAATAATACAATATACATACTGATATATGTAATAATGGCAAACACGTTGGTACGGACAACGTACATGTTAGTGCTTTTCATGCCATTTAGTCAGTTATGCAATAAAACTCAAGTATTATTAGACTTTTACTAGTCAGATAGAGACTCTTCCATTCGGCCGATACCATCTCCATTTTTTTATAAGCTTAAATCGTAGTCATCTCGCACATGGGAAGTTGAAAGCTCTTCCACTTTTTCATATAAAAATGAATTCTCACTAATTTCGTTTTCATTTTTTTCCAACCCAAAAATTATCTCTGGCCATTATCGTTGCCAAACTCGTCTTTCTTCCTTTGCGGCTTACTGATCACTTTTCTTCTACGTCTTCTTACTTCTTCTCATTCAGTCAGATTTTTGTTCGCTGCACTTGCATTTCATCTACTGGTCTCCTGGATGTTGGTTAACATCTTACTCAGTCTTCGACGCTGCAGGAAGTCCCTTCCAGGTTCATGCTGCACCATATTGAACCATCCAGATGTTTGTTCACCAACGCCTGAATATCTAAAAACAATACGCTTAGCTTATCGGACTTGCCGAGTTTTAATTATTCTTACTAGCTATTACATTCATTCAATTTTTAACGTAAACAGTAAATTGGATTCAAATCTATATATCGCTTATCTACTACGTCTTAACAAACAAACTATAAACAAGTAACAAAAACTATTTCCTTTACAAATACTATTAATTAACTATAATACATTTTCTTACAATTGTTGGCGGCATTAAAACTTTAAATCCTTCTCAAATATATACATTTTACAAAAATTTGCTTCATACATAATAATTATTTTCTAATTGAATTATATGCCGCCCAAAAAAAAAATTTTTTATATCAATTCTTGGCAAAACTAGTGCCTTTTACATAAGCGAGATTATTTAAGATAAACCCGTTTATGTGAAAACATTGTCCATTGCATGACTATATCTTTCATCGCATACAATTGACTTTTTATTTAAATTTACTTCTAGCCTGATATGTATATATCCATTAACGATTCTATTTTCCATCCTGTAATCAGCCCGTATATGAATACATACATACATTCAAGGCGCTTTAAATTACCTAGAATTAATTACTAACGTTATTTTCCCCAATTAACTACACATTTTTTCGAATTTCCATACGCTAATTTCCTAAACAATAAACAGTTAAAACCTATGTACGAGTATATCTACATATAGCCTGCTGCAGTATCTGCAAATATATACATACGCACATACCCATTCCTCCTAACTAGAATACTTACTTCTTTAAATATACATTCGTACATTCATTCTTTAACTTATACACATATATATATACTCGTATATATACTTACTTCACCAGCAGTTCCATTGCCTGGCGTTAATGCCCACGCATCGAATTTCAGTGCATACACTGCCGTATGTATGTATGTACATATTCGAAGTTTTGTTTTATATTACTTACCCACGACTGTCTTATTATTTCATTTTATTTTTTAATTACGTGCAATATTTATCATTATTTAAAAAAAAAAATATTTTTCCCTACTATGCTTCGCTCGGCCACAGTGCATAATAAGCACTTTTATTACGTCAACTTTAATCGCTCGATTTTAAGTGGCACACTTCTACTGGCTTTGACTTTGAGAATCGGAGCTGTGTGTGTTATTTGATACACACACGTACATGTTTACGTTGTTATTTTTGTGTTTACACTTGTAAGACACTGCTAACACATGTCTTTATTTGTGTGGTCTAAAGTGGAATAATTTCAATAAATTATTATGTAGCTTTTTATTTTTTCCCTTAATCGTTACGACTGTTGTAACTGGGCTTCGGATCTCTGCTACTACATACGGACCTATCCACACAGGTGAGAATTTGTTTCTCCTAGCCTGATTCTTCATTAGTACTTGATCACCCACATGAAAAACTACTGGGTTTAGTACCTTGTTATAGGCTTCCCTGGCCACTCGTTTAGCACATTCCTGGTTTTCTCTAACCAATTCGTGCGCTCGCTGCAACTGATACTTTTGCACTTTATTCGGGTCATCAGCATTGTATACAGGCGCACATTTGCGCTTCAAATTCGCTGGCATGTTGAAATCAAACCCGTAGAGTGTTCTAAACGGAGTTTGCTTCGTTGATACATGCACAGTATTGTTGTGTACATGCATCGCAGTGGTTAACCATTGATCCCAATTCGAGCCGTCTTCCTTGGCAAAACTGCGCAAGTACTCGGCCAGAGGTCGATGACTACGTTCCAGTGAGCCATTCGCCTGTGGATGATATGGTGTTATGTGCAACTTCTTGATTCCCAGCATTTTACACGTTTCTGAGAATAGTTTTGATACGAAATTTGAACCATTGTCGGTTATCAAAATCTTAGGTATGTTGTATCTTGCTATAATTTCATCAAAGAATGCTTTGGCCACCGTACTTGCTTCAGCATCGGGTATAGCCACGCACGCCATATACTTTGAGAAATCGTCTTGGAACGTCAAGATGTATTTATTGCCCGAAACAGTCTCAGGTAAAATACCTACAATATCCATATGAACCTTATCAAATGGTTGCTTTGGTGTGTCCGTTAATACCATGGGCATCTTTGTTAGCCTTGAACTTTTGTTGGCCTGGCACTTTGGGCAACTTCTTACGTATTTTTTTATGTCCTTGAGCATACCTTTCCATCCGTATACTCGCCTAATTCTGTCATGGGTTTTCCAGAATCCCTGGTGTCCACCTAGAGGTGAATCATGGAAACCCTTTAACACAGCCTGGATATCCTTTATATCCTTCAGCCATTCCACACTACTGGCTGCTTGCTCATTGGTATCGAAACCCGCATTGCTAACATCTCTTGTAGCATCAACTTTGTCCTTCTGTATCCTCTCGGCCTTCTCCTTATCCGACCGTGCTTTGGACCTTGTTTGCACTACTGATACTTTCTGTGCCTGTGGTACTCTGCTGAGTGCATCGGCATTCAGATTCTTTTTCCCAGGTTTGTATATGATTTCAAAATCATACTCAGACAATTTGTGTCTGAACCTGGCTAGCCTAGACGTTTGATCTTTCAAGTTGGCTATGCCTCTCAACGGCTGGTGATCAGTGTATATCTTGAATGGGCGTCCTAGCAGATATGCCCTAAAATTCTTTGTAGCCCACACTATGGCTAGAAATTCTTTTTCTATTGTGGAGTATCTCTTTTCCGTGTCGCTAAGCGCTCTGCTTGCGAATGCTATTGGTCGGTCATTACCGACTTCCCCTTGTGATAATACTGCCCCTAACGCTTCATTGCTAGCATCAGTGGTCAACAAAAAAGTTTGTTCAAAGTCGGGGTATGCCAAAATTGGTGGCGAGCTAATTATCTCCTTTAGCCTCTCGAATGCTTGCTGACATCTCTCTGTCCATTCGAACTTTGCTTCTTTTCGTAGCAACTTATTAATGGGCAAAGCAATTCCGGCTAGTCCTTCCACGAACTTTCTATAATAGTTCACTAGTCCTAGGAATGCTTGCACTTCCTTTCTGTTTCTCGGAATCGCTAGATTTTTAACGCATTCCACCTTCTGCGGGTCTGGCAGTGCTCCTGCTTCTGAGCAACGATGGCCTAAATAAACCACCTCTCTCCGCAAAAATTGACACTTCTCCGTGTTCAATTTCAAATTGTGTTCTCGTAATTTCTGGAGCACCTTGCACAAGCGTTGCGAATGCTGCTGCAAGTTCTTCCCATAAATTACAATATCATCCAGATACACAAAACAATCTAACCCTTGTAAGCCTGTTAGCACATGGTTCATTAGCCGTTGGAAGGTAGCCGGTGCTCCTGTTAATCCAAACGGCATTCTATTGAACTCATAATGGCCTAAACCGGTGCTGAACGCGGTTTTCTGCTTATCTTGGGTATCCACCAGAACTTGGTGGTAGCCACTCGCTAAATCAAGTGTAGAAAAATATCTACTGTGTCCCAATTGATCCAGAATCTCTTCTATCCTTGGTATCGGGAACACCTGCTTGATAGTGGCGTCGTTCAATTTCCTAAAATCGACGACCATTCTCCACTTCTTCTGACCCTGCGCACCTCCCTTCTTTGGTACCAAAATTATTGGTGAGTTCCAAGGCGAGATACTCGGTGAAATAATGTTATCCTTTAACATTCCTTCCACTTGTCTATTTACCTCATCTTTGTGAGCTTGCGGCAATCTGTATTGCTTCTGGTTAATTGGCGCTGGATCCACTCTAGTAGGTATTTCATGCTCTACCTCTGGTGTATATGTTAACTGGTCTCCTTCCAGCAAAAATATGTCATGGAATGACGCACAAATGGCTTCTATTGATGCCTTCTCTTCTGAATTCACGCTTGGGTCTAGCTTCAGGGATTCTAGCACTCGCTCCATTCTTTCTCTTATATCAACTTGTTTAATCTGATTCACCGATCTATAATTCGGTTCCTTAAAATTATCATAGCTAGTGAACTTAGGCCTAAAATCCTCCTCCATCAAGTAGTCCTTTTCCGATGCATTGAGTACGCAAGCGTACACCTTTCCCTTGTCAACGTGCGTTATGGTTTCCCCCATATATACGCCCTCCGCTAGCTGCTGCTTGTGTAAAACAACAGTCCTAAGTTTCGTATTTACATGCATAGTAACTACTCTGGTTGACCTTCCGTTTACTACCTCCATACCACACTTCTTAACCCCAGTCACGGTTCCTTCCTGCCATGACATTAATGGAAAAGTAAGGATTCTATGCTTATTGTTATCATAGAATGATAACTGCTTATCGAGCGCATCCAGTATGGTGCGTCCCCAAAGATTATCACGGCCAATTATTCCATCAGCCGGGATACCTTTCCTATCCACTTCCACTGCGTGCACTCTAAAACTCATACCCTTAACTCCACTGTGCCCTATTCTGAGCGACCCCAATGTCCTAATGCACCCTCCAAACGCTCCGTTAAGGGTTCTTAAGTCCATTTGATTAAAGTCTAGCCCCTTCCGTAAAACACTAGATTTTACGAGGCTAGTGTCCGCCCCTGAATCTACTAATAGCACTAGTTTTCCACTCGCTGCTTCCTCGCAGGGCATCTCGATGAAGGCATCACCTATCCTGCTCATAGCGAAGCAATGTCCTTCTGTTCCCAACATGGACGCGTATCCACTTCCTAACTCTTCGTGATACTGGAGAGCCTCCTGCTCCTCCTTCTCCTGGACTGTAGTTCCTACATTACTAGTCCCACGTATTTCCGGCCTTATTATTACTCTCTTTCTTTTGGCTTTCCAGTCTACTGGCCTCGACTGGGCCGCTGGAAGTTTCCCTGGTTCCTTTGTTGGAACTGTCTATCCCTGCATTCCGCAGCACGATGCCCCATCCGTCCACATGAGAAGCATTTCAACCCCCGTTGGGTGTTGCCTATCCTTGGTTCACCTCTAGAATTCCAATTTGGTCGCTGTTGACCAATCCCAGTGTTGAAACGATTTCTTCCTTGGTTAATTCCTTCCGTTGAATCAACTCGTAGACTACTACCCCTGCTGTCCCTTAAGGGTGGATCTGGGCGCCGCGTACCTGGCTGCCTTCTACTTTGATCCCATTTATTGTCTAATTGGCACTGTCTACTTGCCTCATGACCATATGTTTGGCACTCCATACAATAGGGCGTATTCTTGCGTGTAATGCATTCATCTCTTGTATGGCCTGGCCTATGGCAGAACGAACATGTGGGAGCCTTCTGTACAACCCCCCTGTGCGGATTTCTCTGATACGCGGCTCTGCTGTCGGAGATACCGGGATTATACGCTCCTCTGTATACGTTTGGGACGAAATTATTTCCTTCTCTATCCATGACAGCGGCAGTTAAATTGTCCTGTCTATTTTCCAACATATGTATCTCCCCCAATCCGGCCGTACTCCGTTCCACAAGGACTTGCGCTCGAATTGCTTCTTCTACCAATTCCTCCAGATTTCCTGTTTTGCTATTCAGCATATGAATTTTAAGAGCGGAGTTGCGGAGCCCCACTACGAAAGTCGTTAACACCGACTTGTCAACTTCGTATAATAACGCGGTATCACCAATGCCATCGTACTTATTCTTGATTACTTCTTGGGCCATCATCCGAAGTGACTCCAAACGCCTGGCAAAGGCGCGTATGTCTTCCCCTGCCAGTTGTTTCCCGATTCTAATTTCTTGGGATATGTCTTCCAGAGTTCTCTCCTTTAGATAAGTTCTCTTCAGAAGGCCGTAAAGTTCATTCACACTGGCGAATTGTTTTGGCAGCACAAGGTTGTACGCATCTCCAAATAACCTTTGCTTAACACAGTCAAAGAAGTCCTGCAACTCATCAGGGCCTATGCTTCGCTTTGCAAGTTCACAACCTTGAATGAACCTGCTGAGTTCGGACCTTAAATCTTCTGAAGCAGCACCAGTAAACACAGGTACTAGCCTGGACACGGTCTTTGAAATCTCCTCTATACCAATTTTACGTATTTTTGTTTTACTTATGACCGGTAAAACTTGAGCGCTATCTTTGTGGGTCGTTCCTAGATTCACTTCTCCCGGATCTGAGAGGTAATTGACCAATGACGGACTCAAACTAATTAGTCTTCGATCGTTTGTTCGTACAGGCGAAATACTGTCCGCAATATTGGGCCTGTCCTGTACCGTTACTGCTTCTGGCTCTTTTGGCGTATATCCCTTATTTTTATTAGTTACCGGACGTTCTGGAGTAAATGGCTCGACACCGATTTCCGATGCGTCAAATAAAAATCCCGCTTCACTTTCTCCAGTCAATACTAATCTAGGCTTTACCACACGACCTATCCCTTCCGGAGTTAAATACTCCGGCCAGCGAACTTCAGGAGGCAATGTCAACACTGTCTGTGTAAATCCAGCCGATGCTGATTTTGATCTCTCCTTTCTATGTGGGTTGCTATTGGTCGCCCGTCCTCTTTTCAATCCTGCACACTCCTTTTCCAACAGCGTTGCTGCTTCCTCTGTTTCCGTCAATCTCTGAGAAAGTTCCTTTACCTTTTTCTCAAGATACTCTTTTTGTGCTTTCAAATCTTCTGTTTTCTTATGAAAACTGAATAACTTTTCTTCTGTTCTTCTTTGGATTGCCGTAAAGGCTTGATCCGCTACTTCTAATGGTGACACAGCTCCTCCGGCATTCGCCTGCTTCCACAATTCCTGAGCTTCTTCCCTGCTTGTACTCGCTTCGAACTGGTCAACTATTTTCCCAGTAAACAGTTTCACCTCTGACTGTATTGATTTTAGTCTGTTCCTTACTTCCTCGTCTGGCGAAACCAAACTCACTGTTTGTTGCCCTAGTCCTTCTAATTCAGAACTAAATGTATCTGCCCATTCGTTGACCAGACTATTTATGTAGTCTGCGTATTTTTCCGCAAAATATTTTCCCTTGCCGTACTCAACTGCGTGAGGTAACAACAGTCCGTGATTATTGTTGAACTCTCTCCCCAGATCTTGCAACTGTGTTATTCGCTTGCGATAATACACGTTGTCCTTACGTAACTTGCCGTCTTTCTTAAAGTTACGGACCAGCTTTTCAATCGTTTCGCCAATTTGTTCCTGTCTCAGCAGTAATCCTTGCGCTTCCTTCGTCATATCCCAAATGCCAGAACAGATGTCGTATCCCAATTACAAATAGAAATCCAATAATTGATAAAACTTGTTATTAACTTATCCCAATATTTTATTCCATCTTACTTATTGATAAATGCCAATTTAAAAAAAAACATTCCACCGTAAATTCTACATTTATATACATATTCTGCTATACTTGTTTTCCATCACAAAGTTCCGCTACCTACCGGCGTCCATTAAGTCCTTCCATCAATGCAAATTGGTCCTTGGCTTCCTCACAGATACTCCTTGATTCCCTCTCACCATCTTTAATCCTCCCAAGAATCCATAGAAAAAGGCCATATGTTTGTAAAAACCGAAATTTGATTTGCCGGCAAAAGTGTCTTGATTCATTCCCGGAAATTTGAATCCATATTTAAAAATAAACCCGTAACGTATGCGCCACATAATAATAGCATTTAAATGTTTTCTTCAACATTGCTACGCAAATCGTAGTTTCCGAACTACAAAAAACTTTAATGCAACAACACGTGTTGTCTGCACCTCTTCACCTAATACCCTAAACTCAAAATGCCAAATATTTAAATCAATCTTTATTTTGATTTTAAAACAATATAAATTGAATCATATAAATGTCCCTACCGACAACCAAACACAAATCCCCTTTCATAACCGTACGAACCCTATACCGTGGCACGTTCTTTCCGAACCAAACCAACCGGTATACACAAGTTCGCAATTCAATAACGCAAAATCCGTGAATAAACAGACACGTCCCACATTCCCCGAGAATGCTGAAACAAAATGTATTAAAAAGTATGAGCCTAATCTCAGTGGAACAACCCTATACAACCTGACCGTAAGTAAAAATTTTCCTTTCGAATCGACCTATTATCACCTAACCGCAGCGGCTAATCAGCCCCAATGCTGCTTCTTCTGCATGACCGGCGCAAAAGCGCCCACACGGTCACCGAAGAATCGTCGACAAAATTCACTTAGATACTAGAATGTCCTACCATAGACATACTCACCATTTTCGTTCCCTCCATCGCCCTCCTTTGGGATGGTTATCCTTATGGTTTCCTATTGGTGGATTCCCGCGTAGGAGTGCTCTTTTCCTGGCACTCGACGTTGGATCCTACCGGCTGCGCCAAAATGTTGGGGTCCGTATCTGCTTGTCGGCGAGAGACGTCCTCTGGAATATCCTGTCGCGGCTTGTCCTGCGCGGGAACCTGTAAACCTACACCACTTTCTGAAAGAAACACTGCACTCTTTTAGGTTTAAAATAACAAGAGAGCTTTATTCTTAAAATGCTAGTTCTTATATACTATTTACAAATAAACATTACAGTCTACGTCTTCACTTTTCTGGTGTTCCAGTTACGCAATTGTTATTTGGTGTCAGTTGCTCAAGCCCGCTGACCTACTGCAAGTAAAAGTGTCGTCGGTGCATTCTAAATGCCCCTCGTCAGCTTGACTGCGGAACTGTGACACCCTAAAAGTTTACATCATAATTAATGAATAATTACTGTTCATTTTCAATATTTGCACCCTAAAAATATGTGCGTTCTTAATGAATTTAATAGGAGCCGGTGCTGTGAGTCAACTACGCGTAAGTAGCTTGATTCTAACTCACAACACTACCTGGAAAATGCGTAGCAAAGAAAAGAGCCGAAGATTCCTCGTTTGATTAGCTCCACACACCTCCCGGACCTTTTGGTAGCCCAGGTTGTGTGGTGTCATCGCTAAGATTCTTCTTAGTCCAGCTGTTTCCGATGTTTCTTCCACATCCCTACAATAATTTTGCCAGGACTCTCGTTGCGCAGTTCTGGTTGCTTTCTTGTATATTCTTAGCTCAGCATTATAGGCTTACCAGCATTATAGGCTTGATACTTTAGCCCTGTTGAATAATCACCGATTAGACTTCTGGAGAAAGCTTATGGTTTTTCCTTGCCACTCTGTTTTAAAACCAGGCACCCGGCTTTCAGTGAACCATTCAAGGCCCTGGTTACATGATTATTCAGCCCTTCTAATTCCACAGGGTCTGTGGGGTCCGACTGGGGATTCCATGGCAGTGAGTCCCTGAGGGTCTTCCAATACTTTCCCCAGTCTATTCCACGTATATTTCGATACGTCTTAACTGGAGATGCTGGGAAGTTCAATTCGAATTCTATATATCGAAGATCAGAGTAAGAATTTTCATTCGAAACTCTCCTTCCTTTTACATTATTCGCGAACTGACCGAAGGTCAGGGTAATACCCAAAACTTCTTTTCTATTCTTTGTTAGCTAATTTATTATAATAAAGTCTAAAATTTACTCACCTCTTGCATTAGTGGCGGTACTTCCCCACAATGTATTATGGGCGTTTACATCGATGGAGACAACCAAGTTCCTGTTCCATCACCAATGCCCGAACCTCCTTCGGTGGGGCGTCCTTATCTTGGGGCATATATGCAGAGGCTACAAAGAAGCTGCTATTTTGCAGCTCAATGCTTGCCGCCACTGTATCGCCTTTACTCAACTGTGGGAACAAGAAGATATTAATGTTATCCTTTACTAATATACAAGCACGAGGCTTACCTGTGCTCTGAGCGGCTATCAGCTTGAAACCTCTCATCTTTAAACCTCAGATTTTGTTGCGCCATATCCACGGCTCTAGGGCCATTTCGAAACCACCGGAACCCAGGTTTACCATCAAATTCGCGGAGGCAAGTTTAGAATGATGGAGGTTGATTTGGATCAGGTTCATAGGAAACTGCCCTCGTTACATCCACCATCGTCACATTGGCGTCCACCTCTCCTTGGTATAGTCGAGGAGGTCGTCTTCCTCAAAGAGTTGCCCGACCCCGGTTAGCTGCTCTGAGTCAGTCGACCTTTGGCTGCTGGGCGACCCTTGTTCATCAACGCCACACACTCAAGCTTCGTCACCCTGTATCTCCTCCGGTTCCAAAGCTTGCGGGTGTCAACGAACCCGAACCAGACTACCCCTTTCCTATCTGCCAGTGGGGCAAGGAATTAAGCGTTGAAGGTCAACAACACCTGTCTCCTACCTTCTACTGGCACCTCGAGTTTCGCTACCCTGCAGTTATGGGTTGGCAGCTCTCGATTACAAGATCTAAAGATCTGCTCTATATTCGCCGGTTCAGCTGGCTTAGCCGGGATCCAGACTCGGGCTCTGGGTCTGCTGGGAACTTCTTCCCTGCTGACGGCTTCGAGCCTGGCTCCCGGCCAAATCTCGCCAACCTTGCTTACCGCGATCTTGTAGAGTTTGGCTGACCTGCTGTCATTGCATGCGATGAGCTTGGCTCTGCCCTGATGCCAGCCCGCATCGTGACAGAATGTAGGGGGTCAAGGGTTTTCCTCTGGAGCTGGAGGTTAACTTCAGCAATCGCCTGCTCCACCCATCTCCACTTCTCTTTGGGTATGACCCCCTTCCGGTCTATGATGACCAGCATCTCGCCCACACCTTTGACAACTTCGCTGTAGGACGGGTATTTCTGGCCACCGACTTTTTGTCTTTAGCGATCTCACCCGTCTCTTGAGTCGAACGTTGGTTCTTTGGGGCTGTACCCGCCGGTTTACCCAAGCCTGATAGCATACTGCTGATGTTTCATTTTTGGCGTGCGAACAAAGCATCTCAAAACAAAGCCTTGCTCGAATCTGTAGGATGCAATGTGTTTACATTTGGCTTATCATGAAATGAGATACTGCATTAGTCAGGAATCGGCCGATGTCCAACTTCTCATATGAATCTCTAGGACACTTTTAATATCCCTCTTTAAGATGCAATTTTTTTATTTTAGCCATTTGTTTCATGAATAAAGAGTGATCTTAGCTTCCCCCTTCGTTAAAAAGGGAGCGTCCCGCTTTTTAAGAGTTCTTCGTTTAAGTCTTTATTTTGTTTACTTATTTCTAAGAACATTCTTTCATTTTGTTTGGACTTCTGTTTATTAATACAAACAGATTACAGGTTTTATATAAACATTATTAATATAACAATGACTAAAAACAATATTACCGAAGTTCAAATTACAAGCCACTATCATTATATTTTGATATTAAATTTATAGTTATTATCAAAGCTTATCTCAAAATTTTTTTATTCCATATATTTTGTAATCACAAATTCATCAATAGGTTTTAAAGTAATTTGTGATTTTAGTAGTTGGATTTTCAAAAGTAGTGTTATCAATTTTTGTGTAGTTATTAAATAAAATTAAATATGTTCCATTGACATTGTGACCATCAACTACCAGGGCGGATTGATATTGAAACTACCTAAGTAGGAAAAAAACATTTTTTTTTCAAAAACCATTTATTTCTCAACATAGTCTCCTTTTACTTCGACACACTTAGTAAGACGGTATTCCAACTTTTTTATACCATCTGATTAATACGATTTCGGGAACCCCTTAAAATATTTATATTCGTTAGTTTCGGTAATCACTTCTTCGTTTGAGATGAATCTTTTTCCTGCGAGCCATTTTTTCAAGTTTGGAAACAGGAAAAAGTCACTAGGAGCTAAACCTGGATGATTAACGAATTCGAAGTGTATTTCACGTAATTTTAGCATCGTATCTAATGCTGTGTGAACCGGTGCGTTGTCTTGAAGAAAGAGCATTTTTTTCTTCTTTAAATGTGGTCGTTTTCCTTGATTGCATCAATCAATTGATCCAATAATGCACGATAATACTTTCCTGTGATTGTGGATCCTTTTTCAAGATAATCGATGAGCAATATTCCGTGTGCATCCCAAAATACAGTGGCCATAACCTTGGTAGCCGATTTCACTGCCTTCGCCTTCTTCGGAGCACTTCCACCAGCTTCCATCCATTGTTTCGATTCTTGGTTTTAGGTGTGTAGTGGTGGACCCACGTTTCATCAACAGTTATTAATCGACTGCAAAAATCAACAGGATTACGCTTTATCAAGTCCAAACACCGCTGTGAAGTGGTCTGTCGAACTCGTTTTTGTTCGACACTGAGCAAACGCGGCACCCATCTTGCCGATAGCTTTTTCATATGCAAATGTTCATGCAAAACGTTCATATTATATGTTTACCATATCAACAATCTCACGCAACTTGATTCGGCGATCATTCATAACGATCTCGAGGATTTTCTTGATATTTTCTTCAGTAACCACCTCTTTTGGCCTTCCTGTTGATGGTATTGTTGCAGTGCTTGTTCGGCCGCGTTTAAATTCAGCAATCCAATATTTTACCATGTAATCTGACGAAGCAGACTCACCGTAATGTTTATCGAGCTTTTCTTTTGTCTCTTTCGCCGTTTTCCCTTTCAAATAATAGTGTTTAATCATTTCACGAAATTCGCTTTTTTCCATTTTTCAAGAAACACAAACGTTGCTTACTTCAAACGACTACAACAAATAAACTAATCGATGAATTTGGGTGAAATTTTAACAGCTGACGTTTGACAGATTTCTAAAAAAAAATAGTTTTTGTGTTTGTGCTGCCATCTAGCGCTAGGTAGCTTCAATATCAATCCGCCCTCGTATGTGTACACCAGAAATGAAAATTGCGCCTTCTTGCATTACTTCCAAATTAAGATTTTGATCTTTAATTTTTTCACATTTTCCATTTTCCTTATTCAAAATGTCAACAAAACATATGTTATTATTTCCAACTTCAGAAAAAACAGTTTTTATTGCTGTTTTACAATTTTTAATATTAACATAGGTATTATTACACCAAACTATCTGTTTTTCCAATATTAATTTTCAATCAAATTGGTTAATAGCTCTTGCTTCGTATATTTTACATTTTCGTTGAATAATAGGATATTTTATATACAAAAAAATAACATCTCTGGTTTGATGATTTCGAATATTGATACCTCAAGCAAGTCTGTCAAGGTTAAGTCTTCATGTTCGTTACTGATGACTTCTTTAATCTCTTTTATGTTCAAAATTATTGGATTCAAAATGTTTACTTTTGCTAAAGCTATTGTTTGAATGAAGTTATGTAATTCATTAATAATTAAATTATTTCTATGTTTAATAAATTTTATTATTCGGGAACTTCCTTTAAGGTTATTAAGTGTTTGAGTTATTTCAGTTATTGCTTTAAATATTTTTGAATTGGTTACAAATTGCTTATTATTATTTTCTACAAGTTCATTTATTTTATTTTTAATTGATGTGAAATCATCATGATCAGGGTTCCTGCAATTTGTTTCCAAATTGTCCCTCATTCACTTATTCCCCTTTTGTCTTGGTCTTATATTTGTTAGCTCCGTATAATTGTTGCAGTAATGTTTCACATAAATTTAATTCAAATTGTATTTCCACAATGTTGTCATTGTAACTTGTTTCTTTAAAAATTGGCTTAATGTCGGTGATGTCAAAGCTAACAAGTTCATTTGCACTTAACAAGTTTCTTGTTTCGGTTAGAATTTTTTATAGTGCGTTAAATTCAAGTGGAATACATTACCACAGTCACGGTAGAGAGCTACTTCATTTCTTTCTATTAATACATAATTTTCTCTAGTATAGTCCACAATATCGGTGGCTGTGGTGTACCACAAGTCAATTATTATCTACTTTAAAAATTGTATCATTTTCTGAAATTAAAATATTACATTAAAATATTACTACATTAAATTGGCTACTCTGCAAAAACTTACGGCACACAGTTGTGGGGTACCAAAGTATTGCGATATACATATAATTGCGAACCAAAATAGTCAGCGGGACTTAAATATCCCAATGGTGACAAAGGAACTTAAGAATTTTCCATACATCTACAAAGCCAGGCTACGAAACCATCCGAATCCCACAGCCATAGGGCTTCTACGATTGGCCCAATATCCAGACTAAAAAGGAAGATTTTCCAGATTCTTGAAATCGTAGACTTTATTCAGCGTCGAAAGAAATAATTAACTCACAACCAATCTTTGCATATAAATAATAATAAATACACTGGAATAAGTGTCATTGGTCTCTATTTCTCGTTAAATACATTTGAACTCCTTTTTTCAATAATATTGTAAATCTTGTATTAGAATAGACAATAAACATAAAATTAAAACAAAAAAAACAATTATATCTATACATATATATATATATATATATATATATATATATATATATATATATATATATATATATATATATATATATATATATATATATATATATATATATGTATATATATATATATATATATATATATATATATATATATATATATATGTATATATATATATATATATATATATATATATATATATATATATATATATATATATATATATATATATATATATATATATATATATATATATATATATATATATATATACGAGTATATACAGTGAATCAAAAAAATTTAGGCACAACTCCATTTACAAAAATTATATGTTAATAACTCTTTTCCACTTAACTAACAAAAATAATTAGGATGTAATTTTTGATATGGAACATTTTATTAAATATTTATGCTAAAGAGATTTCAATTTCGATTTTGTCAACTTTTAAAAATTAAGTTTTGTAAACTTATAAAAATTAAAAAAATTCTAGATTTTTAAATAAAAAAAATTTAGGCACACATGTGAGAAATTGCAATATTGGTACGATACGACACCTAATATTTCGTTTGACCTCCATTAGCTTGAATAACTGCTTGTAATCGTCGATACATACTTCCAACGAAGTTGTCTCCTCGGTAGTTGTATTTGCCCATTCTGTGCGTATGAAGTCTGTTGAATAGATGCGGGCTTTTCATTAATCAAATTTTCGAATTTCTGATAACTTTAGACTGCGAGGTTAGAAAATCATACGTTTTTCCTTTTTGATCTACTTTATTAGTGAATAGCTTAAGAAACTAGTATTATATACAGACAAAGAATATAAGAAACGAGTAAAGAAGTCTGAAGTCGGGTTAGACCGACTATGAAATACCCTTTACCTTTTCTTGTGCGTGCGAGTTCAACAATGGGGATGTTTTCTTCATAAATCATCAATAGGAACGCATTTACGGTAATTTTTGGTAGGGTACCTTGAAATGATTATACCGACCCCATTTCTTGTATATGGCTTTATAGGGTCCATATACGTACTAATATAAAATTTCGTCCAAAAATATTATATAGGTCGTAAGTTATAATATGTGAATAGTGGGCGTGGCTGTAGAAATAACACGCCCATATTTTGTGGGGTGTTTAATGTTAGTACCCGCAACATTCCTGTGAAATTTCGTTGATAAATCTTTAATACGAACCTCGTAATGATTTTTGGCTAATTGTGGGCGTGGCAGTTCTAGTATGATCTCCATATTCTGCACACACACTATTATGGAACCCATGTATATTTCTGCAAATTTTTATTCAACTGGCATCAATTCGAGCATAGGTAGGCTAATTTTAATTTTAGACCCGAAAGTTCCCTATATCAAAAGTGGGCGTGTCTTTTCTCTGATCAGCCTTATTTGTTGCAGATAGCTTTGTAATGTCCATATGTTCCCTCTCGTAAAATTTCGTCCGCAAATCTCCACCAGATCTTCAGTTATTAATATTTGTTAATAGTGGGCGTGGCAAATAATATATACCGCCCACTCTTTGCAAAGTGTTTAGTGGGACCCACATCTCCATAACTGCTAAATAACATCAAGTTTCCGTCAATTGGACCGAAGTTAGAGTCAGTTTAATAAAGGTGAAAAAAGTTCCTTATATGGGAGGTAGGCGTGGTCTTCGTCCATATCGGCCCATATAATAATCTGGTTCTGTATATTTGTCCAGACTATACTTTTGCAAAATTTCATTAAGATAGCTCTAACGGTGTAGAAAAAAAGTGGCCACAGACGGACAGACGGACAGATGGACGGACAAAATAAAAATTGCTTAGAAGGTGATTCTGATCATATCTGTATATAAATTAATAAAACGATAAATTATTTACTTTGATTATAAATTTATTAGATGGTGCTATGCACCTAAAAATCGTATTAAATTATGCGGAGCTTACGCACCTTGCTGGATTGAGTATTGTTTTTAAACTAACTCATATAAAAGAGAACAACTATAAGTAGAAAGTAAGAACTAAGTAGGAGAAGAAAGAAACAGGAATCAATAAACTCGATTACAGCTTGTGGTAGTTTTATGACTCTTATTATGATGCTAGCATATTTGAGTATTAACTCCTCCCTTCTTAATATCGAGCGTCCTCGCTCGTTAAACAAATTACAATATTAGTTAAATTTCTTCTTCCTTAAATAGTGTTAATTTTAATTTTAATGTAAGTTTATTAAGTTTCAGAAATCAAAATAATAAATTCTTAATTTCTAATAAGCTTATCCAAATTTAATAATATTTTTGTCATAATATTTTATTTTATTTTTTTTTAATTCAATACACAATTTTTTCAAAAATTCATTGTCTGTTTCAATTTTTTCTTAATTTGCTTAATTGCTAATTTTTCTTAATTTGCTTAATTGCTAACTTTTAATTTTAATTTATAAATTTCTTGAGTAGTAGTTTTCATTTTCATAATTCTTAATATTACATTTTTTCTTAAATTAAAAAATAAATGAAGAAAGAAAAAATAAAAAATGGTAAATTGTGTTTCCTGGCTTATACGAGTACTTGAAATTTTATTTTTACAAATTTTTTTGTTTTTATTCCGTAAGCTTAGAAAAAAAATATTTTGAATTATAACCCTCACCCTACAATTTACATTTATAACTTCCATTCTAAAATTCCAAAATTCATTATTTATCATTATCATCATATTACTATTACATTAACATTATTTACATTAATATTACGTTATACTATTATTATCATTTTCTTGTTTTTAGGTATTTTTTTGTTTTTGTTTTTTATTTATTTTTTTAATTTAATAAACGTATAAGTTTATTTTCAGAAATAATGAAATTATTGGATGATTTTTAAATCATGCAGTATTTGGCTGCTGGAAATGAGATTTATGTCTTAACGATTTAGTTTCGGATATTGCTTTTGTGTTCTTCTCTCCCGGATTCTGTATGAACAACTGTATTTTTGTTTTCGTTCACTATTTCCTTTTTATATCTTTTTGACATTTTTGTGCCCAGTCTTTTGTTTTCTTTAACGTAAATTTCATCTCCTGGATTATATTGTTTTATAGGGTCCCTGTTTTTGTTATGATAGGTAATGTCTTTTTCCTGTTGCTTCACAAGTTTTTCGTAATTATTTAGCCTAGTTTTCTCGTATTCTTCAGGACCAAATGTTGTGGGTCTTCCGAAGAAAAGGTCGAATGGCTTTTTTCCTATGGTAGAATGCACCGAATGATTATATTTGATAACAGCTGACTCTAGTAATTCTTCAAATGTTTTTGCTGGGTTGTCTTGTTTTAAACATCTTATTATTTCAGAAAGAGTCGAATGGAATCGCTCTATTTGGCCATTTACCTCGCTTTTGTAGGGTGGTGTGGTGTAACTTTGGATTCCTAGTTCATTTTCTATCATGAATTTTATTGATTGAGAATTGAACGTTTTTTCGTTATCAAAAACTATGGACTTAGGAACGCCATAATAAAATAAAAGTTCTCTAAGTGGCTTACGAACATTTTCAATAGATTTTCCGTCAAGTAGTTTCAATACTGCAAATTTTGTGAACTTATCAATTGATGTTAATACCTCAAATTTATCTGTGGAGAAAATATTAATGTATATTGTATGTCCTGTGGGTATGGGAGAATTTCCTAGTTTTGGGTTATTAGGATGCCTTTCATATTTGCTCACCTTACAAGTTTGACAAACATTTACTATTTTTTTTATTTTTTTCATCATTTGTGGGAAGTAATATTTTTCAAGTATGTGGGTTTTGTTTTCTATTGCATTTCTGTGAGCTCGACTATGTGTGGCTGTTATAATATTATTTTGGTCGTCTTCGTTAATTATGTCTTGTACTACTATTTGGGAGTATCGGAATTTGTAATTACTAAAGTGGTCTGGATAAATTTGTTGAATTTTTAACATTATGGGTTCAGGTGTTTTGATGCAATTAATTACTAAGGGGTTAAGATATTGTTTTAAGAGTTTGATTAATTTATTGGAGTCATAATCAGGTTCGTTAAAAATGTGGCGGTGATAGGTTGGGAAAACTATTTTCAGTTGATACGGTGGAATGTCAGTTGACCCGTTAAAAAATAACTGATTTTTGAAAACATTAACGGGAACTTCTATTGACGGAATGAGGTTTTCTGATGAACTATCACTGCAATGAACTGTGGCCGTTAAATAATTGATATTAGATTGTGATGGTCTTGAAAGTAAATCTGCTACAACATTAGTACTACCTGGTCTATAAAGAAGCTCGTAATTATATTCTTCCAGCTGAGCCTTCCAACGCTTTAGTTTTGAGTTATTATTTTTATTGCTGAGAGCGAAAGTTAGTGGCTGATGGTCTGTGAAAATTTTGACTTTACTGCTACCATACAAAAAACAACGAAGATGTCCTAGAGCCCAAATAATTGCCAACATCTCTTTCTCATTCGTCGCATAACTTTCCTCCCGTTTACTTAAGGTCCTTGAGAGGAAAAGAATTTTACGATTATTCTGCGAGAGCACGTCTCCGAGTGCATAGTTTGATGCATCGGTGGTAAGCTCGAATATCTCGTTGAAGTCTGGATAGTGTAACATTACGTCATCTGAAACTAAGCTATTCTTTAACATGTTGAAAGCATTTATTTGTTCTGCGTCGAAGTTAATACGAGTTTTCTTTGACATATTTTTATTCACTCTTCCCAAATCACCACGGAGTATTGAAGTCAGAGGTTTTGCTATTTCGGCGTATCCTTTTATGAACCTTCTGTAGTGACCTGTCATTCCAAGGAATGATCTGAGATCGTGAAGAGTTTTCGGTCTAGGGAATTTCATGATAGCTTCAAACTTTTTGTGACTAGTTTTTATCCCATCTTCGCTAATGATAAATCCTAAGAATTCCAACTCGTTCTTCATGAACTCGCACTTGTCTAACTGTACTTTGATATTTGCGTCTTCGAGTGTTTTGAATATTATTTTCAGGTTGTCCAAATATTCTTCTCTTGTTTTACCGTAGATAACAATATCGTCTATGTAAACGTAACATTTTGTTCCGATATGGTCACGCAAAATATCGTCAAGAGCTCTCTGAAATATGGCAGGCGCATTTCGTAGCCCGAATGGAAGTCGAGTAAATTCAAATTTTCCATTATTGATGGAGAAGGCTGTTTTTTCGATGTCGGCTTCATTTAGAGAAATTTGATGGAAACCGCTTTTAAGGTCGATAGTAGTGAATACATAAATATTTAATACCGGAAGCGTCTTCTTTTTTGGGTACAATCCATACTGGAGAGTTGTATGAAGACCTTGATGGACGAATGGTGCCATCTCTCAACAAATCGTTTATTATTTCTGATTTCAGAGCCATTGGGTACGGATATGATTTTGAATAAATAGGACTTGATTCTTTTGTCTTAATTTCGCCTTTTACATTGGTAATATAAGTCAATTTCATATCTGGATCTGAGAATAATGTGGGGCATCGGTGAATTATAGATTTAATGATGGTTTCGTCAAGATGAGTCAAATGGTCTAAACGTAACTGAATAGTATTTACTGATTCTATTTTTTGTTGTTTTAGAGGAAAATTGAATTTATTTAGTAATGTAAAAGAATTTTGTTTTGCGAAGATAACTGCACCAAGTTGCTTGAGACTGTCATTTCCGATTATTCCACCAAAAGTTTCAAGTCCAGGAAGTATAAAAAATTTGAGTTTACCTATTGCTGTGTTAAATATTTCTATGTTTGCATGGTGGGTGATCTTTACATATCCACCTACCGAGTTTGCTGAAAAATTTTTATTGTTTATTATGGGGTTTCGGATAAATTCTTTTTTTACATAATTTTTATTTGAGCCAGTATCCAATAAAAATTTCAATTCATTACCATTTTTCATTTTAAATGGAAAGTATGGTAATGAAGATGAGGCTAGTCTAAAAAATTTATGTCATCGTTAATTAAAGGATCATCTTGAGATTCAGGAGTATATTGATAATAATTTTGATTTTCCATGAATTCCTGATCATTTTGGGGTTCATAGTTTTGAAGTTCCCACTCGGTACTATTGGAGCTATCATTGGTCTCATCATATGGAAAAGTTTCTGTGTTGAAAACCCTTTGCTGTTTGTTTGGTTGTTGGAAACTCTGTGAATGTGGTCGTTTGAAATTATTATTCTGAGCTACTGGTCTATTTGAAAATGGTTGGTTGTTGATTTGAGGTCTGTTGAAATACGATTGTTGGTGCATCTGTAGTGGTCTATTTTGGTAGTCAACCTGTCTTGTTCGAAATGATGGATCAACTCCCATTGGTTTGGGGGGTAGTTGTGGACGATAATTTTGGTTTTGAGTAAAAAGCGGAACTGGAGTATGATGATTATTAAATCTGTTTAAACTATTGTTATTAGAAAAATATCGATTAAATTGCGGAGTTAACATATGCTGACTATTGAATCTATTGAAATTATTGTTATGGGAAAAATCACGATTAAATTGCGGAGCTGGTGTACATTGTTTACTGAAGTTGTTGGTATTCGAAAAATTAACTAATTGTGGGAAAAAAGGTTGTCTAAATTGTTGGTGTTGTGCAGGCTTGGAGTGTGAATTTCGAACGATATTGTTTGCATAGTTGGACCTGAAATTGAGATTTGATAATTTTAGACAAATGTTCAGAGCTTGCGGTAAGCTAGTGGGACCTTTAACACTTAACATACTAGGTAAGTCGCCATTAAGACCTCTTACAAAGGTGTCTAACGCTTTATCCCTGTAGGTACTTGCAAGAGTCTTTAATGCTTCTTCTCCTAACTCCAAACAATCTATCTTGTCTAAAATTAGTGACAGATGTTCATAGACTTTTTGGTAAAATTCTGAAATTGAGCTGTTTCGTTGAAGTAAAGTTGTCATTTGATATTCTAAAGTACTGATGTCCCTTTTGTCCGAATAATGGAGCATCAGATATTTTTTAATCTTAGTCCAATCAAGCGGAGTACGATATGACTCCAAAGCGGTATCAGCTTGCCCTACTATCTTATGTCTCACTGTATGGAGAATCGCAAAGTACTTAGGCGTATTTTTGTAGCTCTCGTAAATTGTAAAAATTCGATCAACTAATTTTCGCCATGAGCTGAACTCCCCTTGCTTGCCTGAAAACTCTCTTAAAGTTTTTACGATATCTGGAATTTTTTCAACATCAGAAATATTTCTACTAAAGTCAATTTGTGCCTCCTGTTCTACTTGCTCGCTACACGGATTTAAAACATTGGCTATAGTTTCTGAGATAATTTTACGTAATTCCTCTTTTTGATGTTCATTAAATGTCTGAGAGTTTTGTGACATGTTAGATGTCGATGCAGTAGTTATATGTGGGAGTGCCGAAGTAGAAGTGACTGAACGAGTTTTATTAGTGAAAGATACACTTCTCAAACGGTTTGCTAAATCTTCATCGTCTGACATTTGTAAACAGTATTTTACAATTATTGTTGTGAAGCTTTTTTTTTTATATTTAAATAATCAATTAATTTTTTTAACTATTAACAAATTTGGTTGACTTATAATATTAACATATAAACTCTTATATCTTAACTATAAAATTAATTGAAGCACTGAATGAATTGAAATAATTTCTTATGATCAAAGTTTATAGAAGCTAAGAGATATCTTAAACAATAATAGAAAATTCTTACAATAAGTGTTGCAGCGACTGTTGCTGCGTTGAACTGTTGCTGTTGAATAGGACTGCTTGTACTGATGATGATGATGTGCTGCTCTCTTTGCGATCGGCTTCTGTACTCCGATGCTCGATGTCACTTCCAGTTAAAGGAAGCTACGAACATAACATTTCAAGCAATATGATTAGGCTGCAATATGATTAAGCTTGCGTATTACTAAATGAAAACCACGGTGGCCGCTGCGTCTGATTCTTCGGCTGCTCACAAAATCACGAGCATCATCAGTAGTCAACTCTGTAGTCACTCTTCGATATTATCAACGCAGAAATTCGTTACAAAATGTTCATATGTTGTTTTAATAATTTTTGTGTTTTTATTTTTGAATTTGTTGGGTTTTTTATTTATGTTTTACTTTTTATTAGTCCATTCAGTTTAATTATTATGACTTTTTCCCTATTATTTGTCTGCTATTTTTCGCCGTTCATTAACATTTTTCATTTAGTGTGATACTTATTTATTATCGACTTCTGTTCTTATTAAAGTCACTCAATTTCTTCACTCGATTTCAATTCTATTTTGCTGATTCTTTGTCATTTTATATTGCTTGGCATTGAATTTGTTCTTTTACAGTTACACAGTTCCTCTTTCTGTATTGTTGCTGTCCATATCTATTTTTTTTTTTTTGAATTTGTAGCAATGAAACCAGTTTGTGATTCTGTTTATTATATTCTTTTTTTTTTGTCTATCAGCATTCGTATTTGATTATTTTTTTTTGTATGTTTTTTTTGATAGTCAATATTTTAACTTATCACTTATTAAGTAATTGTCTCGTATTTGTTCTTTAACGTTTTTATTGTTAATATGCGTCCATTTCTTATACTTTTTTAGTTAAGTTAAATTTTGTTAGTTTTCCGCGCGAAGAGGCTGGAACTTAAGTTCCCCCCGTTTGTACCACGATTCGATGTGGCTGACTAAGGAGCCAAACTTCGCGACTGATGGAAACGCGATTAGAAAAATGTGTACGAAATTTTTTCTATTTATTTCGCGGTACCTGCTCGGTCGCCAATTAATAAAACGATAAATTATTTATTTTAATTATAAATTTATTAGACGGTGCTATGCACCTAAAAATCGTATTAAATTATGCGGAGCTTACGCACCTTGCTGGATTGAGTATTGTTTTTAAACTAACTCATATAAAAGAGAACAACTATAAGTAGAAAGTAAGAACTAAGTAGGAGAAGAAAGAAACAGGAATCAATAAACTCGATTACAGCTTGTGGTAGTTTTATGACTCTTATTATGATGCTAGCATATTTGAGTATTAACTTATATATGTCCATACCTACCACGCCTCCTTCTTGAAATTCCAACCCCTCTCAAAAGCACAAAGTTAGTGTAACCTATTTACCTTTTTTAAAGGTAAAGGGTATAAAAAGGCACAAAAGGAATGCATAAAAAAAGTAATAATATCGCAGCTGACTGCTACACAGTGTTGCAGCAACATCCTCCTACCGCGATGATTTTGTTACAAGATCAGCTATTTCGTGCCTTCTACGAAGCAAGGTAGCTAGAAAGAAATGTAATAAGTATGCTAATTCAATAATCTACCATTGGTACATGTTCATTGTCGGAAATGGGCAATGGACAATGCTTGGAAACAGGCCGTTGTATGTCACCATTCTGGCTTTTCAACGTAGCTACCCGAACGACATTATCCTTTCCCGGATGAGAGCGTAAAATCCGTCCGCGAGTAATCGAGTCAAACAGCGAAACGCGACGGAAGAGTTTTCAATTTTTTATTGAAATTTTACTATTTTGATATTTTTTTTGTAAAATACTAAAAATTATTATCGCCTTTTGTTTCATTACCAAACTAAGAAAAGTTTAAATATATTTGAAGGAAACGAATTTCAAAAATTAAACTCTAATTTGATCGAAGTTAGTTTTGTGCTTATTTCAATTACATAGCAAAAGAAATTAACGTTAATCGTAATATTCATTACACATGATCGTTCGGCGCTCTCCGCCGCCGGTGAGAGCAGCCACAGCAAAAGCGAATGTTAGTGACACAAACACACGGTCCTCCCCGCTTGATGGGAGAGTAAATACTGTTAGCCCTCAAACACTGTTAGCCCTCAAACACTGTTAGCCCTCAAACTAAGCCAGGGCAGGTGTCCAAACTGCAACTTTTAACGCGCATCACAATCACACAATCACTGACGGCGTAAGTTTTCCGCAAGTTAATACAAAGTCGGAGAAGTCAATAAAACAGCGAACTCTGAGTGAAGGCAACAACTGTATCTTTCCAACTGTAAGTACAGTAAAGTACACCAGCACGATGATATCATTACAGGCTGTAACTGAAAAACTATTCTGGAGCTCGCAATGCCCCTCTCCCGGCCTCTCTGATTCGTCAGTAATAAACATTGAGGAATTCCACTGCAACGACAAAGTACAAGCAATACGCAGATTGATAATAATATTTATTCCCAAACGCAATCCCTTATAAGTGAGCGAAAACCAAAAGCGGCCATATAGACTGGTATGGAAGCCGAATGAATCGGCCCATGAAAATCACATCACACTTTTATCCCAAAACCGATTTGCATTACTCACAAATATAGATGATACAAATAATGAAAAACTCCAAAAGCAACCAAAACCACCACCAATTTATCCTCCAGAACATAACTCCAACACTCTGCAAAAATCTTAGTCTCTGCAATCGGTCTCAACAATTTCCATGTAATTCCAATAACCAAGGGTAATATCCATGGACCAAAGTTCAAAAATATCACGACAATAATTAACGCAGAATTGTCGGTAAAAACAAAAAACTTACCAACTTAAAAAGCCTGTCGGAAATTTTGAGGGGCATTGAATATTATGTAGAAATCAATGAAATCCAGGAAGCACTGTCCCAAGAAGGATTTCAAATAAAATACGTCTACAATATACACAACAGAAATAAGGTTGAACTACAAACCAGACAAGACGAAGCTCAAGAAATTTGAACATATCCTATTTTTAACCTTCGCTATTTCTGCATAGAAAGATAACAATTGAAGAATCCCGAAATCGTTTTGCTCCAGTTCAATGCCGGAATTGCCAAGAATTTGGTCACACCAAAACATACTGCATACTTCCCACTGTGTGTGTTATATGTGGTGAATGAGAACTCATCTCAAAACTCGAGCCCGAAGTCAAAAGAAGACACAAATGCAGCAATTCCGGGGAAAGCCATAGAGCCAGCTATCGAGGGTGCCCTGAAAACAAAAAACTCATGCCACAGCAAAGACAAATTAAAAAAGTAAATCTTACAAAATTCAGTATTATTCCCATAAGCGAACCAGACCCGCGGATAATCTCTTATGCTAATATACTCAAATTAAATCCTCCCCTAAACAAAGAGCAAAATCAATCGTTAGGAAAATCATTGCAAGCATCATAACATCTATGACACAAATCATGTGCTCTATGCAGAATATGATGCAAGAAATGATGCAAAACCAGAACATTGTATAACAATCTCAATTGTCAAAACCATAAGCATCAGAAAAATGCCACATTGGAATACTAACGGAGCAGGTTAGGTTAGGTTAACGAGCGGGGCAACTACAGAAGAGACTGTTCCACAGTCTCCTCCTCCTCATCCCCACTACTAACGGTATAGCCCAGCACAAGTTTGAGCTGAAACATTTTATAAATTTAACCTATTGACCTTATGCTTATTTCGGAAACCCATCTCACTCAGAAAAATAGCTTCAATATAGATGGATATACCATACACCCTAGTGGCAAAGCTCGTGGTGGCACAATAATTTTAATTAAAAATAGAATAAAGCATTTCCCAATGCAAAATTTCACCACTGATTATATTCAAGCAACAAGTATTATACTCGAAGAATATGTAAGTAGACTAATAATATCAGCAATCTAATGCTCACCCAGAGACATAATAGAGGAAGACCAATAAAGCACTTTTTTGGTACTCTCGGTAATAAATATATCGCCGCTGGAGATTTCAATTCCAAACATACGCATTGCGGCTTTCGCCGAGTAACTCCAAAGGGGGGAAGGCTATTATCAACGTGAAGGCTGGACGTTTTATCTTGTGGCAGCCACACATATTGCCCTACAGATAAAGGTAAGATACCAGAACTTATACACTTCGGAGTCGCTAAAGGTTTACACAACATTCACTCCCACGCACCATCATCGCTAGATCTATCCTCGGATCATATTCGGACAATAATAACACTAAGATCCCAAACATTGTTGCAAAGAGACTACAAAAAGGCCCCAGTTTTCAAGAAAACGGATTGGTTGAAATATGAAATGTACATCAGATCGCATCTCAATCTGTCTGTATCTCTAAAAACAGACCAAGGAATAAATGCAGCTGTGCATGCATTCACAGAATTGTTATCCCAATCGGCGAAAGTTATAAAGCACAAAAGTTTCATCTCAGCGGAATACCCCATTCAAGCAGGAGTTCCCCAAGGCAGTGTGTTGGGCCCTCTGCTTTACATGCTATATACTGCTGATATGCCAACCAATGAAAAAACTGTCACCTCAACATTTTCTGATAACACTGCAATTTTATGTTCTCACTCGGACCCAAACATTGCATCCAAGCTCGTCCAAGAACATTTGAATACACTTCAGCACTGGATGGATTGGTGGAGAAACAAATTGTGAATGAAGATAAGAGCGTGGATTTAACATTTATATTATGTAAAAAAAAACCTGCGTCCCAATCAAAATAAACTTGAAGCCTATCTCTCAGTGTTCCGATACAAAATATTTAGGAATGCACCTTGATTGCTGACTAACATGGTCAAAACACATCAACAGCTGAATCATGCAGATAATGGCAAAAATGGTTGAGCTAAACTGGCTTCTTAATAAGCAATCCAGACTAAAACTGGATTACAACGTCTTACTCTATAAAGCCATAATAAAACCAATATGGTCTCACGGTATACAACTCTGGAGTACCACGTGTCCATCCAATGTTGAGAAACTACAACGAGCTCAATCAAAAGTATTGCGCACAATTACCAAAGCCCCTTGGTACATGAAAAATGCAAATATCCTCAAGGATTTAAATAGCCCGACAGTATCTAAAGGCTGTAGTTCTAAACTTGGAAAGCACCCAAATATTTTAGCCAGAAATTTATATAAAATGAAGGCTACATCCGACTTATAGGAAGGATACTCTATGACTAAAAGGAAGGATACTCTATGATTCTAAAATTGCATTTACTTTGAGATAATTATATGAAAATTCAGTATTACTAAGAATAAAATTATAAGAAAATTTTGAAACTAATGACGCTCGAAGCAGTGGCAACGAGTAACTAAAAACTATAAACTTTTTGTGTTTGTATATATGAACTATATTTTAACTTTGTTAAATTATTGTTACTTCTAAATTAAATTAGAAAATCCAATAAAGGAAATTATGAAGGAAAAAAAAGCCATTTGGGTCTCTGCTGAAGTCTGTTCAAATATTCGGTGCTCCAGCGACGCCAAAATTGTTGTATAAGAAACTGTCAATTTTACCAACGTTTGATAGTTGGGGATAGTTTGGTTGGTTGGTTTTAGTGGCTGATCCAATTCGGTCCTCACATGGATCACAATTATCGCCTTAGCGACATTTTGATACCACAACCTCTCCTAACGCCGGAGAAAACGATGGATTGTTCACTAAATCCACTTGGTGGAGTTTAGGTATCTTAAAAGATCTTTCGGTCTTAAACCCGAGAGATCGGATAAACTCGCTAGGAAATAGTTTCCTAGTGTTCTATTTCTTGCGGCGGCCAGATCCGGGTATTCGCAAAGAAAATGGATTAAGGTTTCCTTCTCTTCTGAATTTCCACAACTTCCACAATGGGTATTGTACGGTCTCTGCAATTTCTCTGCATGAGTACCCACGAGCCAGTGACCCGTAAAGGCCGCCGTGAGGCGGCTGGTGTCCATGCTGTCCCTGTTTATGAGATCCCTAGATCTCGCTGTGTTAAAGACTGGCCAGGTCGGCCGGGATGTATTACATGTTGTTAGTGTCCTCCATCTATTGCCCGCTAAGGTAAGACAGTGCATGTAGATGCCCTTCTTAATCGCACCCATGGAAAAAGGTACTAGTTCCACATGGGTTAGATCGAGAGAGGCTCCTCTGCGCGCCAATTCATCAGCCTTCTCATTTCCATCTATTTTCCTGTGTCCGGGGACCCAGATGACCTAGCGCCCCAAGTTCATCCCTGCACTGTCTGACCAGTCTGGAGTTGAAGTTTGTCTGTTTGTAGTGCTTGTATGGCCCTGGCTGTCCACAAAAATAGCAACCGTGCTCCTCTGCCATTCTCTAATGTGGTGGGTGATCTGTCGACATGCCTTTCTGATCGCGAGTACTTCCGCCTGAAAAACTGTAGCTGTATCTTGTAGGCGTGTGCAGTAGTTAATGTTAGCGTGCGGAAAAAACACCCCCACCCCACGCCCAGGTCCATTTTTGACCCGTCCGTATAAATGGGTATATCGTACTCCAATTGGAGTTTCCTTTTCGACCACAATTTTCTTGAGGGAAATCTAATCTTGAAGTCCTTTTTGAAGTCCAGTTGTGGTACTATGTAATCTGTCATCATTTGTGTTAATTCCCTCGGCACTGTGTATAGCACCTTACCATGACCGTACGTTCGCTCAGACCAGCAGTTTGTCGCTTTTAACCTTAGCGCACTGTTGCAGGCTACGTTCTTAATGTACAGGTCGATAGGGAGGATGTGTAGCAATACGTTGAGTGCCTCCGCTGGACATGTTCTCAGGCTCCCTACAATGCCAGCGGCAGCTGTTCTTTGAACTCTACTAAGTCTCTGAACGTTATAGCCCTTGTCTAGAGCTGGCCACCAGACTATTGAACCGTAAGTTGGTATTGGACGCACGATTGCTTCGTACATCCAGTGAGTGATATGGGGGCGTAGTCCCCATCTTTTCCCAAACATTTTCTTGCATGCGTAGAAAGCTACGTGGGCTTTCCTGACCCGTAACTCTATATTGGTTCTCCAATTTAGCTTTGGGTCCAGGATAACTCCTAAGTGTTTCGCTTTCTCCGCTGGCTTTAGCTGTTGTCCGTTAAGTGTCGGAAGCTTAAAGATCGGAATCTTGGTCTTGTTAGTGAAAAGTATCAGTTCTGTCTTTTCTGGATTCACACCTAGTCCACATCCTGTGGCCCAGGAATTCAGTTTGTCCAGCCCCTTTTGCTTAATATCACTTATTACACAGGGAAACATGAATGATACAGCTATCACTACATCGCCCGCGTATGCTACCGTCTTAACCCCCATTGAATCTAGTATGCCGAGGATGTTGTCAATTACCAATAGCCACAATAAGGGTGAAATCACCCCACCTTGTGGTGTTCCTCTACTGACGTGTTTGACGAGAACCGTGTTACCCAGCTCAGACTGAATGACCCTAGTACTATGCATTGTAACTATCCACTCCCTAAGAACTTCCTCAACCCCTACCCTGGTCAGAGAGTCCAGAATTGCTTTGTTACTAACGTTGTTAAAAGACCCTCTATGTCCAGAAAGGCCGCCAACGTGTACTGCTTATGGTGGATTGTCTTTTCTACTGATCGAATTACCTCATGTAAAGCTGTTTCCGTAGATTTACCCCTGAGATATGCGTGTTGCGACTTCGATAGGGGAAACTGATCCACTGTATGCCTAAGGTGGATTTCCAGAACCCTCTCCATTGTTTTAAGAAGAAACGACGTAAGACTAATGGGTCTAAAATCTTTTGCCGACTCATGCCCAATCTTCCCCGCTTCCTCCAACTGAGGGGGATATAGTTGAAGCGTATACATGCCTTATATATCCCCTTCAGCCATTGGATCACCACAACCTGTAACCTTTGCAGCATGATTGGGAAAATCCCATCCAAGCCCGGCGATTTATAAGGCGAGAAACAATTTATCGAGTGTTTAATTTTTTCGTCCGTGAATATCAGGTCACAAACCGGTGGCATCTTATTGTCCATAACGGGTAATTGAGATACATACGCGGTATCTTTACAGTCTGGGAAGTGTGTTTGAAGTAAGAAATCAAGTATTTCAGAAGATGTTTCCGTCCATGCACCATCCGTCTTTCTAAGGAAAGAGGGGCTGGTGTGTTCCTTGGACAGTATCTTGCTAAGTCTTGCTGAAGTAGAGGTTGCCTCAATTGATTAAAAATTTCTCTCCAGCCATTTTTCTTGGCTTCCCTGATAGATGTTTTGTAAGTTTTGAGACTCCCTTTATATCGTGCCCAATCTTCGTCCCTATAACATTGGTTGAACAGTTTCCTGTTTCTCTTCCTGAGATCCGATAATTTTTTGGTGCACCATGGTGGAAGAGTTTTCCTACTCCTAGTGACGGGACAAGCGTACTTGTAAGCCATATTAAGAGCTTCCTCAAGATTCCCCACTTTTTTGTGTATCGCCTCAGTAGGTTCGAGTTTCCTTGTCTTAGAAATTTTAAGTTTTGAGCTAGCTACCCTCGTAAAAGTATCCCATTTTATTCTCCTGGGGATTCTGTAAGAAATAGCATCTACGGTTTTAAAATTTACCTTGAAAACTATCCATCTATGGTCCGAGAAGGACTTCTTGTTGGATACCCTCCATTCTCCTACCTGGGCGGATGCGTCTTCTGAAATTAGAGTTAAACTTCTTAGGACTTCTTCCCATCCAGCACATTTATTAGAGCTGGGGAAGGTAAATGTGGGAGTATTCCCTCTGTTACATACTGTAAGGTTCGAATTATTTATAAAGTTAAAAAGTGACTCACCCCTTTCATTATCCTCGGTGCTACCCCATAGCATGTGCCTTGCGTTGGCGTCGCATCCCAGAAGGAGTGGGATATTTTTGGCAGCAGCATTGGCGACCATCACGACCGTCACTGTTGTGCGGCATATAAGCTGATGCCGCTAGTAGGTCTGGTCCGCTTGGCACCTCGATTTTTACGACTGTTAAATCGACTGAGCTGTACCGTGGGCAGATAAAAGCATTAATTGCTTCCTTAACTAAGATACATGATCGAATCTTATCACCGTTCCTGATACAGTGCATATTATATTTGGTCAGCTTGAGCCCCATAACGTCATTTCCTCTGACCTATGGCTCCTGCACAATGCCGATGTCCGCGTCTTCTTCACCCAGAAAAACGGCAAAGTTATCTGATGCATTCTTAGAAGCGCCACATGTAGCTCATCCCTAGCCACTTCGCTGTATGATCGCCTTGTGCTCGTCGATGGACCCTCTGTTGGTGTAGATGTTTTGGCAACCTTGTGTCTATTTGAAGCCGAAAATATCACATCCTGTGACCTGTTTCGCTTCGTCGCCTTTTCTGGGAGGGAGATTTGGTACTGCTCGTACTCATCGACAACAGTTTGGTACTTGGCCTTGTCCACCTGGTCAAACTCATGTACCGACCCTTCCGCCTCATTCTTAACAATTTTGCTTAGGATGAAGAGAGCTTTTTGGTACCGGTTTTTCCGGGCCGCTGCTTCGAACTTTGGCTTTTTCGGTTTTGGCTTAGAGTCCTTCTTCGCCGCTACCGACATGTTTGTTTTTGTTAGTGATGTTGTTGTTGCACTGCTTGTGCTAGCAGTGGGTTCACTGTTTGCCGCCGTGCTCTTGCCATCGTCGGCTTCCATTATCTCCTGACTGGAGGCCAGCAACTCATCCTCTGAGTGCGTGGTGCAAAGCACCGTGGTGGTTTTTATGTGTCTTTTTGTTTGTATTTTTTCCATCTTTTTCGTACGACTGCGCTCCCCCGAAGGCTTGGGCAGTCAAGGCTTTTTGAGGGAAATGGCGGCCCACCGTGCCAGAGCCCTGTGCCACGGTAAGGCCACCGTTACTCCCCGATGCGGCCTGGTTTCGGAGAGGCGCCGTTCGAATACAGTCTACGCGGATAACCCCCTGACTGCAAAATCCATCCAATAGGCACGGACACGCATAACACCCTGGATTAGGGGGGAAGTGTTTATTGACTCTCCAGTCTAGATCCGTTGTGTTCAGTAAGTGGTAGGGTCATCTCGAGCAGGATGTGACTCATCGTCACGCACTAACGGTCTTGGTAGAGTATAGGCTAAGGATCCAACATAGGACTATATTACGCATATCACTACCCTGAGGACTACCCCCTTACGTTTGATAGGAATCCATTTATCAATTTCTGGAACAGGCGGCGCCAACAGTGAATCACCGATTAAAAAATGTCCTGTCGTTATTACGAGCAAGCCAATTGGATCGTTTGTTAGGGGGCATAATGGCCTGGAGTTTAAGCAAGATTCAATTGGCACAAAAACTGTGGATAATTCTTCAAAAGTTAGAATTCGGTCTCCCATTGGTCCTTTGAGATGGTACTTCATTGATTTCACACCAGCTTCACACAACTCACCGATGTGTGGCACCGAAGGAGGTATGAAATGCCATTGTATATGGTGTGAAACAAGAAATGTAGCCGCATGATCTTCGATAAAGGGTTTGTAACTGTTTTTGTCTTCTTGGAGCTTCCGATTAGCTCCCACGAAGGTGGTACCTCGATCGCTGAATATGTCTCAACATAGACCTTGACGACAAATAAAGCGTTGCAATGCTCCGAGATGGGCGTCAGAAGAAAAATCTCCAACTGCTTCGATGTGCACCGTTTTAGATGCAAGACAATAAAAAATCGCTATATAACCGCGCTGCTGTTGGACCCTTTGAAGCAACTATTGCACTCTTTAAAGGAGTAATACTTATTGGACCAGCATAGTCTATCCCTACCGAGGAAAAGGCACGAGCAGGACGGGCACTGGAACCAGAAGGTCTCCCATTACTAGCTGTTGTATTTTTGGTCGATGTTTGAAGCAGGGTACAGAACGATGAAGATATTATCCGACTACATTACGTCTATCAATTATCCAAAATCGTTTCCGTATGTTATTTTAAGTTAGTGAAGTTCCACTGTGTAACAAGAAAGCATGAATTTTGGATATAACCAACGTAGTGAAACGATGCTTAAGTATCGCGAATTTTGAATTTTCGCGGGCTGCGGATGTTCGATTTTCGATCTTTTTGTGGCGTTATGTTGGTACCCATGACCCTCACTTATGTTGACGATCTCGGCCATTTTGAACATTCAGTCAGTTTTTGACAGCTATTGTGCGTGGACGTGTTTTAGTTTGTCTTCGATTTTTGTCTATCTTCTCAATCGTGGCGTAGCGTCGTCCATTCATGGGCCTTTTCAGTTTCGGGATCAAGAAAAAGTCACAAGGGGCCGGGTATGGGGAATACGGTGTTTGCGGTGTTATTACAGTGTTGTTTCGCGCACAAGTAATGATGTGTGAGCAGGGGCATTATCATGATGCAAAAACCAATTTTTGTTCTTCCACAAATCCGGGCGTTTCTGGCGGTTTGCTTCTCGCAAATTGCGGATTACTTGAAGATAATATTCCTTATTGACCGCTCTACCCTGCGGCAAGAATTCATAATGCACCACGCCTCTGCAATCAAAGAAAACTGTCAGCAAAACCTTCACATTCGACCGAACGTGCTTTTTCGGTCTTGGCTCATGCGGCATCTTCCATTGGGATGATTGAGCTTTGGTTTCTACATTATAACCATAAATGCAACAGTCAACATTCGGAATGCTTCCGCACACTTTATGTTGTTTTTCACACAAAATTTGATTGAAATTCTTTGATCCATTTTTCGGGATAGATACATGCCGTCATTGATATTCCTTTGTTGACGCCAAAAATTTCGTTATGTGATTGGCCACAAAGACCTCCCACCGAGTTATATCCCCGCGGATTCATCCCAAAACTATCATTGATCATTCTGTCTAAAAAAGATTTGAGTTGGTTTACGTTCAGATGTTAAATGGGGTCGAACCATGTTAAATAGCTTCACGGCCAGCACTGCAGCACAGAGTTCCGCACGTGGGATGGTGGGCTTTGGATTGACGGGAGCAATTTTACATTTCGACATATGCTGATGCATGACAATATAAGTGAAGCGTGATGTCGCAATCCATTGCATTAGTGTTCAGCCACCTTGGAATAGGAATATTAAATATTGCTTTCAACTGCGTAAGTTAGCGGTTCGAAGACCGCATCAGGGACTACGTCATCCCATTGTTATATATGTAATCAAACTGTTTCATAATCACCTTAATGGATAAAATAACCGAGCTATAGTAGATAAAATTATATTTTTGGTAGGTTCAGCGGGAGAAAGAATCAAGTTCACGCTATAACTAAAGCAATCCGTAGCTTGATCTCAAATAATACCCAATACCTTTATGTTATCCTTGGCATTCAGTTGGTACAAATCCTTTGTAGGACGGTCTTCAATAGGTATATTTTCTAAGATTTCTTTAGCATTACTACCCCAATTTCGTAACTTGAATGTTCAGCTGCTCAGTAGCCCATTCAATTGTCGTTATAGGTTGATTGGTTCCTTGATCGAGTGCCCGCCAGATAATACATCGTCTACGTAAGTTTGCCGTTTTAACACTTTGCCGCCCAATGTGAAATTGATAGCTTCATCTTCCGGAAGCTGATGAATCGTTTTGATTGCTGTATATGGGGCTGAACATGTACCAAACATTACTGTAGAGCAATAAAATTCTTGCATTTTCTCAGATGGATTATTCCGCTATAAAATTCGCTGAAACTGAGCCTCATCTCTTTGCACATGAATACACCGATATATCTTTTCCACGTCAGCCATGAATGCGAATTTCAAACTTCTCCACATCATCCTCTCTCCTGCAAGATCATTATGAAGTACCGGACCAGTTGCCAAAATATCATTTAAAGGATTCCCATTCGCTGTCTTTGTTGACGCTTCAAATATGATACGCACCTTGATAGTCGCACTTGACTCCTTTATAATTGTATGATGTGAAAAATAGCGGCATGAATACACATCCACGCCCAAATTGCTCACACGATGTTACTACTTCCCTCTGACCCAATTTTCAATATCCATTAATGGTATTTTGATATTCATTTCGTAGCTTAGAATCTCGTTGAAGTAGTCGCTCCAAATGTAGGAATCTTTTAAATGCGATATTTTTCGATGCTCCGAGGCCTAAAGATGACGTGAAGTGCGAAAGAAATGGCAATCGAACCACAGAAAGGGGGGGTGAAAAGCCACAAATTTTGAAATATGTTATGGAAAATGCTCTAAAACGACCCCATCAGTTCGAAGCTGAAAACGGGGGTCATTTAAGCGACATTATTTTCCATACTTCATGAAAAAAATATTGATTTTGTATATTTTATAATCCGAAGAAAAAAATAAAAAAAATATATAAACGAAAAAGTTGTTAAATTTTTGAACCCCATGGTGACTTTTGGCCCACCCTGTATTTACCATTTTGTTATCGTTGATGAGTGCCATGATAACAGTCTTCACACCACCGCTTTTTTTGTAATAAGGGGCATTCTTCTTGTACAGTCTCCAATTCCCAAAACTTTTCAACAAATCGTGCGTTTGAATATACGTATACATTGTTGTTGTTGAAATCGTTATAGATGGTTGCTCACGAAATTTTCCAGAAATTATGTAACACAGAGCCGTTTTCTGAGCTACTGGCTCGCCGCATGATCCCTTTCGAATATTGTTTTCGAGAATATCATCATACACGTCATTTCCTAAAAATATGTCCACCTTCCGTGACTGGAAGTACTGTGGATCTACGAGCGGCAAATTCTTTAGGTGCTTCCATGACTTGGATGATAAATGCTTGTGGGGCATCACATTTCCTACCTTCAATACGATATGCGCCACAACCGAATACATATATAGAGTCCATATTGGATCCAAACTGCAAAACTATCGAGGATCTGCTTTCGGCCAACTTCGCATCTACTAGTGCGCTGATGCTAAGGAACATTTTGCTGCGTTTGAGTTGCAGCAATTGCGGTGCCCGTTCAGTCATAAACGAGGCTTGCGAACCTTGATCCAGAAATGCTTTAAGAGTAATCCTTGCCCATACGCAGAATCTACTGTAACTAAAGCTATTGGCAACAAAACGACAATTTTTTACGCAAGAGTAGCCGCACATGGCTTGCTTGCCTCAGTGGGGGCTTCCGACTCCCTCTTGGTATCTGGATAAATGAGAGCGTGATGTTTTCCTTTATATACAGAACATGAATGACGACTATTACAGCTCGAAGTAAGATGACTATAACCTAAACAATTGAAGCATAAGTTATTATTTTTAATTGCTTCGCACCTATTTTTTAAACTCATTTTTAGAAATATTGGGCAATCTCTGACCGAGTGGGAAACCTGCTTGCAGAAGACGCAGTAAGCCTTGAGCTTCACTCTATGATATGACTTTGCTTCTTTCTCGTGTATTCCGACGCTCCGGCTGTCGCACTTTCTGACCTAGAAGCAAGGATACAGATGTAATTCGCATTTAACATTGTTCTTCCAAGAAAATACAAAATTCCGTAAAAGTAGGAATGTGTGCATGGAATTGCTTAACTTTCGGAGTTTCCTTGTGTTCACCGAGTTGAACATCCAAGTTCTCAATGGGATTTACACAGGACCGACGTGTCTCCACAAAATATTTCAGCGAGGCTGCATCATCCCGCGATTAAAGTTCCTGGCGTTCTAGTAAATACATATAGTAGTTGAAGATAATACGTTTATTCTCATAAATACCGATTAACATATTCCATGCAATCGTGAAATTTTCCCCGACTAAACTGAGATGCTGAATTTCCTGTTCTGCTTCACCCGCCAATACACCCTTTAGGTAGTAAAATGGTTTGAGGTCCGTAAGACGCTCGCTTTGGTGTATTCCTGAGACAAATATCTCCTTAAAGGTAGGCCATTCGTAATCTCAATTAAACGTGGGCAATTTAACCTCTGGCAGTGGTGTTTCCTGGACAACCGTAGGCAATGTCGGAGGAACCCTGCTGCTGACTTGTGGAGTTGCAGAAACAGGATTTACAAGTAATGCCGAAGATACGGTTTCGCGAAAGAGGCACATTGTTTGCAAATACTCTTCCTCAAATAATTACTCATACTTTTAGTTAACGTAATCCCTTTGCACCGCTGGCTCATTCACCAAACGTTTGAGCTGCCGATGATTTGCACGAAATTATTATTGCAAAAGGCGTATGGATTCAATTCGCGTATCAAAACATATTTCACTACAGCGATCCACTGAGTCTTTCTTGTAATTTCGTAAATTCTTCTAAGTAAGGTTTGGATGGAAATTTGCTGTGCTATGTAACCATGTGATGCTTCTGATGGTTTTGGTTCTGCTGCTACAGCGCCTTTCGATTCAAAAACATCGATTCGAAAACAATTATACCAATAGCAAATATGAACAACAAGCTTGTACTCCTCTTACCTGTGCTCCTTGCTCTTCAAACTATCCAAGTTGGATTGAATCGCCTTGCATTTTCATATTCGGCGTTGCTGCAAGCATCCGCAAATAGCTTTAACTGCAAATCTTCCCAGGAGGCAGATGCGGGCTTCCTAGGCATAAAATTTCCGCATTTCTGATAATCTTTTACTGCGAGGTTTGAAAATCACACCTTTTCCTTTTTGATCTACTTTATTAGTGAATAGGTTAAGAAACAAGTATTACAGACAAAAAATACAAGAAAAAAGGCACAAAATGAATGCATAAAAATGTAATAATAAGCTGATCGCGACACAGTGATGCAGTAGCAACACCCTTAAGCGAATTCGTTGTGATTATTCCGTATTTTTGTTTCCAAAAAGTACCAAATGTTTTCAATAGCATTCATATCTGGCGACTGTGGAGGTGTTCTAAATTGTTTGCAATGGTATATTTGCCATTCCTGCACAAGAAACGATCTATGCATCTTGTTGGAACATAGATGGTTTCCCATTCAACCCGAACTTCTCAACACTGCGAGCGAAATTTTCTTCTAAAATGTTCTTATCCAAGTTGTGAAGCCCTAAATTTTGTACAAATTTAGGTCACACAAAATACCGCCCTCACCGTATACCAACACCATGCGAGCACATGTAGCCAAACCACGCCATACGTGGTTATGCTCGAACATGACACAACGCCGAAATACGGGAATTCCGTATGCGCGAACACGACACTGTGCCGAAATACGGGACTTGTCGATGCTCGCATGAAAAAAAGGTGTAAAAGGCCGGTGCACAGAGAAACCGGTCTCTCTCTCTTGTGATTCGAGTAAGTGGGTATAGTATTCGCGGACAGTGGCGACCACGGCAGACAGTTTCTGACTTTTGAGACTTCTTACGTGATTGGTGGCGTGAGGTTTTAACCGACATCACTACCACGTAAGAGAGTGCTCCACCCTAAGCGAAGTAAACGCGAGGTCTTAACCGGGGTTCAACTTCAAAGCTGCTATTGCTTCAATTTAGACTTTTGAGACTTCTTACGTGATTGGTGGCGTGAGGTTTTTACCGACATCACTACCACGTAAGAGAGTGCTCCACCCTAAGCGAAGTAAACGCAAGGTCTTAACCGGCGTTGAGCTTCAAAGCAGCTATTGATTCTACGTCTGCCACGTCTACCCCACTTCACCGCAATTAGACGAAGTGGAAAGTATACATAATTTAGTTATAATTAGTTTAAGATGAAGTTATAGTTTACTAAATAATAAAAGAAAGTAAAACAAACTACATCAAACGTGTTTTGTTAAGGTCAATAAAACAAATATTGTACAGGACTCTGGGAAGACTGAGCATACCCCAGCTAGAGATTCCTTACATGGCGCCAGAGCAGGGACAACCATCTGTCAACGCAGATAACATGAACGCCTTTGTGTCAACTCAATGTGTTACCGTTATTGAACAAGTTTGTAATTGGCCAGTAAAATACGACGGCGATAAGGATCAGTTGGGATTTATAGAGCGCGTAAAGGAACTGGCAGACATGTATGGTCTCAACCGGGACTTACTCCCACGCACAATGCCACAGTTTCTTACAGATAAGGCATTAACCTGGCACCGGAACAACAAAAAGCAGTGGGTCCCATTTGAAGCATTCGAACGAGACTTTCTGAAATTTTTCCTCCCCAGCCGATATTTTGAAGATCTAGACGATGAGATCAGAAAACGGGTTCAAAAGCCAAGAGAGGCCTTTAAGGATTATACCATCGCCCTGCAAAATCTGATGGGATGTGCGCAGTATGACGATGACCGACAGAACGAACGTATGTTCCGCAATAGTTTGCCCGACTACCGCCTATACATACGGCGTGACGATTTCTCCTCGCTGGACGAACTGATCACTCGTGCGCAAGAATACGAATGTAGCAGAGCGGATCAGGAAACACTGCGTGAAGCACCACAATGCAGCCGACAACAACCACCACGTGAGCAACTACCACGATGCCAACCGGAATCTCGACACGATGGAGCACAAACAATGGGCATCAAAATAAGTCCTAAAACCGCATGTCGACGCTGCGGTCAAGAAGGACACATTCAACGCAATTGTCGGGACCCACTGGTACTGTTCTGCTGGGAGTGCGGCCAGATGAATATCCGAACAATTGATTGCTTTCAACAGCTAGCGGGAAACGAGCAAGGACCCCTTCAGAACCGGGGACGAGTGGGGCCGTCAAATCGCAACCCGTTCCGCCAACAGTAAAGTTGTTACGTTGCGAGCGTAACCATATCTTCGCCACAGTTACGGTGGACGGAGAACAAATAAATGCGACGATAGACACCGGGGCTACAAAGAGCTTCATCAATGGAAATTTTGCCAAACAATATCGAAGTCCGAACAACGTAGTCGCAGTAAACGTGAGGGCACAACTAGCAAACGGCGGTGAATGCACCAGCAAGGAAGCCCTTATCCTCGACGTGCGAATAGGTGATAAATGTTGCCGAATGCCGTTTCTCATCTTCCCACGTGCATCTGGACAAGTTATTTTAGGGTTAGGTTTCTTGTACGCCATGGGAGCTACCCTTTCTCTCGGAGGGAGCTCCGTTGAATCGAGAGCCGACAGGAGAAACTCACGAAACAAGCCCAAACAGTTAACAGCAATCTCAGCAACAACAACAATAACATTAACAAAATTGCCGCTAGCCTCTCAGCTAAAGCCGGCGCTGCCGACGTAGCCAAAGCAGCCGCAACTACATCACAGGCTTCAGCCACACCTACAACACCCCGCAACTACGGATGGAGAACCAACTGCTGACATTCTTGAGGGTCAGGAACCACATCCGAAGCCCGCCAAAGTGGCTAATATTGAATTAGCAGAAGGTTCACGTACAAGTGCACTCACAGCGACATCGATTCTATTATCTGCCCATTATAATGAAACTCCAACGCTTGATTTGCACGATCCCAACTCCAATTTCAACGCTCACGTTCGTCTACAAAGCAATGCGCCTTCACCGCCACCGCGGCGTGACTATAAGATCAAAGACAAGTTCAAACGGACCCTTATGCTAAACAGCCAGGTCAACTGCAACGCGGTGGTCCCGTCACCGAGCGCATAAGTATCTGCTGAAGGCACTGGTACTGCTGGCATAATCGCAGCCGAGGAGGAACAGCAACGCGGTTCGGTAAAACTGGTCATATCCAAAAAGAAGGGTAAGATTTTCAAAAGTGGGGTACTTGTTCAGTCCGACCAACCCGAGCAGTCTGCAGTCAACATGCGACAGCATCTGTGGGGTGCTGGAGCCAACGGCGACGCTTCCTGCGACGTAATGCCTCTGAAATTCAATGACAAGCAAGCCATACGAATAGCGTCCGACGGCCTTTTTGAAGACTTCAATGAAGAGTCGAGCAAAAGTACACTTTCACGTGACAATAGACCAGTGGTTGGCAAATTGACTTGCGTCATTAAGCCTCAAGCTATCCCCAATCTATTTGATATGGACACGGACACAGCTACACCGGCCGACAATATTACCAGATTTAAAGTTGACTGGAAGGGCAAACTGAATGTCGTAGCCGATGCGCTATCTAGACAACCACTAGAAGCTCTTTACTCACGTACTGAACTGCAAGATGAAGAGAAGGAAGAATACAACGACGGAGGCACGTGGAAGAGAGGCGCTACATCATTGACCGCGCTATTAAATAAACTGCCCATTACAACTGGCCTCACTTTCTGCGACCCGAACGAGGTACCGCTAGTAGGTCTGGTCCGCTTGGCACCTCGATTTTTACGACTGTTAAATCGCCTGAGCTGTACCGTGGGCAGATAAAAGCATTAATTGCTTCCTTAACTAGGATAAATGATCGAATCTTATCACCGTTCCTGATACAGTGCATATTATATTTGGTCAGCTCGTCATTTCCTCTGACCTATGGCTCCTGCACAATGCCGATGTCCGCGTCTTCTTCACCCAGAAAAACGGCAAAGTTATCTGATGCATTCTTAGAATGCAGCAGATTAATCTGCACCAACTTCAGCATCGGTACCCTATTGTGCAGGCGCTTTGGAGACTTCTTCCTGATGGTCCGTGTCCTCTGGAATCTTGTTGGCCTCCTCCAACTTGTCCGCGTCGCCCTTGTTCGGGCGGAAGATTTTTAATTTTGCGTACCTAACGCTAAAACGCATTTTGCAGTCGGCTGCTTCCAGGACACCAACGGACTCTTCGTTGATTGCCAGAAGCAGGGACATGCTTGTTTTCTGGGCACCTTCGTTCTTGATGATCGCACAGTCGTTCATTTGCATATTGGGGTTTTGCCGCTGTTATAGCTGGAGCACCTTCCCGTCCTCGAGCTTCAGTATGGGTAGCCAAATACGGGCTCTCGGTCGTCTTGGGATATCCCCGGCTGGTATCAGCTTAAGCCTTAAGCCTTCCCATGCTTCGCTAATCTTAGCTATGCACTTGCCGAGGAGATCCTTCGACGGCCGATCGTCGCACCTGAACACCCTGCATCCCCGTACCACATTGGAGGAGTCGAAGCCAGAGGGAGAAGCATCCGCATTGGACAAGATTTGTTCCATCACCATCTCTGCCAATTTGGATTCAATCTCCCCCCATTTCTCCAGGACATTCTTCCCCACCCCCCGCCCCCCCTGGGTTATATCATCGATGAGCGCCACATGTAGCTCATCCCTATCACTTCGCTGTATGATCCCCTTGTGCTCGTCGATGGACCCTCTGTTGGTGTAGATGTTTTGGCAACCTTGTGTCTATTTGAAGCCGAAAACATCACATCCTGGGCTTGGGCAGTCAAGGCTTTTTGAGGGAAATGGCGGCCCACCGTGCCAGAGCCCTGTGCCACGGTAAGGCCACCGTTACTCCCCGATGCGGCCTGGTTTTGGAGAGGCGCCGTTCGAATACAGTCTACGCGGATAACCCCCTGACTGCAAAATCCATCCAATAGGCACGGACACGCATAACACCCTGGATTAGGGGGGAAGTGTTTATTGACTCTCCAGTCTAGATCCGTTGTGTTCAGTAAGTGGTAGGGTCATCTCGAGCAGGATGTGACTCATCGTCACGCACTAACGGTCTTGGTAGAGTATAGGCTAAGGATCCAACATAGGACTATATTACGCATATCACTACCCTGAGGACTACCCCCTTACGTTTGATAGGAATCCATTTATCAATTTCTGGAACAGGCGGCGCCAACAGTGAATCACCGATTAAAAAATGTCCTGTCGTTATTACGAGCAAGCCAATTGGATCGTTTGTTAGGGGGCATAATGGATTGGAGTTTAAGCAAGATTCAATTGGCACAAAAACTGTGGATAATTCTTCAAAAGTTAGAATTCGGTCTCCCATTGGTCCTTTGAGATGGTACTTCATTGATTTCACACCAGCTTCACACAACTCACCGATGTGTGGCACCGAAGGAGGTATGAAATGCCATTGTATATGGTGTGAAACAAGAAATGTAGCCGCATGATCTTCGATAAAGGGTTTGTAACTGTTTTTGTCTTCTTGGAGCTTCCGATTAGCTCCCACGAAATTGGTACCTCGATCGCTGAATACGTCTCGACATAGACCTTGACGACAAATAAAGCGCTGCAATGCTCCGAGATGGGCGTCAGAAGAAAAATCTCCAACTGCTTCGATGTGCACCGCTTTAGATGCAAGACAATAAAAAATCGCTATATAACCGCGCTACTCTTGGACCCTTTGAAGCAACTATTGCACTCTTTAAAGGAGTAATACTTATTGGACCAGCATAGTCTATCCCTACCGAGGAAAAGGCACGAGCAGGACGGGCACTGGAACCAGAAGGTCTCCCATTACTAGCTGTTGTATTTTTGGTCGATGTTTGAAGCAGGGTACAGAACGATGAAGGAAGTATCCGACTAGATTACGTCTATCAATTATCCAAAATCGTTTCCGTATGTTATTTTAAGTTAGTGAAGTTCCACTGTGTAACAAGAAAGCATGACTTTTGGATATAACCAACGTAGTGAAACGATGCTTAAGTATCGCGAATTTTGAATTTTCGCGGGCTGCGGATGTTCGATTTTCGATCTTTTTGTGGCGTTATGTTGGTACCCATGACCCTCACTTATGTTGACGATCTCGGCCATTTTGAACATTCAGTCAGTTTTTGACAGCTATTGTGCGTGGACGTGTTTTAGTTTGTCTTCGATTTTTGTCTATCTTCTCAATCGTGGCGTAGCGTCGTCCATTCATGGGCCTTTTCAGTTTCGGGATCAAGAAATAGTCACAGGGGGCCAGGTATGGGGAATACGGTATTTGCGGTGATATTACAGTGTTGTTTTGGGCCAAAAATTCGCGCACAAATAATGATGTGTGAGCAGGGGCATTATCATGATACAAAAACCAATTTTTGTTCTTCCACAAATCCGGGCGTTTCTGGCGGATTGCTTCTCGCAAATTGCGGATTACTTGAAGATAATATTCCTTATTGACCGCTCTACTCTGCGGCAAGAATTCATAATGCACCACACCTCTGCAATCAAAGAAAACTGTCAGCAAAACCTTCACATTCGACCGAACTCTGCGTGCTTTTTCGGTCTTGGCTCATGCGGCATCTTCCATTGGGATGATTGAGCTTTGGTTTCTACGTTATAACCATAAATGCAACAGTCAACATTCGGAATGCTTCCGCACACTTTATGCTGTTTTTCACACAAAATTTGATTGAAATTCTTTGATCCATTTTTCGGGATAGATACATGCCGTCATTGATTTTCCTTTGTTGACGCCAAAAATTTCGTTATGTGATTGGCCACAAAGACCTCCCACCGAGTTATATCCCCGCGGATTCATCCCAAAACTATCATTGATCATTCTGTCTAAAAAAGATTTGAGTTGGTTTAAGTTCAGATGTTAAATGGGGTCGAACCATGTTAAATAGCTTCACGGCCAGCACTGCAGCACAGAGTTCCGCACGAGTTACGTCCGCATACCATATATATACATACTTATATACATACATATATACAAATTCATATTCTTTTATGCAATAGCGTTATCGCTTAGTTTTTTTATTGCATAGCAGGTGGTGTCAAATTTAGTTAAGGCTCCAAATGCAGAATGTGCTTAGTAGCATAATTTGCACTTCAAGGCCAACTGAATTTGAACAGTAAAGTAGAATAGAAAAATACTTTAAGTCAGTCTTAAGATTCATGGCAAACTAATAAAGTCAATTTTGAGCATAAGCTTAATTTGTTTTATTCAGCTTATAACTGGCGCAGTCGAAGTGACAAATAACTGAAGTTATTTGAAAAGAACCAAAGTGACTTTTGTTTAAGAAAAAAAAAATAATAATAAAAATAGTGATTAATAACTGAAGTTATTGAAAAAGAACAAAAAGTGAACCTTTTTTTTTATCAAAAAGAAAGAACTTGGTACACAGTAATTATAACTGGTAAAAATTACAAAAGGTGAAATATCCTAAGTTTAATAATTATATGCGGAGATCAAATCGATTCGACTTAAATCGCCAGATAAGTAAATATTTGGAAGAAGAAGAAATGGACGAGCTACAAGAGAGGATTCGGCAACTTGAAGAGGTAATAAGAAGGCAGGAAGCGCAAATCTTATTACAAGAACAGCAGCAATTCCAACAACACCAACAACAAAAAGTTGAACAGCAACAAATTCAGCAACAACAAGTACAACAAATGCAGCAACAACAATTGGTTTTGAGTCCAGATAATGTCCTAAGTCAATTTAGACATCTAAAGTCATTTGGCCGATATAGGGAGAATAATTTGCTAGCATTTGTTCGATCAGTGGAAAGATGTATACAATTGTGTGGTAACAACTCTCAACTGTGCAACTTTGGAATCCACATTGTGTTGAACGAGAAACTAGAAGGTAATGCAGCGAGATGTGTTCGACAACTAGGTGAAAATGCCAACTGGGAGACGATAAAACAACACTTGAAGCAGCAGTTCCAGCCTCAAGGCAGCTATGCAGAAATCTTCAACAATTGTAGGAAAGTCAAGGTCAGTAATTTAAGGGAACTTTTTGTCGAATTTAAATCGGCTAGTTTTTTAATTAATGAATTATACGAGTTTGATGATACCAAACCCAACATATATAAACCTGAAAATGTAGAAAGAGATTCGAAGGAAATTTTGCTAGAGAAAATCGATGGCGGCACTAGAGCTCATATGACGAGAATGCTAGCCTTACAGATTTATACAACAAGTATGCTAGACTTAGGCTCCTAGAAGATAAACGAACAATAGCTTATGATCATAGAAAACCTTCAAGGCAGGGAAACAACAATAGTTATTCATACCAAAAGCAGTCAAATATTAATAGTTATTTTAAAAATAACAATGAAGACAATTTGAAGGGAAATCAGAAACAGAACCAATATAACGAACCTGGAAATAAGGATAATAGGCCGAACTTCGGAAAAAATAGCGGAAGTTATAGTAAAAGTGATCATAGATACGAAAGCTCTCAACAGAGTAATTTCAACAGAAATAACAGCGAAGGCAATAACATTCATAATGCTGGTAGTAGAACGTACAGAAATAGTACTAACTATAACAATCGTAACGATAACGGTAACAGATACAATAATTCATCAGGTCAGACAAGGAATTCGTACATGAGTGTAGATCAGAACCAAAGTTTAGGTCATGTATCTACCAGTAATAATTTAATGGACATAGGTAATGGGGAGGAAAGTGAGGTAAATTTTTTAACACCGCCTCAAGGCCTCAACTACCCATAATAACAATTACAATAGGGAAGCAAAGAATTAGGTGCCTGATAGATACAGGGTCAACGACTAGTATTATAAAACTGTCTATATTAGTCGAAAATTACCCAAAAGAAAAACTCTTAAAGCCTCTTTATTATAGAACTCTAAACGGAATTAACAATATAAAATTTAAAATAGTAACGCCTTTTCCAAAAGAATTTAATTGTAGAGGAACATTAAACTGGAAAGTAATATACTTTTCCAACGAGAAATTCGAGGCAATTATAGGGCTAAACTTTTTAGAACCCTTAAAAACAAGGATAGATAACGAGCACCAATATGTTGAAGTGCTGGGAAGCAAAATATTTTTTGAAAACTCTAATTTTCCCTACATGGTCGAAAATATAGGTGTAATCGAATCTAACTCAGACGTAAATATTCCTAATGTGTTTGATTTTAGTCATTTAAATTAGGAAGAAAAAGATAATGTTACACATATTCTATTAGAATTTAAAGACCTTTTTTATAAGGAAGGAGACAATCTTTCTGCCACAAGTAAAATTCAGCACGAAATTATCACCACAATAGATAAACCACTATACTCGAAAATATACCGATATCCACATATCCATGAGAAGGAAATTCAGACACAAATAGAAGAAATGCTAAAGCAAAACATTATCCGAGAAAGTAATTCCCCTTATAACAGTCCATTATGGATTGTCCCTGTTCGCGCCGGAGCCCTCCTGACAACGGCTGCTGCCTGCGCACAGTCACCATGCAACTCTGAGCGGGGCTCAGTGCGGAGAGAATTCCCCTCATTGGGTCCCGCCAAAGTTGTGTGGCAGGCCGCAGCCATCTTTATTTTGGTGAGAGTGCTGACGCAGGCAGCGGAGGAGAGCTGGTCGGCAATACTGCGTGCCGACGGTATTGGCATCTGTGCGCTCAACCGAGAAGGAGGTGAAAAATAGAAATTACCATATATAAACGTTTAAAATATTTCTGAAGAAAACTTGTGTTCCAAATAAATTACCATATATAAATGTTTAAAATATTTCTGAAGAAAACTTGTGTTCTAAATAAAATATAAAAAAGCAAAGAAATAGTAAATCAGTAACTAAATCCATATAATTATTACGATATAAAAACCACAAAATGGAATCCGAACGGGAAGATGGTTTAAGAAACATGGTCCTTCGAGCCGGATTACAGCTGCGTCCGGTAAGTGTTTAATATTTATTTTTATTTAATATATTATTAAACCATTTCTGTTTAATTGCAATATTGAACATATATTTTTGATTCGCCTTTTTTTTATCGCGTAATTCGGTTGAGTACGGTCGTCGCGGTAAACGGTACATTTCCGTATCGTCACTCGTGTTAGTGTGTGTGTGGATTCTTGCACAGCAGCGGGTACTGGAATTTACATTTTTTAAGTAAATTCTCAGCACGGCCGCTGCGTAATTCGGTTCGCAGTCTGCAGCTCAAAGCGCTGCCGACGCCGTTTTACCATAAGCTGTGTACAGCTGCTTGTGCGCAAGTTTTTTCACTGCCGCAATTGGAACCTTTCGTATGTGCATGCTATTGCCATTGCCGCTATCCGCTGTTCCGTTGTGCACTCGGTGCCCTCGTGTTGCCAGTTGCTTTGTTCATTGATACGATTTAGGCGGGTGTCACACTCACAACTCTTGTGGGTCAGCTGTTCGGGTTATCCGTATTGCGTGCGTATATCGCCGCGTTGAAGTCACATCGTGTTGCAAGTAAGCGGTGGGAGCATCTTGTTCTTGCTTCTACATTGGCGTGGGGATTTTCAGCTCACTGCGCTGCCCAGAGCCTGGTTACTGTACGTTGTGTACCGTTGCTGATGAACCGGTAACTTACAACGTTGCCGGTAGTTTTTCCGTACTAACGGGTCAACAACTGTTAACGTGGTGGAGGATCGACACTTTCGACACGAGTGCGGTGTAATTAGGTTCGCAGTCCGCAGCTCACAGCGCTGCCGACGCCTTTTTACAGTAAACCGTGTGCCAGCGGTGCTTGAACATCCCCATATTACGACGCTGAAAAATACGTACGCTCGTTGATCTCCGTACGTCACAGTTTTCGCAGCTCGCAGCGCTGCCAACTTGTACTGCCTTTTTGTCTTTGATAACCCTGTATCGGTGAACCCACGAGCGACGCAAGGTCCGGGTCACATACAGCAGCTCATAGCGCTGCGTTGGGTATCTCAAGTTGGGGTTATACTTCAATTTCCTTGTTTTTCAATTGTATTTGCTCAGTGCTGTCGTCATTGCCTAGGCTTCGCGTAGTTCATTCCTACTGGGGATTGTCTTTACGTTGTGTGGGCTCTTCATTGAAAATAAGGCGGGTCACGTCAGCAGGTCAACTGGGTACACATATAACTGGGTACACATATAGCTGGGTAACTGGGTGTGTCGACGTGAAGGTGTAGTGTTTTCCCGTGTTTTGCTTGCGTTTTGCCATCATTGAGCTGCGTTCTCAGGTCAAGCGGTCTGCAACTATGCTGACTCCGCTGATAGACGCGGCTGATAGCCTGACCGCGTTTGTTATTGAGTTCGAGCGGAACTCTTCCGCCCCTCAAAATCTTGAATATCTTCGCCTTGATCTGACTGAATTGGCAGACTTATGGCAGGCGTTGAAGGAGGCGAAGGCTGCAGCGGTCATTGAAGCGAACTTAGACGAGAAATGCGTAGCCATTAAGGAGTCTATACGGCAACGATTCGCAGCAAGTTTTGCCATGTATAAACAGGGTCATGCTCGGATCAGTGGACTAATGCAATCCCTGACCGGCTCTCCAACGGTGCTCTCCGAGGCGTCGGCTGAGCTGTCTTCTCAATCCCATACTATTCCGGTGCCTCCTTGTGATATTTAGATTTTCGGGGGGGAGTACTCCAAGTGGATCACCTTCCGTGATATGTTCACGGCGCTGTTCCTGCGGAACGTTCGGTTATCTAACATTGAGCGGTTGTATCACCTGAGAGCAAAGACTAGGGGGGAGGCGCGAGAAATCGTGGACCAATGCCAACTGACCAATAGCGGTTTTGATCAGGCGTGGGCGGGGCTTACTGCGCGATACGAAAATCGGCGCAAGCTCATTAATTGTTAGCTGAAGTCCCTATTCACAATGCGTACCATAGGCAAAGAAAGTGGGTCGGAGCTAAAGAGGCTGCAGCGGGAAGTTAGCAACTGCATTATGGCGTTGAGGGAGCTGTCGGTGGATGTAGGCAGTTGGGATCCAATTTTTATATACTGGAGTTCCATTCGGTTGCCGGAGAGGACCCTTTCTCTTTGGGAGCAGTCCCTTGCAGATCATGCGGATATACCGACTTGGGTGGCGATGGAGGAATTTCTCTCGAAACGGTTCCAAACTTTGGAGGCGCTCTCTGATGTCTGCCAGACGGATCACGCGCGGGAGTCTGGGGGGAATCGCTCAACACCACTCCGTAATAGCCACGTGCAGGCTCATCAGGCGAGGGTCAATCCGGAAGGGTGTAAGATATGTACACTACCAGGCCATCGGGTCTCCCACTGCTCTACTTTCATCAACGCTGATGTATCAGAGCGATGGGGATGGGTAAATCGCTTCCACTTGTGCGTGAATTGTTTGAAGGGGGATCATCGTGTGTCAAATTGCACGAGTAAATTCCGATGTTTTACGTGTCAAGAGCGGCACCATACTCTGCTGCACCGTGAGCCGCTCCCGAACCGGAGCATAAGAGCCCCACCACGCACGACGCCGCCTCGAGACAGACGATCATCCAACGGACGCAATGCGGCCACCACGTTGGCTCAACCTGCTACACCTTCCTTCGCCCACGCTGCACAGGTGGTACCCGCTATAGTCCAGGGACGATCCAGTCCATATCGAGCTCGAGGTCGGCTACCCAAACGTGTGCTTTTAGGTACCGCCATTATCCACGTATGGTATCAGGGAGTCAATTACATGGCCCGTGCATTGATCGACCCTGGGTCGGAAGGGTCTTTCATCTCAGATCAGCTCCAACGACGCCTGCGACTCCCTACGCGTACCGTGCATGCCCAAGTGTCCGGGGTGAGCAATGTGGTGGCAGCTAACGTGACAAAAGCGTGCGATTTAATGTTTGGGTCACCTCTTGACAGTACTGTGCGGCTCCCGGTGTCAGCATTAGTACTGCCCACCTTGACCAGCGAATTACCCCGACTAGGGGTATCAACGCAACAATATGCCCAATTGGCCGGCTTACGACTGGCTGATCCAAGCCTTTCAAACTCTTCACAAGTTGACATTCTGATAGGGGGTGATTTATACCCGATGGTGATGCTTGATGGGTTGAAGCGTGACGTTATTGGGTCATTAATTGCACAGGAAACTGTATTTGGGTGGATCCTCACAGGACCCATGCCTGAGAACTCGACACAGACATTCTGTGCCAGAGTACAAGTTGAAACTGGCCACCCGGTCGAAGAGCTCTTGCAGAGATTCTGGGAGGTGGAGGAACCACCTAGGGAGAGACGTTTGTCGCCCGGTGATCAGGCTTGCCTGGATTTGTATTCCCGGACCACTTACAGAGAGTCTTCTGGGCGGTATGTAGTAGAACTACCGTTCAAATCAAGGCACCTACCTGAGGAGTCGCTTGGGGCTTCTCGGCACATTGCGTTAAAGCAGTTCGAGCGCAATGAAGGTAGGTTACTTCGTAACCCTGAGCAGAAAGACCAATACGACTCCGTGGTACAGGAGTACTTGACTCTTGATCATATGGTCAAGGTCCCGCCTCCACCTTCAGGCGCTCTTGCTCAATATTATTTGCCTCATCATGCGGTAATGAAACCCGAGAGTACGTCCACCAAGCTGCGAGTGGTGTTCAATGCGTCTCAAGCAACCACCAGCACCCTCAGTTTGAATGATGTCTTATATACGGGTCCCACCTTGCAGGCTGACTTGACACAACTTATCGTGCGATGGCGAATGTTTCAGTTCGTCTTTAATGGGGATCTGCAAAATATGTATCGGCAGATTAGAGTAGCTCCAAAGCACACCCCGTACCAGCGAATTTCCAGTCTCCGATTACGAGTTACAAACGGTTACCTTCGGAGTCAACTGCGCACCTTACTTAGCGATTAGGACATTGGAACAGCTCGCGACGGATGTCGAGGAGGACCTACCCCTAGCAGCCCGGGTATTGCGTGAATGTATGTACGTGGACGACGCCTTGGTCGGCACACATGATGTAAACGCAGTAATACAGACTCGAGATGAGTTGATCCGTGCACTCGACTCTGCCGGCTTTTCCATGCGAAAGTGGACAGCTAATACGGAAGCCATTCTCTCCTCTTTGCCTCCGGACCACTTACTCCGAGAGGATTTTTTGAAGCTGGATGAAGCGAGTGTAACTAAGACACTAGGGATTCGGTGGAATGCAAAGTCTGATCATTTCTACTTTCATCTCCAGCCCATTTGCTTTGACCCACGAGCCACCAAACGCAAGGTGCTATCGATTATAGCTCAACTGTTTGATCCAGCCGGATGGCTGGCACCTGTTGTGATCGTGGCCAAGATCTTGATGCAACAGATTTGGGGGGACAAAACTGACTGGGACGAATCGTTGACCCTCGCTTCATCCAGTCGTTGGAGAGAATTTTTAGGGGCATAAGACGACATCTCGCAGATTCGAATTCCGCGTTGGGTGGGGTCTGCACCGGATGTAGATATCCAGTTCCATGCGTTTTGCGATGCTTCGCAAGCGGCAACGCCGCCGCGCTGTATGTGCGAAGCCAGTGCGGCGATGCGGTCACGTCCCACTTATTAGTGGCTAAGTCGCGGGTAGCACCTCTTAAGACGTTGTCCTTACCTCGCTTAGAACTCTGTGGCGCGGTATTGTTATCCGAGTTGGTGGCGGCGCTTCAGACAAGGGTGGGAGTCACCTCCGGCAACTTGTTTTGTTGGATGGATTCGACCATAGTTTTGGCTTGGCTCCAGAAGTCCCCGCACATGTGGAAAACCTTCGTAGCTAATCGGGTTACCACCATTTCAAGTAAAGTAGGTGTAGAATGTTGGAGACATGTCAGGTCTGCAGACAATCCGGCTGATCTTGCCAGTCGGGGGGTAACTCCAGCAGCGCTTCTTCATAGTCATTTATGGTGGAACGGTCCGGGATGGCTTACCCACGACTCAAATTCCTGGCCTCAGCCTTCGAAAATCGCTAACCCGGACGCCCTGGAGGAATAGCGCAACGTTGCTACGCATACAATCCAGGTCAAACAGCACGATGACTTGATGCTGCGTTTCTCATCATTGCCGCAAGCACTGCGGGTTGTGTGCTATATCCAGCGCTTTTCTAGATACGCTATACGAAAGCGACGTGACCACGCCCCACCCCCGGGATCGCCTATCACGACTGCAGAGATTGTTGCCGCTACACTGCTCGTAACGACCATAACGCAGCAGATGTACTACCCCGAGGAGTATGGATGCCTGCAGAACGGGCAACCCATTTCCAGCTCGAGTTCTCTGCTCACCTTGAACCCCTTCCTTCATTCCGATGGGTCGATTCGAGTGAATGGACGCCTAGCGCATTCCACTCAGATCCCGTTCTCTGAACGGCACCCACAAATTTTGCCGTACCACGGACAGTTTACACGACTGCTCGTTGAGTTCATCCATCAAATCTCTTTGCATGGGGGAAATCAGCTTATGCTTCGGCTCCTTCGAACTCAATATTGGGTTCCACGCGCAAAAGTTTTAGTCAAAGGTACCATTTTACGGTGTAAAACTTGCCTGGTAGAAAAGAAACGTAGATTGAGCCAGATCATGGCGCCTTTGCCCCCTGAACGCACCACCCTGTCTCGTCCTTTCGCCACCGCGGGGGTGGATTTTGCGGGTCCCTTTGAAATTAAAACGTTTCAAGGGCGGGGGTATAAAATGACAAAAGGCTACGTATGCATCTTTGTGTGTTTCGCCACCAAGGCCGCCCATTTAGAAGCTACCACGGATTTAACTACCCAGGCCTTTTTAGCCGCCCTGTCTAGATTCATTGGGCGACGGGGGTGCCCAGCTAAAATTTATTCCGACAATGGAAAGAATTTTGTGGGAGCAGAAAAGGTAGTGCGCATGGAGTTCGCACGTGTGATTCGAGAAGCTAAGGACCAGGCGACCACGCAGCATTGGTTTCACCAATTGAAATGGCATTTTATTCCTCCAAACGCTCCCCATATGGGAGGACTGTGGGAAGCCGCAGTAAAGAGCTTCAAACACCATTTCAAACGAGTGGGTGGGCAGATCCGGTATACGTATGAGGAGTTAGCAACGGTATTAGCCCGCGTCGAGCCATGCCTGAATTCTCGACCGATTAGCGCACTCAGTGACGATCCTGACGACCTCCAACCACTTACACCAGGGCACTTTCTAGTAGGGGGACCACTTCTTGCACCAGCCGTCTCGGAGGAGACCACCCTTTTTCTTTCTATTCTTAATCAATGGCGTAGGCTTCAAGTTCTCTCCCAGCAGTTCTCAGTACGTTGGAAACATGAGTATCTTCTGGAGTGCCAGCGCAGGACAAAGTGGAAGACTATCCAAGATAATGCAGCTAACGGAGATCTGGTGGTACTGCAGGATGACCACGTTCCACCAAACGAATGGCGATTGGGAAGGATCACTGAGGTTCACCCGGACTCAGACGGCAGAGTGCGAGTCGCGAAAGTGCGGACAGCACGTGGAATCGTTACGAGGCCCGTCACCAAGATGGTTCTACTCCCTCGAGCGGGAGTGCAGGCTGAGTAATCCCGGCATACGGTCTTTTGGTCGTTTCCGTAGCTAGTCCCATTCTTGTAGCCTCTAGTTTGTAGCCTTTCCTGTTTGTATGTATACCTCGGTTCTTCCATGGAATCCTTAGCCTTCCTCGTAAAACGGTAGCAGTAGATCTCGCCTGGCTATGCCACGGGATAGAATTGTAGTACTCTACGTAGTCTTGAAGACGTTATTTTTCCTACCAGTAGCATCCTAACCTAGTGCCTTCTCGTAAACACATGCCTAATTATAAAATTTGATTTTCCACAGAACTTCCCATCGTGCCGAGCTGACTGGCGTGGAAGACGCTACATCGGGCCGTGCCTTACCTGTGCTCCGAGGGTACAGTTGGTGTTCCCAGCCCCCGTGATGCTACAGGGGTCTGCAACATACCGCACTCCGGGAGCAGTGGCGCCGTCTCGCGCCCACGATGACCAGCTTGAGTCCACCACTACAGCGGCAGTTTCGCCATCGCGCCCCCGAGCCCGGTCTGCACCACCTGCCGCGCGTTCGCTACCGACGGGGCCGATGAGCGTCCGCCGCCTTCCCAATCAGGGGTCCACGCCAGGGAGCGTTGCACCACGGACGCCACATCCGATGTCCCGCGCCGCAGTGGAGGCTGCGCCATCTCACGCCCCAGTGGGGGCTGCGACATCTCGCGCCCCACTGGTGGCTGCGACAGCCCAAACAGCAGCGGCAGTCGTGCACCCGTCAGCGGCTCCACAACGCCCATGCGAGATGTGCAAGCGCTGGGGGCACACCATCGCAATGTGCCGGGCGTTCCTGTCCTTGTCCTCGCGGGGCAGGAGAGACGCGGCGAGAAGCGGAAACTATGTTTCGTGTGCCTGGGGGTGAAACACTTCACCCACAGCTGCGAACAGCCGGGGTGCTCCCGGTGCCACCGGCGGCATCATCACCTCTTGCATTGAGGGGTGCATCAGGATGGGAGCCGGCGGGAATAGGTCGTCATCTCTCTTGCAATACTGCATGGGGGGCGGCATGTTCGCGCCGGAGCCCTCCTGACAACGGCTGCTGCCTGCGCACAGTCACCATGCAACTCTGAGCGGGGCTCAGTGCGGAGAGAATTCCCCTCATTGGGTCCCGCCAAAGTTGTGTGGCAGGCCGCAGCCATCTTTATTTTGGTGAGAGTGCTGACGCAGGCAGCGGAGGAGAGCTGGTCGGCAATACTGCGTGCCGACGGTATTGGCATCTGTGCGCTCAACCGAGAAGGAGGTGAAAAATAGAAATTACCATATATAAACGTTTAAAATATTTCTGAAGAAAACTTGTGTTCCAAATAAATTACCATATATAAATGTTTAAAATATTTCTGAAGAAAACTTGTGTTCTAAATAAAATATAAAAAAGCAAAGAAATAGTAAATCAGTAACTAAATCTATATAATTATTACGATATAAAAACCACAAAATGGAATCCGAACGGGAAGATGGTTTAAAAACAGTCCCTAAAAAATTAGACAAGTCAGGTAAAGAGAAATGGCGCCTTGTAGTCGATTACCGTAAATTGAATGAGTATACGGTGGACGACAAATTTCCCATCCCAAATCTAAATAGTCTTTTGGATAAATTTGGAAGGTCACAATATTTCACCACAATAGACCTTGCCAAAGGATTTCACCAAATTCTTGTAAGGGAAGAAGACAGAAAAAAAACGGCATTCTCCACACCTTTCGGGCACTACGAGTTCATTCGTATGCCTTTTGGACTAAAGAATGCACCATCGACCTTTCAAAGGCTGATGAATTCTGTTCTTCGCGAATTTATAAATAAAACTTGCGTTGTGTACATGGACGACATTTTAGTCTTTAGTACCTCACTGACGGAGCACATTCAAAGTATCAGACAGATATTTGAAGCTCTCAGAAAATCCAAATTAAAAATACAAATAGACAAATGTGACTTTCTTAAGAAAGAAACGCAGTTTTTGGGACATATTTTAACTGCAAATGGAATCAAACCAGATGCAAACAAAGTTACAATAATACAGGACCTGAAGCTTCCCAGTACCCAAAAACAAATCAAATCGTTTCTAGGCATGACCGGATTTTATAGGAAATTTATAAAAGACTATGCTAAAATTGCACATCCTATAACAAACTTTTTAAAAAAGGATCAAAAAGTCAATACTGATGATCCGAATTATATTGCCGCCTTTGAGAAATTAAAAGAGCTCGTAACAAATTCTCCTATCCTAAGATATCCAAATTTCTCTAAACGTTTTAAAATAGTAACCGATGCCAGCAACTTCGCTATTGGCGCTGTCTTGACTCAAGATGGTCACCCGGTAGCATATGCATCGAGAACGTTAAACAAACACGAAACAAACTACGCAACAATTGAAAAAGAATTGTTGGCGATAGTTTGGGGTGTTAAATATTTTAGACCATATGTCTTTGGAAGGGAATTCGAATTAGAGAGTGATCACCAACCACTTAAGTGGCTTATGATCAAATATTCTGGAAGAGATATTAGTCCCAGACTACAAAGGTATTTGATCGATTTAGGTGAATATAATTTTAAAATACAATACATAAAAGGAAAATGTAACTATATTGCAGATTTTTTGAGCAGAATTGACTCGGAGACAAAAGAAATCAATATTCTAAATACCACTGATTCAAGTATCAAACCACCAGCAGACTTTCGAGTTAATGTCATCATTAACGAGTTCGGAGGCGACGATACAGATAGCGAAAATGAGTCTATGCAAGTGCAAACTATCCACTCTCAAGAGGAGGATCTCAATGATCACATACCTATACTAGATTCTATAGTCAACCGATTTAAAACACAAATTGTTTTAAAAGAATTAAAAGATATTGAAACAGAAATAGTGTTCAATAATAAAAGAATTTTCATTGATAAAAACGACATTGCTAACGAAAATGTTATAAATATTATAAGACGAGAAATATCAAAAGGCAAGATTGGAATATATTCTGAAATAAGTGACCACGAATATAATAAAGTACAAAAAATAATAATTAATGAATTTTCTACGAATGAAGTGAAATTTGTAAAGTGCACCTATTTTGCGAAAGATATAGAGAACAACGATGAACTTAAAAAACAGTTAGCTTTGTTCCATAAATATGAAAGCGGACATTCTGGAATAGTAGCAACCTATGAGAACATAAAAAGTAAAATCTATAACCCTAATCTCAAAATTGCCATACATAAATTAATAAATAATTGTAATATTTGCTCATCAGCAAAATATGACAGAAACCCGATCAAAAATAAATTTAATTATACAGAAACACCTTCTGCTATAAATGATATAGTACATGTAGATAGTTACGTAAATAGCAAAAACTCATTTGTAGTCTTTATAGACAAATTTTCTAAGCATTCTGTCTGTTTTCATTTGCCAGATAGAAACAATATTACGATCATACAAAAAATCAGAGATTGCTTATCAATAAAGGGAACTGTTAAGAAGTTTGTGTTTCACAACGAGTTTAACTCAAAAAATGTAAGGGATTTTTTAACAGGGGAAGGAATCCAATTTCATGCAACTAAGCCAAATAGCCACACAGGGAACTCCGATGTGGAACGGCTAAATAATACTTTAACCGAAAGAATTAGAGCATTAAATCTTGAAGAAAAATTACCAATACAAACACAAATATCAAGAGCAATAAAATTTTACAACAACAGTTTCCACAGCACCATCAAATGCACTCCTTTTGATGTAATTAATAATAAAGTCGATCATAAAATAATTAAGGATAGGTTAGAGGAGAGAAAACGAAATATGTTAAAGAAAAGAAATGAAAATAGAGAATCATACGTTGAGAATAGACAGGAGGGCTATATAAAAAATTACGCAAATTTAAGGCACAAAGAACAACCTAAATATAGAAAAATCAGATTAGAAAATGTCCATGAATGTAATATAAAACGTCCTTTCAAATTTTCATGCTCAGCATACTAACGATACTATTAATGGTAATACCCCCAACTAAAGGACTACTACAATTAAGCGCGATTAGTGAAGAAGCAGGATTCGTCAAAATAAAGGCACGGAAAGTTGAAATAGTAAATCAGACTTCCACAATTCTCCATATGATTGATACCAAAGAGCTAAGCTCTATTTTAAATCAAATCGAGAACAATGTTAGAACTTTAGATCTTCATAATAAAGGAATGATCGAAACCGAAATAGCAACAATAAAATCCAAACTAAAATCTATTACCCCTATTGAATCTAGGAAGAAACGAGGATTGATTAATGCTATGGGTAATGCTTGTAGATGGGCATTTGGGATAATGGACGACGATGACCGACAGGAAATTCTTGAACATCTTGCTGTCATTGATAAAAAACAATCATAATGTAATAGAAACTGTTAATAAACAAATTTACATAAACACACACTTTAACGAATCGATCCAAATATTAAAGTCAGCCATAGAAGAAGACAGGGAAAATATAAAAAATACTGTAGATGAAATAAGGAAAACACACAATGAAATTGCACGACGACTTTTATACAGCGACCAAATGTTTAAACTGACATACCTCAAGAACAAGATTGATCACATTCAGAATAATATTGCGTCTGCTAAAGAACATATTGTCCAACCAAGTATACTTACAGCTGAAGAAATACATAGGTTCGAAATAGACTTCTTCAAACTTAAGCTAATGAAAACCGATATATTAAGTTACAAAGAAGGTTTGTTGATTGTAGCAATTAAAATACCGGATAGTTATACAGAAGCCGATCTTAAAATTATTGTACCTCTCCCTAATAAAAACAATATGGAAATTGACCAACCCAATAGTTATATAATTGAAGTTCAAAATAATGTACTAAGCTATGAAGAAAATGTATACTTGAAAAATTTAAAGAAAAGTAAACACTGTACAGTCTCTAATAATTGTAAATTTAGGTATAATAACAAAACTCATATCGAAGAATTTGAAGATGATATAATCTTAATAAAAAATTCTGTTAATCTAAAAATAAATCAAAATTGTGACAACAGAAATATATCTATAAAGAAAAATTATCTTATCACTTATTATAATTGTAAAATTAAAATAAAAAATGAAATTTTCCAAAATCAGAAAACAGTGATACAAGATAAATATTTTTATCCAAGTAATAATCCCATCCAATTTGATATAAAGCCGATAAATTTTGAAACATTAGAAATAAGAGACTTATCAAATATTAAAGAAATTCAAGAATTAAAATTTCACAAAAATATTTCTTACGGTATAAGCATGACTTTGGTAATCGGTATAATTTTAGTTATAATTTTTATTATTATTAAGGTGAAAAAACGCACCAAAATTGTTAATAAAACTGAAATCATAAATAAGCCAGAAGCAGAAAATTTGGAATTGTCAAAAATAAAAAATAAATATGGCATTAAGTAATAATGTACAGTAATAAGTATATAAAATTTAATTTTACGAGATCCAGGAGAATCTCCAATCAAGGGATGGAGGAGTTACGTCCGCATACCATATATATATACATACTTATATACATACATATATACAAATTCATATTCTTCTATGCAATAGCGTTATCGCTTAGTTTTTTTATTGCATAGCAGATGGTGTCAAATTCAGTTAAGGCTCCAAATGCAGAATGTGCTTAGTAGCATAATTTGCACTTCAAGGCCAACTGAATTTGAACAGTAAAGTAGAATAGAAAAATACTTTAAGTCAGTCTTAAGATTCATGGCAAACTAATAAAGTCAATTTTGAGCATAAGCTTAATTTGTTTTATTCAGCTTATAACTCACGTGGGATGGTGGTCTTTGGGTTGACGGGAGCAATTTTACATTTCGACATATGCTGATGCATGACAATATAAGTGAAGCGTGATGTCGCAATCCATTGCATTAGTGTTCAGCCACCTTGGAATACGAATATTAAATATTGCTTTCAACTGCGTAAGTTAGCGGTTCGAAGACCGCATCAGGGACTACGTCATCCCATTGTAATATATGTAATCAAACTGTTTCATAATCACCTTAATGGATAAAATAACCGAGCTATAGTAGATAAAATTATATTTTTAGTAGGTTCAGCGGGAGAAAGAATCAAGTTCACGCTATAACTAAATCAACCCGTAGCTTGATCTCAAATAATACCCAATGCCTTTATGTTATCCTTGGCATTCAGTTGGTACAAATCCTTTGTAGGACGGTCTTCAATAGGTATATTTTCTAAGATTTCTTTAGCATTACTACCCCAATTTCGTAACTTGAATGTTCAGCTGCTCAGTAGCCCATTCAATTGTCGTTATAGGTTGATTGGTTCCTTGATCGAGTGCCCTCCAGGTAATACATCGTCTACGTAAGTTTGCCGTTTTAACACTTTGCCGCCCAATGTGAAATTGATAGCTTCATCTTCCGGAAGCTTATGAATCGTTTTGATTGCTGTATATGGGGCAGAACATGTACCAAACATTACTGTAGAGCAATAAAATTCTTGCATTTCCTCAGATGGATTATTCCGCTATAAAATTCGCTGAAACTGAGCCTCATCTCTTTGCACATGAATACACCGATATATCTTTTCCACGTCAGCCATGAATGCGAATTTCAAACTTCTCCACATCATCCTCTCTCCTGCAAGATCATTATGAAGTACCGGACCAGTTGCCAAAATATCATTTAAAGGATTCCCATTCGCTGTCTTTGTTGACGCTTCAAATATGATACGCACCTTGATAGTCGCACTTGACTCCTTTATAATTGTATGATGTGAAAAATAGCGGCATGAATACCCATCCACGCCCAAATTGCTCAAACGATGTTACTACTTCCATCTGACCCAATGTTCAATATCCATTAATGGTATTTTGATATTCATTTCGTAGCTTAGAATCTCGTTGAAGTAGTCGCTCCAAATGTAGGAATCTTTTAAATGCGATATTTTTGGATGCTCCGAGGCCTAAAGATGACGTGAAGTGCGAAAGAAATGGCAATCGAACCACAGACAGGGGGGGTCAAGAGTCACAATAGGATTTAAATATTTTACAATTTTTCGTTTATATATATATATATATATATATATATATATATATATATATATATATATATATATATATATATATATTTATATGTGAACAAGCCGAGACAATCTTTGAACTCAAGGCCAACATTGTTGCACAAATTCGAGCCGTACAGCCACAAATTTTGAAATATGTTATGGAAAATGCTCTAAAACGACCCCATCAGTTCGAAGCTGAAAACGGGGGTCATTTAAGCAACATAATTTTCCATACTTAATGAAAAAAAATATTGATTTTGTATATTTTTTTGTTGTTGAAATCGTTATCGATGGTTGCTCACGAAATTTTCCAGAAATTATGTAACACAGAGCCGTTTTCTGAGCTACTGGCTCGCCGAATGATCCCTTTCGAATATTGTTTTCGAGAATATCATCATACACGTCATTTCCTAAAAATATGTCCACCTTCCGTGACTGGAAGTACTGTGGATCTACGAGCGGCAAATTCTTTAGGTGCTTCCATGACTTGGATGATAAATGCTTGTGGGGCATCACATTTCCTACCTTCAATACGATATGCGCCACAACCGAATACATATATAGAGTCCATATTGGATCCAAACTGCAAAACTATCGAGGATCTGCTTTCGGCCAACTTCGCATCTACTAGTGCGCTGATGCTAAGGAACATTTTGCTGCGTTTGAGTTGCAGCAATTGCGGTGCCCGTTCAGTCATAAACGAGGCTTGCGAACCTTGATCCAGTAATGCTTTAAGAGTAATCCTTTGCCCATACGCAGAATCTACTGTAACTAAAGCTATTGGCAACAAAACGACAATTTTTTACGCAATAGTAGCCGCACATAGCTTGCTTGCCTCAGTGGGGGCTTTCGACTCCCTCTCGGTATCTGGATAAATGAGAGTGTGATGTTTTCCTCTATATACAGAACATGAATGACGACTATTACAGCTCGAAGCAAGATGCCTATAACCTAAACAATTGAAGCATAAGTTATGATTTTTAATTGCTTCGCACCTATTTTTTAAACTCATTTTTAAAAATATTGGGCAATCTCTGACCAAGTGGGAAACCTGCTTGCAGAAGACGCAGTAAGCCTTGAGCTTCACTCTATGATATGACTTTGCTTCTTTCTCTTGTATTCCGACGCTCCGGCTGTCGCACTTTCTGACCTAGAAGCAAGGATGAAGATGTAATTCGCATTTAACATTGTTCTTCCAAGAAAATACAAAATTCCGTAAAAGTACGAATGTGTGCATGGAATTGCTTAACTTTCGGAGTTTCCTTGTGTTCACCGAGTTGAACATCCAAGTTCTCAATGGGATTTACACATGACCGACGTATCTCCACAAAATATTTCAGCGAGGCTGCATCATCCCGCGATTAAAGTTCCTGGCGTTCTAGTAAGTACATATAGTAGTTGAAGATAATACGTTTATTCTCATAAAAACCGATTAACATATTCCATGCAATCGTGAAATTTTCCGCGACTAAACTGAGATGCTGAATTTCCTGTTCTGCCTCACCCGCCAATACACCCTTTAGGTAGTAAAATGGTTTGAGGTCCGTAAGACGCTCGCTTTGGTGTATTCCTGAGACAAATATCTCCTTAAAGGTAGGCCATTCGTAATCTCAATTAAACGTGGGCAATTTAACCTCTGGCAGTGGTGTTTCCTGGACAACCGTAGGCAATGTCGGAGGAACCATGCTGCTGACTTGTGGAGTTGCAGAAACAGGATTTACAAGTAATGCCGAAGATGCGGTTTCGCGAAAGAGGCACATTGTTTGCAAATACTCTTCCTCAAATAATTACTCATACTTGTAGTTAACGTAATCTCTTTGCACCGCTGGCTCATTCACCAAACGTTTGAGCTGCCGATGATTTGCACGAAATTATTATTGCCAAAGGCGTATGAATTCAATTCGCGTATCAAAACATATTTCACTACAGCGATCCACTGAGTCTCTCTTGTAATTTCGTAAATTCTTCTAAGTAAGGTTTGGATGGAAATTTGCTGTGCTATGTAACCATGTGATGCTTCTGATGGTTTTGGTTCTGCTGCTACAGCGCCTTTCGATTCAAAAACATCGATTCGAAAACAATTATATCAATAGCAAATATGAACAACAAGCTTGTACTCCTCTTACCTGTGCTCCTTGCTCTTCAAACTATCCAAGTTGGATTGAATCGCCTTGCATTTTCATATTCGGCGTTGCTGCAAGCATCCGCAAATAGCTTTAACTGCAAATCTTCCCAGGAGGCAGATGCGGGCCTTCTAGGCATAAAATTTCCGAATTTCTGATAATCTTTTACTGCGAGGTTTGAAAATCACACCTTTTTCCTTTTTGATCTACTTTATTAGTGAATAGGTTAAGAAACAAGTATTACAGACAAAAAATACAAGAAAAAAGGCACAAAATAAATGCATAAAAATGTAATAATAAGCTGATCGCGACACAGTGATGCAGTAGCAACACCCTTAAACGAATTCGTTGTGATTATTCCGTATTTTTGTTTCCAAAAAGTACCAAATGTTTTCAATAGGATTCATATCTGGCGACTGTGGAGGTGTTCTAAATTGTTTGCAATGGTATATTTGCCATTCCTGCACAAGAAACGATCTATGCATCGTGTTGGAACATAGATGGTTTCCCATTCAACCCGAACTTCTCAACACTGCGAGCGAAATTTTCTTCTAAAATGTTCTTATCCAAGTTGTGAAGACCTAAATTTTGTACAAATTTAGGTCACACAAAATACCGCCCTCACCGTATACCAACACCATGCGAGCACATGTAGCCAAACCACGCCACACGTGGTTATGCTCGAACACGACACAACGCCGAAATACGGGAATTCCGTATGCGCGAACACGACACAGTGCCGAAATACGGGACTTGTCGATGCTCGCATGAAAAAAAGGTGTAAAAGGCCGGTGCACAGAGAAACCGGCCTCTCTCTCTTGTGATTTCAACAGCAGCGGCGACAACAGCGAACGAGCAGGCGAGTAAGTGGGTATAGTATTCGCGGACAGTGGCGACCACGGCAGACAGTTTCTGACTTTTGAGACTTCTTACGTGATTGGTGGCGTGAGGTTTTAACCGACATCACTACCACGTAAGAGAGTGCTCCACCCTAAGCGAAGTAAACGCGAGGTCTTAACCGGGGTTCAACTTCAAAGCTGCTATTGCTTCAATTTAGAATTTTGAGACTTCTTACGTGATTGGTGGCGTGAGGTTTTTACCGACATCACTACCACGTAAGAGAGTGCTCCACCCTAAGCGAAGTAAACGCAAGGTCTTAACCGGCGTTGAACTTCAAAACAGCTATTGATTCTACGTCTGCCACGTCTACCCCACTTCACCGCAATTAGACGAAGTGGAAAGTATACGTAATTTTGTTATAATTAGTTTAAGATGAAGTTATAGTTTACTAAATAATAAAAGAAAGTAAAAGAAACTACATCAAACGTGTTTTGTTAAGGTCAATAAAACAAATATTGTACAGGACTCTGGGAAGACTGAGCATACCCCAGCTAGAGATTCCTTACATGGCGCCAGAGCAGGGACCTTAACACAACGGATCGATATGAAGCCGAAGTCAGGGTGGATCTATGCCCTACGCAAAGACCAGCTAGAACAATACGCGGCAGAATTTAAACTTGACGATACTGGAAGTGTGGACGAACTACGAAAAGGTTCGCAGCTTTCATAGTTGATAGCACCACTAACCCGAAATTCCGCAAACGACTGGAGGAATTGGAAATAAAGCACACGCAAGGGACAGCACGCACTACATTACCAAAAGCGTCGAAGTCAACGTTAACACAACCATCTCACGTCCACGTAGAGGAAATGGTACGACACCAGGAACAACCATCTGTCGACGCAGATAACATGAACGCCTTTGTGTCAACTCAATGTGTTACCGTTATTGAACTGTAACGACTCTATTTCGGCTGGGGTAAAACTCAGCGGGTTCCAGGGGTCGTATACAGAAATTAATGTTAAAAGCCGGTGTGTACTTCCATGTGGTTTATTTAATTCATTTATTTAATTATAATTGTTTATAATTTGATTTATATTAATTTATTAGTTTGAAAATGATTTTACTCTGCTAATTAACTTAAATAACTTGTTTAATTAAATTAGTTTAAATAGTTTTATTTTGCTTAACTTATTCAAATTTGGTTTTGTTCTAATTTAAATTACTTAAATAATTAGACTTGCTAGTCGCTTGGGGCCTCGTCTGTGTGGTCGCTGTTGGCAGTGCTAGTCTCCGCGAGAATCGGTAGGACCATAAACTCGCGGTTCTGTACGTACGTATTAGTCTCCACGAGAATCGGTAGAACCATAAACTCGTGGGTCGGTCTTAGCGTTAGTATAAGTCACCACGAGAATCGTTAGAACCATAAACTCGTGGGGCGGTCTTAGCGTTAGTATAAGTCACCACGAGAATCGGTAGAACCATAAACTCGTGGGGCGGTCTTAGCGTTAGTATAAGTCACCACGAGAATCGGTAGAACCATAAACTCGTGGGGCGGTCTTAGCGTTGGAGTATAAGTCACCACGAGAATCGGTAGAACCATAAACTCGTGGGGCGGTCTTAGCGTTAGTATAAGTCACCACGAGAATCGGTAGAACCATAAACTCGTGGGGCGGTCTTAGCGTTGGAGTAAGTCTAGTCTTGTGTAAAAGTATACTTTACCTTGGTGCTACTGGTGCTGGAGTTTTGCTGCTGCTGGATCGGAGTGTGTCTTGTCTGCCTGATGCCGAATGAAAGAAAGAGGCTGGGTTGCCAGTTGCTCCTGCTTTTATGCTCCAGGTTTAGCGTAGATCATCCAATAGTTGTTGTTGTGCGGGAACTGTAGTTTGTTGTGGCATGTTGCTACGGTTTCCCGCATTGTTCTTCTCGTTTGAATGTGACCTTGGGCCACCTTCAGCACATTGTTGTTGCTTTCTCGCTGTTGTTCTTGTAAGTTTTTGCCCTTGGGCCACCTTCAATATTGTGTTGTTGTTGTGATGATTTACCTTGTTGTTGTTGCTATTTCTCCTTCGGCCACCTTCAGCACTTTGTTGATATTTTATATCGATGGCATAAAATATTTAAAAATATTAAATATTGGATATTTAATTTTGCTTCTCCTCTTTATGCTTTGTCCGGTCTGTTGGTGTGCTTAGCGATCGATCTGTCGTGTTCCACTTTGTGCTTGGCCTTCGTTTTTGGGTGTTGTTAGTGGGTTATTTTCCGAACTAATGCAGTCGGCAACTTCTGTCGCGATCTCTTGTAAAATTCTAGCATTGCTTTAGGCACTGTTGTTGTAAATTCATATCAGTGCGTTGGGCACTGTTGTTGTGAATTCATATCAGTGCGTTGGGCACTGTTGTTGTAAATTTATATTATTTTAGCTGTGGTCAGCCGGTTGCACAATTGTTTGTGTGATATTCTCCTGTGTTATCTTGCGTTGTTGACTTCGTTGCATGTTTTTCGTCGCTTATCACAGGGTTCCACTGTCTGACTTAATTGTGGCTGTGTCTTCTGTCCTCCCAATGCTGAGTATAACACTTGTTGTTGGTAGCATTACTATGGTGGGAGGTGTCTTAGACTCACTTGCATGATGGCTGCTGCACTAAATATGATGGCGGTTGTGTGTGTGGTTTTAGCAATGAAAGTGGGAAGTGCCAAATTCTTAGGACTATTAACGTATATATTTTAGGGTTGGTTGTTTAAGCACTTGGCCCCTATTTTAAATATACACGTTTGGGGCGTTATGGCAAAACTAAATATGTAGGGGCAAATTTACGCCTAAAATTTGCTCCTCACAGAACAAGTTTGTAATTGGCCAGTAAAATACGACGGCGATAAGGATCAGTTGGGATTTATAGAGCGCGTAAAGGAACTGGCAGACATGTATGGTCTCAACCGGGACTTACTCCCACGCACAATGCCACAGTTTCTTACAAATAAGGCATTAACCTGGCACCGGAACAACAAAAAGCAGTGGGTCCCATTTGAAGCATTCGAACGAGACTTTCTGAAATTTTTCCTCCCCAGCCGATATTTTGAAGATCTAGACGATGCGATCAGAAAACGGGTTCAAAAGCCAAGAGAGGCCTTTAAGGATTACACCATCGCCCTGCAAAATCTGATGGGATGTGCGCAGTATGACGATGACCGACAGAACGAACGTATGTTCCGCAATAGTTTGCCCGACTACCGCCTATACATACGGCGTGACGATTTCTCCTCGCTGGACGAACTGATCACTCGTGCGCAAGAATACGAAAGTATGAGAGCGGATCAGGAAACACTGCGTGAAGCACCACAACGCAGCCGACAACAACCACCACGTGAGCAGCTACCACGATACCAACAGGAACCTCGACGCGATCGAGCACAAACAATGGGCATCAAAATAAGTCTCAAAACAGCATGTCGGCGCTGCGGTCAAGTAGGACACATTCAACGCAATTGTCGGAACCCACAGGTACTGTTCTGCTGGGAGTGCGGCCAGACGAATATCCGAACAATTGAGTGCTGTCAACAGCTAGCGGGAAACGAGCAACGAGTCACACAAAATACCGCCCTCACCATATACCAACACCATGCGAGTACATGTAGCCAAACCACGCCATACGTGGTTATGCTCGAACACGACACAACGCCGAAATACGGGAATTCCGTATGCGCGAACACGACACAGTGCCGAAATACGGGACTTGTCGATGCTCGCATGAAAAAATGTATAAAAGGCCGGTGCACAGTGGAACCGGTCTCTTGTGATTTCAACAGCGGCGGCGACAACAGCGAACGAGCAGGCTCTCCCTCTTGCGATTTCAACAGCAGCGGCGACAACAGCGAACGAGCATGGAGTAAGTGTGTACAGTATTCGCGGACAGTGGCGACCACGGCAGACAGTTTCTGACTTTTGAGACTTCTTACGTGATTGGTGGCGTGAGGTTTTAACCGACATCACTACCATGTAAGAGAGTGCTCCACCCTAAGCGAAGTAAACGCGAGGTCTTGACCGGTGTTGAACTTCAAAGCAGCTATTGCTTCAATTTAGTTATTTGAGACTTCTTACGTGATTGGTGGCGTGAGGTTTTAACCGACATCACTACCACGTAAGAGAATGCTCCACCCTAAGCGAAGTAAACGCGAAGTCTTAACCGGCGTTGAGCTTCAAAGCAGCTATTGATTCTACGTCTGCCACGTCTACCCCACTTCACCGCAATTAGACGAAGCGGAAAGTATACATAATTTAGTTATAATTAGTTTAAGATGAAGTTATAGTTTACTAAATAATAAAAGAAAGTAAAAGAAACTACATCAAACGTGTTTTGTTAAGGTCAATAAAACAAATATTGTACAGGACTCTGGGAAGACTGAGCATACCCCAGCTAGAGATTCCTTACATGGCGCCAGAGCAGGGACCTTAACACAACGGATCGATATGAAGCCGAAGTCAGGGTGGATCTATGCCCTACGCAAAGACCAGCTAGAACAATACGCGGCAGAATTTAAACTTGACGATACTGGAAGTGTGGACGAACTACGAAAAGGTTCGCAGCTTTCATAGTTGATAGCACCACTAACCCGAAATTCCGCAAACGACTGGAGGAATTGGAAATAAAGCACACGCAAGGGACAGCACGCACTACATTACCAAAAGCGTCGAAGTCAACGTTAACACAACCATCTCACGTCCACGTAGAGGAAATGGTACGACACCAGGAACAACCATCTGTCGACGCAGATAACATGAACGCCTTTGTGTCAACTCAATGTGTTACCGTTATTGAACTGTAACGACTCTATTTCGGCTGGGGTAAAACTCAGCGGGTTCCAGGGGTCGTATACAGAAATTAATGTTAAAAGCCGGTGTGTACTTCCATGTGGTTTATTTAATTCATTTATTTAATTATAATTGTTTATAATTTGATTTATATTAATTTATTAGTTTGAAAATGATTTTACTCTGCTAATTAACTTAAATAACTTGTTTAATTAAATTAGTTTAAATAGTTTTATTTTGCTTAACTTATTCAAATTTGGTTTTGTTCTAATTTAAATTACTTAAATAATTAGACTTGCTAGTCGCTTGGGGCCTCGTCTGTGTGGTCGCTGTTGGCAGTGCTAGTCTCCGCGAGAATCGGTAGGACCATAAACTCGCGGTTCTGTACGTACGTATTAGTCTCCACGAGAATCGGTAGAACCATAAACTCGTGGGTCGGTCTTAGCGTTAGTATAAGTCACCACGAGAATCGTTAGAACCATAAACTCGTGGGGCGGTCTTAGCGTTAGTATAAGTCACCACGAGAATCGGTAGAACCATAAACTCGTGGGGCGGTCTTAGCGTTAGTATAAGTCACCACGAGAATCGGTAGAACCATAAACTCGTGGGGCGGTCTTAGCGTTGGAGTATAAGTCACCACGAGAATCGGTAGAACCATAAACTCGTGGGGCGGTCTTAGCGTTAGTATAAGTCACCACGAGAATCGGTAGAACCATAAACTCGTGGGGCGGTCTTAGCGTTGGAGTAAGTCTAGTCTTGTGTAAAAGTATACTTTACCTTGGTGCTACTGGTGCTGGAGTTTTGCTGCTGCTGGATCGGAGTGTGTCTTGTCTGCCTGATGCCGAATGAAAGAAAGAGGCTGGGTTGCCAGTTGCTCCTGCTTTTATGCTCCAGGTTTAGCGTAGATCATCCAATAGTTGTTGTTGTGCGGGAACTGTAGTTTGTTGTGGCATGTTGCTACGGTTTCCCGCATTGTTCTTCTCGTTTGAATGTGACCTTGGGCCACCTTCAGCACATTGTTGTTGCTTTCTCGCTGTTGTTCTTGTAAGTTTTTGCCCTTGGGCCACCTTCAATATTGTGTTGTTGTTGTGATGATTTACCTTGTTGTTGTTGCTATTTCTCCTTCGGCCACCTTCAGCACTTTGTTGATATTTTATATCGATGGCATAAAATATTTAAAAATATTAAATATTGGATATTTAATTTTGCTTCTCCTCTTTATGCTTTGTCCGGTCTGTTGGTGTGCTTAGCGATCGATCTGTCGTGTTCCACTTTGTGCTTGGCCTTCGTTTTTGGGTGTTGTTAGTGGGTTATTTTCCGAACTAATGCAGTCGGCAACTTCTGTCGCGATCTCTTGTAAAATTCTAGCATTGCTTTAGGCACTGTTGTTGTAAATTCATATCAGTGCGTTGGGCACTGTTGTTGTGAATTCATATCAGTGCGTTGGGCACTGTTGTTGTAAATTTATATTATTTTAGCTGTGGTCAGCCGGTTGCACAATTGTTTGTGTGATATTCTCCTGTGTTATCTTGCGTTGTTGACTTCGTTGCATGTTTTTCGTCGCTTATCACAGGGTTCCACTGTCTGACTTAATTGTGGCTGTGTCTTCTGTCCTCCCAATGCTGAGTATAACACTTGTTGTTGGTAGCATTACTATGGTGGGAGGTGTCTTAGACTCACTTGCATGATGGCTGCTGCACTAAATATGATGGCGGTTGTGTGTGTGGTTTTAGCAATGAAAGTGGGAAGTGCCAAATTCTTAGGACTATTAACGTATATATTTTAGGGTTGGTTGTTTAAGCACTTGGCCCCTATTTTAAATATACACGTTTGGGGCGTTATGGCAAAACTAAATATGTAGGGGCAAATTTACGCCTAAAATTTGCTCCTCACAGAACAAGTTTGTAATTGGCCAGTAAAATACGACGGCGATAAGGATCAGTTGGGATTTATAGAGCGCGTAAAGGAACTGGCAGACATGTATGGTCTCAACCGGGACTTACTCCCACGCACAATGCCACAGTTTCTTACAAATAAGGCATTAACCTGGCACCGGAACAACAAAAAGCAGTGGGTCCCATTTGAAGCATTCGAACGAGACTTTCTGAAATTTTTCCTCCCCAGCCGATATTTTGAAGATCTAGACGATGCGATCAGAAAACGGGTTCAAAAGCCAAGAGAGGCCTTTAAGGATTACACCATCGCCCTGCAAAATCTGATGGGATGTGCGCAGTATGACGATGACCGACAGAACGAACGTATGTTCCGCAATAGTTTGCCCGACTACCGCCTATACATACGGCGTGACGATTTCTCCTCGCTGGACGAACTGATCACTCGTGCGCAAGAATACGAAAGTATGAGAGCGGATCAGGAAACACTGCGTGAAGCACCACAACGCAGCCGACAACAACCACCACGTGAGCAGCTACCACGATACCAACAGGAACCTCGACGCGATCGAGCACAAACAATGGGCATCAAAATAAGTCTCAAAACAGCATGTCGGCGCTGCGGTCAAGTAGGACACATTCAACGCAATTGTCGGAACCCACAGGTACTGTTCTGCTGGGAGTGCGGCCAGACGAATATCCGAACAATTGAGTGCTGTCAACAGCTAGCGGGAAACGAGCAACGAGTCACACAAAATACCGCCCTCACCATATACCAACACCATGCGAGTACATGTAGCCAAACCACGCCATACGTGGTTATGCTCGAACACGACACAACGCCGAAATACGGGAATTCCGTATGCGCGAACACGACACAGTGCCGAAATACGGGACTTGTCGATGCTCGCATGAAAAAATGTATAAAAGGCCGGTGCACAGTGGAACCGGTCTCTTGTGATTTCAACAGCGGCGGCGACAACAGCGAACGAGCAGGCTCTCCCTCTTGCGATTTCAACAGCAGCGGCGACAACAGCGAACGAGCATGGAGTAAGTGTGTACAGTATTCGCGGACAGTGGCGACCACGGCAGACAGTTTCTGACTTTTGAGACTTCTTACGTGATTGGTGGCGTGAGGTTTTAACCGACATCACTACCATGTAAGAGAGTGCTCCACCCTAAGCGAAGTAAACGCGAGGTCTTGACCGGTGTTGAACTTCAAAGCAGCTATTGCTTCAATTTAGTTATTTGAGACTTCTTACGTGATTGGTGGCGTGAGGTTTTAACCGACATCACTACCACGTAAGAGAATGCTCCACCCTAAGCGAAGTAAACGCGAAGTCTTAACCGGCGTTGAGCTTCAAAGCAGCTATTGATTCTACGTCTGCCACGTCTACCCCACTTCACCGCAATTAGACGAAGCGGAAAGTATACATAATTTAGTTATAATTAGTTTAAGACGAAGGTATAGTTTACTAAATAATAAAAGAAAGTAAAACAAACCACACATCACTGTTTTGATTACATTATTTTCTTGCAGCTCATTGTTTGGTTTTCGCCAAGTATTTTGTGAGCCATCTGCGCCAAATAGCTTAAATTTTGATTCGTCACTAAATATCACGCTATTCCAAAATGAAACTGGGTGATCAACATTGATTCTGGCGAAATTTTACTTTTTTCTTATTCACAGCCGAAATGAGTGGTTTGGGCCGAGGATCTCAGACCTGTTAACCAGCTATATTTAAGGTGTTTAGGTGGCGTTATCGCATATTTTTCTCTATAATAGGAAGTGAGAGTAAACTCAAAATAGTTTAGTCAATCTAGTTCCTTTTTAAGTATATAAATCTATTTGGGATATTTTAATTTTTGGGATAGATTGAAATAAAACTATTTACTGAAATTATTTGTTTGAATATCTCAATATTTGATTGACTACAAAAATTATATAACATTTCTATATATACATATTGTGTGCCATCATCAAATTTATTTATTTCTCCTTTCCAAATATTTTCAGATATTTTGATTGCAACTGCGTTATGCAGTCGATGTATTGTTTCTCTCGTAATCAAAATATCGGCAGTGATTGCTCAAGCTACCGCATTTGTTGCGTTTTCTGTACTATCAGACTCCAAATGCTTACAGATGCTTGCCATTCCGTTAATACTGATATCGTTTCGGTGGTGGGAAAACTACATACCTCCGTATAAAAATAAAGGTTTGTATCATTATTTTCATTTTTTAAACATGTACCCATATCAAAGACAATAAACAACAAGACTCTGCAAATCGCTCTTTAGCAAACAGGGGAATTGCCATTCTTGGAATCGCCGTGGAACCGCTGCCAAATGTTTTCTGCTAAAAATGATTATAACAGCGGCATGTTAACAGTGAATTTAATATGAACTTTCAAGAAAATTAACTTCGAACAAAAAATTTTAAATGTTTTAAAAATTGTAAATTATTAAAGTGTTTTTTTTTTATACAAATATTGTTTGCTATTTACAATAAAATTTTAATATATAAATTTTTATTATCATTTCATTTTGAATATTTCCATATATGAAACTGCATCGTGGCCAATTTTGGGCAAAAGCTTGGCTCCCTAAAATGTCGCAAAATTATAAAAGCTTTTATAAGCATCAGTAGCGCAAATGGTAAAGCGTTAGTCTGTCAATTTTATGGTGCCGGGTTGAAGCCCGTTGAGAAATGTCAATACCAGCAAAAGAGGCGGTGGAACATTTAGGCATTTCAAGAGGAATAGCATTGCGCAGGTTTAGGTACTTGGAGCGGAAATTTGAGAAAGATTCAGAGCGCAGAGAGCAATACATAGAATTCATGAGAGAGTCTGAGAGATTAGGGCATATGAAATGCGCAACACAACCTCCAAGAGTGGACGAGCCAGTTTATTATATCCCACATCACGGTGTCACCAAAATATTTCAAAATATTAGTTTTTGATGCTAGCTGCCACACAAATCGTCGCATCTCTATGAATCAAATGCAATGTTTAGGCGAGAAGTTAGAAAAGGATCTTTACGAAATTGTAATGAGATTTAGGCGTCATAAGATTGCGGTAGTTGCCGACATCAAGAAGATGTTCCGACAGCTAGGTGTTGCCGAAAGGCAATGGTATTTGTAAATAATGTTTCGACGAGAGTGGTGAGCCATTACGATTATACTGGTTAACGGTTGTGACGGATGGAATGAGTTCCTCCGCTTAGAATGCTGTGCGAGCTTTAATACAATGTGCTAGGGAGGCGAAAGACGAATACCCAAGAGCAGCGGACATCATAGAGTGTGACTTCTATATGGATGTCTCTGCAACAGGCGCAAGATCTGAGCAAGAAGCCATAGTGCTCGTGAAAGAGAGCCTAAAAGGTGGCGGTTTCGAGCTGTGCAAATGGAAGTCGAATTCAAAAAGACTACTAAGGGCAGAAGAGAAGACGAGATGTCAGTGCTAGGGCTGAAATGGCTAATAGAGAAAGATAAGTTCAGCTTTGTGATGAAGGCTCCTGCATTTGTCGGCGAGGTGAATAAAAGGAAAATAGTCAGTTGCTAGACGATCCTGACGGGCTTATAACTCCAGTCACTATCAAGGGAAACATTATTTTTTTATTTTTTTGGTTTATTAAAGCTTACATAGTAAAAACAATTACTAAATAAGCTATACAATATTTATGGAGATTGAGCTTAGACTGGAATACGATACCATCAGAGATACTGAAAAGATGGGAAGACATTTGGGAAGATATAGTGCATTTAGAGCAATTCAAAATTAGCAAGTGGATTGGCACCACAACAGATGCTAAGGTCCAGATCCATGGTTTTGTGGATGCATCGATGAGCACTTAAGAAGCAGTAATTTATGTGCGAATTTATTATGGCAAACAACAGGTAGGGGTAAATTTATTGACTTCTAGGGCGCACGTAGATCCTTAGAAGACAATTATAGTACCAAAGAATTGTCAGCAGCCAAATTGCTGGCACAGCTGCTATGCAGCGTGAGCAAAGAAATGGAGTGGTCAAAATGTGAGTACAATTTTTGAGCCTTTGATCAACAAGGGGACAGAATGGATATTTCAGGCGCCAGCAGCGCCGCATCAAGGAGGAATACATATATGAAGCTTTTGTGAAGTCAATGAAATATCAATTCACGCACATTGTCGGGCAAAAGATTTTAACACAAGTGCAGCTACCTACGCTCCTCGTAGATATATATGCAATTTTCAACTAAAAGTCTTTGACACCCTTTAGTGATGATGCGGAAGATGTGCAGGCTTTAACACCTGGACAATTTTTTATAGGGTAGCCATTGATTATCTCCTTACATGAAAGGAGCTAGCTTGTGGAGAGCACGTCAGAATATGGTTGACCATTTCTGAAAGAGATGGAGAGAGGAATAATCGGCGACACCGCAAGAGCGCCGAAAATGGCGCCAATAACGAGAACCAATGAGCCCAGGTCCATTAGTGCTGATCAGGAGTGACCTTTTACCCCCAGTGCAATGGGCTTTTGGTAGAATTTGTGACCTAATCAGAAACCGAGATAGACTGATACTTTCAGTCCTTGTGCATACGGCCACAACCCGGCAGACGAGGACTATTCAAAAGACATGCGCATTACGCCAGCTTCTAAATCCGAAGTTAATGAACTCCCAATAAATTGGACGGGGTAATTGGCCAAGCTGACTCATTAGTTAATGTGGAACGAACACAATAAATCATTTACCTGTGTGAGTCAATTGCAAAACCAACAAAATGCAAGTGTGCAACTTTGTTAATGTGACTAAAGCGAACGAACTGCAATAAGACATTGCACTAATAAAAAGAATCAAATATCATTTTCGTAAAATGTAGCTCGATTCCATTTTCTTTTCATTTTCTTTCTTTCATCCATTTTAGCTTGAATAACGCTTTTCGCTACGGCATTCATGCAATTTCCAAATGAGAGTGTCATACTTTGAGAAAAGAAAGCGGAGAGCAGGTATGAGTGTGGGTATATTACACAGCAATAGTTAAGGCCAAAAGAGCAGTGAGGCAAGGGGTATATTTGAGTAAGCTGATTGCTCTTTAGTTAGTTTACATTAGGGACTCTCAAAAATGCCACGGCGAGTTCATGCCCCACACGAATTAGATCGTGTTACACACCGATAACAAAGAAGAACAAGAAAAGACATTTAATTCCCTCCATTTTTATTTACCGTTTCATCCATTTTTTTTGGTTACACGTATAGTGTATGTGAATTTATTGTGTTTCTGGTAAAAATATTCCATATCCTTGTAGTGAAAATTATAGGCAGTCTTCAAAATATACTACTAAATTTAATAGTAAAAGATCAAATGGTTAATTTACTAGTTCAAAACTTATCTATAAGTTAACCAGTTACTGACTTCTGCGGCACTTCATTGCCGTGTATACTAATTTTTTCCTTTCTTGTCAATTTAATAAAAATGGAAATAAAGACAAACATTGGAATTTGAAGAAAACCAGTTCTTTTTTATAATTTCAACCACTTTTTGTAATTCCTCATTTTAGAGATCAGTCACGCTTACGCATGTTTTAAAATATCCGCAAAGTGTCCGCAAAGAAGAGTGGAAATGCGGCACCATGAAATAACATGCTGAATTAATATACTCCTCATTTATGCACAAAAAATATTTTACATGTCCAGTACACATTATTATATTATGTACGAGTACGTACATATTGTAACGACTGAAATTTGCTGGGGTAGAACTCAGCGGTTCGCCAGGGTCGTGTACAGAAAATTACTCGGGCGTTGTAATGTTTAAAGGGGTTTTTTATTTAATCCAAATTCTTATTTCTAGATTCCTGAAGTCGGTGCTGTGCCGTCTTGTCTCCAGTCTCAACGGTTGTGAATTAAAAAACCCACTTCCACCGGTTTGACTTTGAGAAGCAAGTCCTGGTTTTCTATGAAGGCGGATTAAAAAACCCAGCGTTCGTAGCAAACGCAGTACTTCTTAGTGTCTAGGTCCGTGCCTTGAGTCTTTAGTTTCAACGGTGGTGGATTGACAAACCACTTCCACCGTTCTAACGTTGACGAACAAGTTCTGGTTTACTATGAGAGTGGATAAAAATCCAGCATTCGTAGTAAATACAGCGATTGTGTGTGTGTGTGTGTGTGTCCGTTGGTTCTGATTGCTAATTTCGTGGAGTCTATGCGGCAACGTTTCTTAGGTACTTACTTGCGCGATGTGTAGCGGGTGCAGGTGCTTTTATATCCTCCTGTTGCAACTCTAGTTGTTCTTCTAGTGCCGCTGGCCGTTGTTCCGAATACCGGTTCCTGTTGGTAAGGCCAAGGCATTCTTGTTGCTTCCCACTTGACCTTAGGCGTCCCTCAGCGCTTTCCGGGAAAACTCCGGCTGTTGTCAAGCGCGTAGTAGTTGCAGCGGCACGTTGTTGCTGTTGCATACCCTGTTGTTATGGTTGCACGCCCTGGTGTTGTTGTTGCACGCATGGCTTCTATATGCTGGCGGTTAATACTATCTAAATTATCCACCAGCGTTATAACGCTATTTGTGTGTTTCTCCTTTGTGTGATGTCCGCGCAACTTGTCTGCACAGCGATTGTTATGTCGTCGTCTCTTTTCTTTGCATTCCTTCCTCGTGTTGCTGTTGTACTATTTCCCGAGTTAACGCACTCTGTAAATTCTGCCGTTGTTATTAACGCACGATTAGTCTTAGTCTGTCTGCGCATTCTTGTTGGTGTAATCCATATGCAATTTATTTTCCTTTTCTTACGAAAGCGGCTGGCTTAGCTTTGCCAATGCTGTTGTTGACATTCCGCTTGCGTAGTTGTTGGTATAATTTGCATGATATTTATTGACCAATGTTTAATACTTCGTGCATTTCATGCGCTCCCGCCTTCGCCGTGGTTTCCATTGGTGTGAAGGTATTCTAATAATTAATATTAAGCGTTGATGAAGCCGCGAAAGATGATTGGCTATGGCAATCACAATTCTTCGCACGCGAGTGATGCTGACAGTCTTTTATCGCAGTAACTATTGTTTTGTTGGGGAATTATTGTGTGAGAAAAATTAGTCAATAATTTTGATCGTCACAATATATATGAAATTTACATATATATATAAATTTTACTAGTATTTTAACTAGTTGGTTCACTGCTGGGCCTTCGTGAAAAGCACCTTGTCGGGGTACGAAGGCTTAAATGATTGCAAAGACGCAATGGGTTAGGATGGCGGAGATTCGGCTCTTATGGGATTACAATATCCGGACTGACTATTGCGGAGTTATCCAACTAAGAACTGTCTCCCTCCTAATCCAGGGTGTTCTTGGGATCGTGCCTATTGGATGTTGTTTTGCAGCCAGGAGGTTAATTAAGCTGTATCCTAACGGAGCTCTCCTTCCTGACACCAGGGAGAAAAAAGTTTCTACAAGGTAAAAGGGCCTGCTCTCCGGACGGTGGAACGCTTGTCGCGGATCCCAGAGAAGGAGAGAACGGTGAAGCAGTAGGCTTTCCTTGAGTGGGCGACGAAAGTCGTGAAGAAGTCTCAGCTCCAACACACCAGGCTACAAATCGTCAACGGTCAATAGAAGAGACCAACCACCTGGACCCGAAGAAGCTTAAAAAGCGCGGAACGGTCACCACGAAGTCCTTCAGCGAAGTGCTGAAAGGACACCAGGCCATGGCGGTCATAGATCGTAATGACCCGGATGGCAGTATCGCTCCTGAGTGCTGGAAAAAGGTAGAAGTCAGCTTTTCAAGGCTCTAGCTCCAGCTTTTGAGGGAATTCCCAGGCGGTTTTCCCTCTTTTCGCGACAGCGGATGGCATCAAGGCCACGTGAAGCTGATTGCCTGCGCGGATCAAAGGTCAATCGACCTTTATAAAATTGCGACCTCCAGGAGAGGGAAAGCATGGCCAGGCGCAAGGCTCGAAGTCGTACCTAGGGAGCTGATCCCTAGTAAACCTAGAGCGCGCGCGTGGATCCCAGCCGAACCGTCTGACCCTGAGGCTATCTTGGAGATCTTTAGGTTGAGCAACCAGCAGCTCCCGACTAATAATTGGAAGGTGACTAAGGTAGAGGAACCAAGAGGGGATTACAGGTCACTAACCCTTGTGGTGAACGCCGAATCTCTGGCGACTCTAGCCGAATCCAATTGGGTCGTTGGCTATGGTTTCTCATCTACAAGCCTCAAGGTCTACAAAAGAACGGGCAACCGTCTTACATGGATCAAGCGGTAGAGAATCCTTCAGGGGTAACTGCTGATCCTGCTACTGCTGAGGATTCCGCCATGCACCCGAAACGCAGTGACCCTATGTCATCTGTGGGGGTTTGGAGAGTCTCCTAGGGACAACCACACTCAGTGAGGAGGAAGTCCTTCTGGAGTCAGACTCGGAGTCTGAGGCTGATGTCACGGTGGTGGAGGTCACCAGCGCTACAAGTAGCAGAGATGCTACGAATAGTGCAGATTAACCTCCATCAGTCGAAGGCGGCGTCTGCCAGCCTTCAGCTCCATCTTACAAAAGGCGGAGTACACGTTGCCCTGATCCAAGAACCCTGGACATACGAGGACTTGGTATGTGGTCTCAGGACTGAGAATTACAGTTTGCTGTATACCGCAAGTGAAGGAAGACCTAGGTCTTGTATCCTCATTAGGAATAATGTTAGCTCATTTATTCTCCCCAATTACAGCAACAAGGATTTAATGGCCGTCTGCCTGGAAACTGGCAAGGGACGGTACTGGTTGGTCTCGGCCTATATGGCGCATGACCATGTGATCCTTCCAGAAGCCAACCTACAGAAGCTTGTTGTGGATGCAAAGGCTCAACTGGTGGCTGTTATTATTGGAGGCGATGCCAATGCGCACCACGACATCTGGGGAAGCACGCATGTCAATGAACGAGGTGAGTCATATGGATATATTGTAACGACTAACCTTTCTGTATGTAATAAGTGGTCAGAACCAACTTTCATTACTAATAGGCAAGAAGTCCTTGACTTAACCCTTGCCTCCGCATAAACTTTTGATCGGATCTCAAATTGGAGAGCTCTAGAGGAACATTCCTATTTGGATCATATGTTAATTCAGTTTGATCTTCTAGATTGTCTACCTAGTCCTAAGGCTTTTAGAAATGTCAGGAAAGCAAACTGGGACCTCTGGGACTGTAGCTAGACTACTACCTCAGAGCCCCACAAGCACAAGCGCGTGTGATGAAATTCATAGGTCTGTGGAGGTTCTAACGGTTGCTCTTAATAAAGCTCTATTGGTCTCTTGCCCCCTCAGTAGACCCAGGGGGAATCTAAAACCCACATGGAGGGGGGAGGAAATTAGGGGACTCAGACAAAACTGTAGGAGACTTTTCAACAGCGTAAAGAAGTCTAGAGATAGTGCAGACTGGGCTTTATAAGGCAGCACTCAGAGCCTTCAAAAGTAAGTTTAGGAAGGCACAAAGATAATCGTGGAGAAGCTTTTGCTGTGACATAGAAGATATCTCTGAGACGTTCAGGTTGAGGAAAATCCTATGAACTGCTCCAATGATAAATGGTTACCTGATAAGGGGGGATGGAACTTAGACCTCAAATAGTAATTGAGACTTTAGAGTTTATTTCAGAGATCTATTTCCATAGTTGCTCCTGCACAATTCCGCGAGGAACGATGCCCAGCGCGAATGTAGTCGAAGTAAATCCAGATATAATCACTAAGCTAAAATATCAATGGGCTATCCATAGCTTCAAACCATTTAAAGCATCTGGCCCAGATGGTGTAGCTCCAATTGAAATTCAGCAGTCAGAGAATCTTATAATCGAGTGACTGCTCATGATCTACAAAAATGTCTTTAATTAGCATATTTTTCAGACTCATGAAAGCTTTTGAGGGAATATTTTATACCCAAGGTCGGGAAAATCTCGCATACTACTCCAGGGTACTTAAGACTATATAGATTAGTCTGTTCTCCTTTTGTCTGACATTTCTGGAACGATTGTTAGACATTCATCTGAGGTTCACTATAGCCAGACATTGGCTGTCAGTCTCTTAGCATGCCTACTGCAAGGTTAAATCCGTTCAGACCGCTTTACACTCTTTAGTCTCTGGTATTGAGTACTGCCTGCATAACAAGGAGTTCCCACTAGTTGCTTTCCTAGACATTGAGGGAGCTTTTAACAACATCAAATCAGACGCAATAATCGGTGCGCTGCGAGACTTAGATGTGGAGTCCGCCATTAGCACGTGGATTGAAAACATGCTTAGTAGCAGGATAATCAATTCACACCTGGGGACGGCGTCGGCCAAGAAGGAGCAGAGGCTTACCTCAAGGTGGAGTTCTTTCACCTCTTTTCTGGAATCTTGCGGGAAATGTGCTGCTTGCTAGAATAGAGAGGGAAGTGTGCAAGGTGGTTTGCGTATGCGGATGATGTTGTTATTAGTATCTCTAGAAAATACATATCTACTTTGAGAGACTTGATCCAATACATATTGAACATTATCTATAAACGGACTACTGATTGTGGGATGGGGGGTAATCCAACCAAGACTAAGCTGGTGCTCTTCACCAGGAAGTATAAAATTCGTCAATTTATTGCTCCAAGACTAGTGGGTGTAGATATTAACCCAGTCGAGGAGGCTAAATATTTGGGCGTGATCATAGATAGGAAGCTGTACTGGAAAGCTAATATAAATGAAGGCATTAGTAAGGCTCAGTTAGCTCTGTACTCTTGCAAAAGAGTTGTAGGAAAGAAATGGAGGTTACAGCCTAATGTAGTCTATTGGATATACACAGCTGTGATACGACCATTCCTTTTTTATGGGGTGCTTGCTGGGTTCATAGCCCTAAGTAAGTCCACATACAACAGGCAGGTAACAAAGACACAAGGAACGGCAGAGGTATTCATAAGTAACGCCATTAGAACGACTCCAACGGCAGCTCTGGACGTAATGCTCAATCTGCTGCCTGTTAGGCATTTTGGCGAAAGAATGGCTACAAATTCAGGTATAAGGCTAAAAGCTACGCATAAATCTGTTGCCAGGAACGTAGGTCATGCGTCTATCTTAAGATGTTTCGAGGGTATTCCTGACTATTTTGATTACATCACACCATGGAAGGACTGCACACACCTCATGTAAAAGGAATTCCCACCTACAAAGATGGATCTAAGCTGGAGGGTAAGATGGGAGGTGGTGTATTCTCAGAAGATTTTGACATTAACATGTCCTTTAGGCTTCCCAACCACTGTAGTATTTTTCAAGCAGAGGTCGCGGATATAGAATCAGCACTGTCTTGGCTAAAGAAAAAGAAAATATCTGGACATGATATTTACATTCTATCTGACAGCCAAGCAGCTTTGCGCTCTCTTTATTTTGGTAATTATCACCTCAAAAGCCGTCAAGAGCTGCCGCAAATCTTTGGACAAGATGGTTAAGCAGACCCGTCTCTATCTGTAGTGGGTTCCAGACCACAATGATATTAAGGAACTGTAAAGCGGATGAACTCGCCCGTGAGGGCACTGCCATATCGATTCAATAAGATAGCTCAAATTTCGTTATTCCTATTGCCACATGTAAGCTCTTAATTAATGCAACATCCTTAGGCACAGCGGGCAGGCGCTGGTCTGAAGGTACAGGATGCAAAATAGCTAAACAACCCGGCCAGAAATAAATATCGCACGAGAGAGGATAACATTGTCTGAATCCTTGTACTGTATTGAATGGTTGGGAAACGTCACTTCCACCTTGACAGAGCTGGATGTACTGCGCAATGTCATAATACAGAGCAGTATTAGCTTTGAAGAAATACCGAACTGAGACATGGTAGAATATAGGCAATCCCTTATCGGGCTAACAAAAGTGTTATATTATTAATAAATAAAAAAAACAATTATTAAGCTAGAAACTAATGCGACTTTTTAATAATTCCATTTTTTTCAAGTGTCATCATATCAGTGTTAGTATTGTATTTTTACTATATATTAGTAGATTACTAGTCCATAGAGATACCGCATTTGACTCACAACACATCTCGGAGAGCTGATGACAAATTTACAAAAAGGGCTGGGAAAATATATTTTAATTGTCTCATTTAAGTGGAATTATCCTGTGGAATTGTCGCATCTATACAGTGTTTGTAAAATACATTAATTAGTTTGTCCCAATTAATCCAGAAAATATCGCAATCTTCTTCTTTATGTTCGGTTGTTAATTTATTCCAATTTTTTAATAGGATAATCCTAACAGTTTCTGTTATAGAAAGAAGTGTATGAATGTGTTTTCTAATAGAACGTTAACACCGAAAGTTAAACTGCAGTTAAGAGATCTGTTAAATTTAAGAAATGTCAAGTGTTTACACCGGCATTCAGTTTACCAGTGCATAAGCATTTTTATGCCAAAGAGTGCATCTGCGATTTTCACGTTTTGTATTTGCTTTTTAGAAATTCCAAATAATAAAAGTAAATACTTTTTTTGTTGCAGAAAATATATATTTCTGCTAAAAATAAAGAATATTGAAATTTTTGTGCAGTTCTAGCGTACGGAACGCAATTAATGTTCCCTTCTTTTGTTCATATACCTACGGCGCTGGCTGCAGCTGCAGACAAGCTGTCAATATTTGTACATTTGTATATATGGTTGCCGCAGTTAGCATAACTTTTCCTGTTATGGAGTATGTAAACAGTAAAAGTGAGTTAACTTAGTTAACTCACTTTTATACAAAAACAATTACATGGGAATTTGTTCATTTCAATGCAATGCTAAACTACATTTAGGCTTAAACTGTAGTCAAGACTCGGTGGAAACGCGCTATTACTGTTCCTGGTTCAATATGTATTGTCCTATTGAGTCATTTAAATATTCTATAAAACTCCTGTTTTTCATTTACAAGACTGCTCTGGATTTCTTCAAATGTTCCAATTATATTTTATCTACTCTAACTGGTCCATTAAAATATTTCCTTTTAATTTGTTTGCTGTGTATTGTATATATATTTAGTGCCAAATGTATAAGTTAAACACACCATTCTCAGTTGGATTCTTCGGAAGATGCATGAGTATTGGGAAACAATTATTTCATCATTAGATAAAGAATTGCATCGGCAAGAAGCTACTGATGTCTTCACTTTTAGCGTAAGAACGAAATAAGACTTGCTTGAATCTTCAGGATGAAACTTGTTTATGTTTATCCCATCATGAAATGAGATACAGCATCGACCAAGAACTAGCCGATGCTCAACTTCTTATATGAGTTTACTTTTATGCATCTCTAAGATGCAATTTGTTTACGTTAGCCATTGGCTTGGCCTTTAATAATTTGCCGGCTGCATGATCTTGCCGTGGCAATAAGTTTAGTAGCAATAAGTTCCAAGCTTACATAGTGAGTAAAATAAATTTATTTAAAAATTAAACCATTGTGTTTATTTGACTGGCGCCCAACGTAAAAGAACTGAGAAAATTATAAAAGTGAACTCGGAAAACTGAGAAAATTATAAAAGTGAACTCGGAAAATTTAAAGAAACGAAAAACTGAGATAATTATAAAAAGTGAACCCGAAAAATTTAAAGAAAACGGAAAAAACAGAAAATTGTAATAAGTAAAAAAATTTTAAAAATTTAAATGCTAAAAGTGCATAAGAAGTCTTGAAATGCCTGAAATTAAAAACAAAAGGCAAGACTCATCTTAAGACCTAAACAAAAAATAACTAAGGAAAAATATAAACTCAAGAAAAAGCAGCAGCCGAAAGCGAGTGCGTTTCTTCACTTCATAAAGAGTCAACCACGGAAAATGATTAGGATGTGAGTTAAATTAAGCAAAAATTATGTAAAAATTTGTTTGTATAAGTATTGTTTAAATAGAAAAAATATATATAAATTATACTCCATTGTCAAACTTTCGAAAAAGATAGGAAATTGTTGTGTGAAATTTTGCTGATTTTACAAAAAATATTAGAAAAATCGCAAAAATTTATAACATATTGTTGTGGGAGTCCTAAAGGAATTCATATGTAAAGTGGTCATTGAGTAATATTTCAGTAAGAAATATAATTTGAATTTGAATTGTTTTTCTGACTTAAAATGAACGAGGAATAATTGAGAATACTGATAGGTGCTGCAGTTCCCACTACCACAGAACGGAGCAGAATTTCATTTGACTGACAGACTTAAGATTTTAGAAACACGCTAGGGTAGAAGAATATAAACCGGTTGAAATAAATCCGGCTGTGAAATACGAGGAATCTCTCGATATTATAAAGTCGCTACCTGAATTCGATGGTGACAGGACACGCTATGTCAGTTGGAGACAAGCTGCCTTTGCTGCTTATAAGCTTTTAGAGAAATTTGTAAATAGCTCGAGGCACTACCAAGCGGTAGCTATTATGAGAAATAAAATTGTAGTTCCGGCTGATAAAGTATTGTCATCATTTAATACAATCCTTATTTTCAATGCGATTATTGCGGGTTTAGACTTTACATACGCAGACAAAAGACCCGTCTATTTAATTGAACAAGAGATGTCGACTCTCTGTCAGAGAAAGTTTTCAATTGTAGAATTTTATGATGAAGTGGAAAAAAAATTAACACTTATAATAAATAAAACAATGACATCTGCAGGATTGGTGAAGCATGGCCAGGCGCAAGTCTCGAAGTCGCACCTATGGAGCTGATCCCTAATAGAGCTAGAGCGCGCGCATGGATCCTAACTGAAACATCTGACCTTGAGGCTATCTTGGAGATTTTTACTTTGAGCAACCAGCAACTCCCGACGAAAAATTGGAAGGTTACCATGTTAGATGAACCAAGAGGGGACTTCAAGTGGCGAACGCCGAATCTCTAGCGACTCTAGCCGAATCCAATTGGGTCGTGGGCTATGGTTTCTCATCTACAAGCCTCAAGGTCTGCAAGAAGGACGGGCGGTCGTCTGACATGGATCAAGTAGGAGCGAACCCTATAGGGGTAACCCCTTATCCTACTTCTGCTGTGGACTCCGCCATGCACCCGAAACGTAGTGATTCTGTGCCAACTGTGGTGGGTTTGGAGAGTCTCCTCAGGACAGCCACACTTATTGAGCAGGTAGTTCTTTTGGCATCACACGCGGAGGAGTTTGATGCTGACGTCACGGTGGTAAAAGTGACCAGCGCTACTAGTAGCAGAGATGCTACGAATAGTTCAGATTAAACTCCTTCAATCGAAGGCTGCTTCTGCCAGCCTTCAGCTCCATCTTGCAAAGGGCGAAGTTGACGTTATCCTGATGCAAGAACCTTGGACATACCGCGACTTGGTCTGTGGACTCAGGACTAACCATTACAGATTGCTGTATACTGTAAGTGAAGGAAGACTCAGCTCTTGCATACTCATAAGGAAAAATGTCAACCCATTTATTCTCCGCAATTACAGAAATAACGATTTGACGGCTGTCTGCCTGGAAACTGGCAGGAGACGATACTGGCTGGTCTCGGCCTGTATGGCGTATTACCATGAAATCCTTCCGGAAGCCAACCTACAGGAGCTAGTTGTGGATGCAAAGGCTCAACGGGTGGCTAAAATCATTAGATGCGCACCATCACATCTGGGGGAGCACGTATGTCCATGCACGAGATGGGTGATTATATGAATATACAGTAACGACTAACCTTTTTGTATGTAATAAGGGATCAGAACCAATTTTCATTACTGCTAACAGGAAAGAAGTTCTTGACATAAACCTTGCCTCCGAATCAATTTTTTACCGAATTTCACATTGGAGAGTTCTAGAGGAACACCGCTTTTCGGATCATAGGTTAATCCAGTTTGATCTGTTATATAGCCTACGGCTATTAAAAATATCAGGAGGGTAAACTGGGATCTCTACAGGTAAACCGTATCTAGACTACTTCCTAAAAACCCCACAAACCCAAGCGCGTGTGATGAAATTTATAGGTATGTGGAGGATCTTACGGCTGCTCTTAATATAGCTCTTTCGGTCTCTTGCCCCCTCAGTGCACCCAGGGGAAACAAAATCCCCGTGGTGGGGGTAGGAAATTTGGGGATTTAAGAAAAACTGTAGGAGGCAACGAAAAAAATCCTAATAGTGCAGACTGGGATTTATATAAAGCTGCACTTAGAATCTTCAAAAGTAAACTCAGGTAGGCCGAAAGAGAATCGCGGAGAAGCTTTTGCTGTGACGTAGAAGATATCTCTGAGACGTGAAAGTTGAGGAAGATCCTATCAACTGCTCCAATGTTACCTGGTTACCTGAGGAGGGAGGATGGATCCTGGACTTCAAATAGTAATGAGACTCTAGAGCTTCTTCTAGAGACTCACTTCCCTGGTTGCTCGAGCTCCATTCCGCGGAAAACGAAGCCCAGCGGGAATGTAGTTGAAGTCAACTCAGACATAGTCACGAAACCAAATTTGCAAAGGGCTATCCATAGCTTCAAACCATTTAAAGCATCTGGCCAAGATGGTGGAGCTCCAATTGAAATTCAGCAATCAGAGAAACTTATAATAGAGTGGCTGCTAAAGATCTATAATAGTTGTCTTGAATTAACGTATATTCCACACTCATGGATGCATGTGAGGGTAATTTTTATACCCAAGGCCGGCAAAAGCTTGCACACAGCTCCAGGGGACTTAGGACCCATTAGTCTGTCCTCCTTCTGTCTAGCAATCCTGGAAAGGCTGTTAGACATTCAACTGAGGCTCACTATAGACAAACAGAAGCTGTCAGTCTCTCAGCATGCCTACTTCAAGGGTAAGTAGATGGAGACCGCTTTACACTCCTTAGTCTCTAGTATTGAGTGCTCCCTGCACAACAAAGAGTTAAGGGAGCTTTTAACAACATCAAATCAGACGCAAAAATCGGTGCAATGCGAGACTTGGAGGTGGAACCCGTCATTAGCAGGTGGATTGAAAACATGGTTAGTGGCAGGATAATCAATTCACAGCTGGGGGCGACGTCGGCCAAGAAGTCCTTGCGCAGAGGCACACCTCAAGGTGGAGTTCTTTCACCCCTACTCTGGAATCTTGCGGTAAATCAGCTGCTTGTTCGACTGGAGAGGGAAGGGTGCAAGGTGGTTGCGTATGCGGATGATGTTGCTATTAGTATCTCGGGTATATACATATCTACTTTGAGGGACTTAATGCTAAACATGTTGCACATTCTCTCTAAATGGACTATTGACTGTGAATTGGGGGTTAATCCGACCAAAACTAAGCTGGTGCTCTTCACTAGGAAGTAAAAATTCCTCAATTTATTGCTCCAAAACTAATGGGTGTAGATATTGACCTTGTCGAGGAGGCTAAATATATGGATGTGATCCTAGATAGGAGGCTGAATGGAAGGCTAATATAAGCGAGCGCATTAGGAAGGCTCAGGTAGCTCTGTACTCTTGCAAAAGGGTCATAGTCAAAAAATAGTGGTTACAGCCTAAGGTAGCTTATTGGATATATACAGCATTGGTGCTACCAGTCCTTTTCTATGGGGTGCTTGATTGGTGGACAGCCCTAAGTAAGTCCACATACAATAGGCTGATAACAAAGGTACAAAGAACGGCAGAGGTATTCATAAGTAGTGCCATTAGAACGACTCCAACGGCAGCATTGGATATTATGCTCAATCTGCTGCCTGTTAGGCTTTTTGGCCGAAAAATGGCTGGAAACTCAGCTATCAGAATAAAAGCTGCGCATCAATGGGATGCCAGGAATATAGGTCATGCGTCCATTTTAAGACATTTTGAGGGTATTCCTGACTCTTTCGACTACATCACACCAATGTACGCCTTCAATGGTATGTGCAAGATCTCCATTCCCTCCAGGGACCAATGGAAGGATGGCCTCCCCCCTCATGTAGAAGGGATTCACATCTACACAGATGGATCCAAACTACAGAGTAGGGTGGGAGGTGGTGTATTCTCAGAAGATTTGGATATTAACATGTCCTTTAGGATGCCCGACCACTGCAGTGTTTTTCAGGCAGAGGTCGCGGCTATAGAGGCAGCACTGTCTTGTCTAAGGAAGAAGAAGATATCTGGACTTGATATTTGCATTCTGTCCGACGGCCAAGCTGCTTTGCGCTCCCTGGATTCGGTTATTATCACCTCAAAAGCCGTCAGGAGCTGCCGCAAATCTTTAGACGAGAGAGCTAAGCAGACCCGTCTGCATCTTTCCTGCGTTCCTGGTCACAGAGATATTCCAGGGAACTGCAAGGCGGATGAACTTGCCCGTGAGGGTACTACCATACCGATTGATCCAGATAGGTTGCAATTCGGTATTCCTATTGCCACATGTAAGCTCTTAGTAAATACAATATCCTTAGGAACAGCGGGCAGGCGCTGGTCTGAACTTTCAGGATGTAAAATAGCTAGACAAACTTGGCCAGTGATAAATGTCAAGCGCTCTAAGGACCTACTGGCTCTAAATAGGCAAAGCATAGGTCCCGTGATTAGCGTCCTAACGGGACACTGGACTCTAGGCACACACGGGTGTCGGCTGGGATCGCCTCTAACGACTTCTGCAGGAGGTGCATGGACGAGGAGGAGGAACAGTCCATTGCCACCTATTGTGCAAGTGTCCAGATTTCTCCAGAAGGAGGCGCACTTTCCTAGGCGACTACTTTTTGGACTGCTTGGGAGATATCTCAAAAAAAAAGATTAGCTCCATCAACAGCTTCATTAAAAGCTCCAAATGGCTGGACCTATGAAAGGGATGGGACCTGTTGTCCCATGCGGTATCACAAAGGGTCAATGTTGGCTTAAGTGCGCCTTTTTCTGATGGCCGCCTTACCTACCTACCTATCTTCACTAAAATAGCGAATATTCGGAGAAAAAAATCAGAAGAAATCAGTCAATAATAAATAAATCAATAAACTTTTAGGGGGTCACATCATTTGTATTTTAAAGCGAACTGCAAAGCTTCTAAAAAAAAGGTGATAATAAAATAAAAAAATTTGTATTATTTAATTTGGAGTTGAAAACTCAAATGTTAACAAGTTCATTTAATAAACTATAACTATTCCTAATGTAAAATCTGATACATTTGCTTTCCATGTACTCGTACACTTTTGTTCACTGTAAACGCACCATAGTAATCATAAGTTGTAGAATCATAATTCTTTGGTTTTTTGAAATAATATTATACTACTAATAACTAAAATAATTAATAAAAATTCATTTATATTAAAATAGTGTCCGAATGTCCCAGTAACACCCCTCTGCGTGCATATATAACTATAGCCATGAACGAGTGAATCTGTAAAGAGACACTAAAGAATTAGAATTTGGAACAGAAGGAGGCCAAGATTAAGAAATTGCCATTCAAAAGAGAATTAAACCTTTTTTACAGTATTCTGACATATAACAACAGTTTCAATAATCTCAGAAAAATCTTCAAAAAAGGTCAAAGATGCAGCTAAACGAATTAAGCTATCGGCTTTATGCTTTTAATTAAACAGAGGTAGTGTTTCTTTCTTTAATAATGAAGAAAACAATTTTTTATTTTGTCGAATTAGTTTTTTTACTTAAACACAACTGCAATATTTCGACTTGTGGATCTTCAGGGTTCATTGACAATGAGAACTGAACAAAAAAATTGTATATTTTCAATTATTTTGAGAAGTTAAGTGAATTGAGGAATAAAGATAGTTAGAGTTAAGGGGGGTGCACTGTATTTTTACCACTACATACATTAATTTTAAAACCTTCTCACACTAGCAGAACTCGCACAAATCCATTCATATCAACTGTCTATTCGATATGTTCTTTGCCGATACTACCGAACGCCACTATCAATGTGCTGAGTGCCGCAAGCAAAAGCATTCAGTCGACAATCAGACTTCAAAAAAGCAGCAATGTATCGCTTTTTTATTATTTATTATATGGCAATGCATGTGTGATCAAAACAACCTGAGCAACGCTCCTTTACATATATATATATATATATATATATATATATATATATATATATATATATATATATATATATATATATATATATATATATATATATATATATATATATATATATATATATATATATATATATATATATATATATATATATATATATATATATATATATATATATATATATATATATATATATATATATATATATATATATATATATATATATATATATATATATATATATATATATATATATATATATATATATATATATATATATATATATATATATATATATATATATATATATATATATATATATATATATATATATATATATATATATATATATATATATATAAATATGTATATATACATATACATTGCTGCTTTTTTGAAGTCTGATTGTCGACTGATATATAATATATATATATATATAGGACGGCGGATTGATATTGAAGACACCTAGCGCTAGATGCCAGCACAAATACAAAAACTTTTTTTTTAGAAATTGCGATCTGTCAAACGTCAGCTGTTAAAATTTCACCCAAATTCATCGATTAGTTTATTTGTTGTAGTCGTTTGAAGTTAGCAACTTTTGGGTTTCTTGAAAAATGGAAAAAAGCGAATTTCGTGCAGTGATTAAACACTATTATTTGAAAGGGAAAACGGCGAAAGAGACAAAAGAAAAGCTCGATAAACATTACAGTGAGTCTGCTCCATCAGATTACGTGGTAAAATATTGGATTGCTGAATTTAAACGCGGCCGAACAAGCACTGCAACAATACCATCAACAGGAAGGCCAAAAGAGGTGGTTACTGAAGGAAATATCAAGAAAATCCTCGATATCGTTATGAATGATCGCCGAGTCAAGTTGCGTGAGATTGTTGAAATGGTAAACATATCATATGAACGTGTGTTCAACATTTTACATGAACATTTGCATATGAAAAAGCTATCGGCAAGATGGGTGCCGCGTTTGCTCAGTGTCGAACAAAAACGAGTTCCACAGACCACTTCACAGCGGTATTTGGACATGATACTGGACATGCGTAATCCTGTTGATTTTTGGCGTCGATTAATAACTGTTGATGAAACGTGGGTCCACCACTACACACCTGAAACCAAAATCAATCGAAACAATGGGTGGAAGCTGGTGGAAGTGCTCCGAAGAAGGCGAAGGCAGTGAAATCGGCTACCAAGGTTATGGCCACTGTATTTTGGGATGCACATGGAATATTGCTCATCGATTATCTTGAAAAAGGATCCACAATCACAGGAAAGTATTATCGTGCATTATTGGATCAATTGATTGATGCAATCAAGGAAAAACGACCACATTTAAAGAAGAAAAATATGCTATGCATCGCTGACTGACGTAGGATTCTCACTTGCCAAATTCAGAACGTCAGGATAGTCCATTAAATAACTTTTCCGCGGTCTACCGACTTTTCCCGTTCTACAAATCTTCGGCCTACCCCTTTTTCTTTTTCCTAATACAATCGCCATCATCACCCGAACTACTTAACTTACTTTCTTAACTTTCAGTTATTTCTACAGGATCTTCGCCGTTGTTTACAGAGCCATATATATCCAACTTTTTACAAACTGAAGACTGTTCCTTTATGGCTTCTTTCTTATTTTCAATTATATTATGATTATCGTATTCTTTTATTTCATTACAGTTATTGTCTATCAATTCTATATTGATGATATCTTTATTTTCGCTATCTGTTTCGATTTTTGGAAAAACATTTTGAAAGAATACCACATCGCGTGCTACTATAATGCTCTTTTTTTCGTTTCGTATAGTCGGTAAACCTTAGTGTGATTAGCGTAACCTGCAAAGAGCACTTTTCACCTTTACTATCGAACTTCAATCTGCCTGGCTTCTTTTTTAGAGCAAATGCTTTTCAACCAAAAACTTTGAAGTGATGAACACTTGGCTTGCGCCCATGAGACACTCATAAGGTGTTTTATATTTTAAGATTTTTGTAGCCCATCGATTTCGTATATACGCGGCTGTGATAACTGCTTCGGACCAAAGGGATTCAAGTAAATTTGATGATGTCAACATACACCGCGCTACATCCACCAGCGTGGGGTTAGCGCGTTCGACTACTCCGTTTTGTTCAGGCGTGTACGCCACGGTAGTTTCGTGCACAATGCTCTTATTTTTTAAGAAATATTCGAATTCACCGGCTAAATACTCACTGAGTAAACATTTCACTTTGTTATCAGTTCGGTTTTCCGCGCGCATTATAAATTCCTTAAATGCTGCGAATGCCTCAGTCTTTTGTTTTAAAAATTGTACTTCCGTATACCGAGAAAAATAATCTTGGAAGGTTATAAACTACCTAGACCCACCTTGCGACATTATACGCATAGGCCCGCAAATATCAGAATGAATAATTTTTAAGCTCTCTGTTGTTTGAACATAAGTTTAACTAGCGAACGTACTCTTTTTTATTTTAGTCATTGCGCATATGTCACAGTCTAAATTGTGAGTCTTGCTTAAGCTCAATCCGCGTACCATATTCTTCTGCGAAAGCATAAACAAATCTTTATAATTTACATGCCCGAACCGACGATGCCAGTTTTCAACTATGTCACTATTATTTACAATCACTGAATTGATTTTCTTTCGTTTTTAAGTGAAGGCATATTCACACAAAACACTCTGTTCAACATTTTAGCAGAAAATAATATTTTGTTTTCTTGTGTTTTTACAACAGCTTTATATTTTATAAAATGTACCTCGTTCCCGTTATTGAGAATCTTGCTAACCGATAAGAAATTATTTTTTTAATTTAGGCACGTAGAGTACATTGTGCGGTGCGATTTCATTAAAATTTAACTTGATCATAATTTTTCCAATTCCCTCTGCGTTAACTGTTTCTCCAGATGCTAGCAGTACCACTTGAGAGAATTTGTGATGATGCACCACTATGAAGTATCCATAAATTCTCATTCGTTCGATGGTTTGGTTCGAACAAGCTCAGCACCGTTGGTACTTGCGTGCTTTTACATTGCGCTCTGATGTGGCCTCTGTTACTGCATGCATAACAACCCAGTGGTAAATATTGCAAAGTACTTCGCAACAAAACGATAATTTCCCGATGATTTTGTCCCAGCAGTAAGCCAAGCGCTCCATGAGGACTAGTGGAGCGCTCCAAAGGAGCAGTGAAGCGCTCCACTCTCCTTGCAACTAGTGCTATTTTTAACGTTGCCATGTCATTGGATGTTAGCGCTACACTCTCGCTATGAAAAAAGCGCTACGAAGCGCTCCATACCCCCTATGAAAAAAGCTCTAGTGAGCGCTCAGCTCTCACTATGAAAAAAGCGCAACGAAGCGCTCCTTTCAATATGTATCCAAAGCGCTTTGGAGCGCTTACCACTCCAAGTAAATTTTGCACTTTGAAGCGCTTTGATTTCTACTACAATTCCTTAAGGAAGATAAAAATACAAATAATAAAATTACTTCAATTCAAATTTAATTAAATTTATTTTTATTCAGATGTTGAAAAAGTATTTTTTTGCCGATAGGTGCCTCTGTAAATCCTGTTCTTCAAAACACGGAAACCTTCAGCCATATCCTTCGCGAAGTTATCTTTGTTTGGAGAATTTACGGCATCTGTGAGAGGAAGTTTATGAAAATTTTGTTTATTTTTTAAACTCTTTTTTGCTCACCAGAAAATTTAAGTCAACCCGCCTGGGGCAACTTTTTCTACTAGTTTGTCCAAGACCACGTGTTGATAGGCGACACTACCCTTTACAGCAACAACATCACTTTTAATCTCTTTTAAGGCTTGCAAAATTTCTAAATCTATATTTTCTGTAACAATAATATAAATTAGTTATTTTTTTCATTAGTAATTACATATATATATAATAATTTTAGTTTTTTACCCATTTTGTTGCATTTTTCTCGCAAATTTTCATTTTCACGTCCATTTTTTCAATGCGAACTTCACAGCACAATGTATTTTCACAAATTAAAATGTCGATCAACAGCTGTTGCTAGATATGTGTTTTCAAAACACGAGTACCCGACTTGGTAGTGCTCCACTGGAGCAGTAGTTACAAGGAGAGTGGAGCGCTACACTAGAGCGCTTCACTGGAGCAGTACTTACAAGGAGAGTGGAGCGCTCCAAACGAGCGCTTCAGTAGTACTCCAGCGGAGCGCTTCAAAATTTTTTGCTGGGGTCGGCATATTTCACACCCATTTGTTGGTAATGTAATTGTAAGCTACAATCGAATGAGGTCTGTTGTATTCTTCATACATGGACATATACGCAAACATATACGTCACTATATAGAGGGGCGAAGCGCATTGAGCGATAATGCTCGGCTTTGCAGGCACTGTACGATTTGCATAACCCAATTACAAAATCATTAGGTTCGAATGCGTTCGTTGCGGTCTGTATATATTTGGCTGCTCGCGTGCTCAACGTTGCGTGTCCAATAAAAACAGCAATATTTGTTATATCGTATATATAATAGTTATATGATAAAATACGTTCCAGCGAATTTATTTGTTATATCGTATATAGAATATATGATGAAATACGTTTCTGCAAATTTCTAGAGAATGTGTTAAGTCCAGTAATTAATATAACTTTTAATTGCACAAAACGCTCTATAACACGTCACCACAGCTTCAGCACAGAAAGAGAAAGAGGGTTCAATGAAATGCCGGAAACACGAAGTGTGTTGTTCAGCAGCCAACACAGGCTAGTTCCGGTTGCCCATAAACACGCTGTGCGACAGCGACAGCGTGTTAATAGATTGCGCGCGGAGGCGTACTCGACTACTGGGTGGGGGTAGTGGTGTCGCCACATATATTCGTTATGTGCTTCTTGGAATCGTATTAACCGTTACCCATTGTGAAGAAAATACCAGCTTCACTTTAAGTAATCGAAGAAGTGGTTGATATATAAACATCTTTTTAGCAACCTGCGCTGCGTTTTTTTCTTTACGGAAATAATTAAATAAAATATGACGAAAATGCTCGTTTGTGGGCTCCATATTAAAATTGATGCCAAACTAACAAATATAAACAAAATTACTCGCACTTTTTTTCTAAAGCAAGCTAAAAGTGACAGCTTATAACTGTCAAAAGAAAAAATACAATTAAATAGTCACAATCTGTTCAAAAAAATTGTCAACGCCGTCTGTATGCAAAATAGCCGGTTTCTTTTGGGGCAACCCGATATATATAGAAATCCGTCAATTAGAGGTAAGTAAATTTTTTGTGGTTTGTATTGTTATACTGTATTTGTTACTACTTTTTCTTGATATTTAAATTTTTTTTGGCCTATATAGATAGAGTCTTAAATTTAGTTAGCGATATGTATTGAAATATTTCCTATACTCAGTCGTACATGCATGTCCATAAAGGTAGATACCTATACATATACGAGTACATGATCGTACATATAAACATTTTCACATTCTTTACCATTTAGATATTATTGTACATATATAGATAGTTTGTAGTTTTGCACTATGCACGGTTTCACGCCTCGACACTTGCGCCGTTTGGCAAAAAATATTAGAACTAAACTTAATAATTCCTCATCTGAATGTCAAGCAGTTCAAGATGAAGCCGAGTCAGTTTCTTTCCCTTCTTCCCATGATGAAAAGGATGTTGCATGTTTTACTGAAACACCAAATTCAGAATATCACGAAGAATTTCAGTGCAGCACCTCTGGTTCTTCCATAAGCCGGTCTTCCTTAGAATTGAAATTAGTGGATTGGTATATGAAACATAATCCAGGTCGAAGGTGTATAGATGAGTTATTTTCAATATAACGATCAGAAAATATACAAGTTCCAACAAGCATCAATACACTATTAGCAGGAAGAAATGAGAAAGCGATAATTCGTACAGTAACGCCAGGGAATTCTTTTTACGCAGGCATCAGAAAACATCTTGATTCGATTGCAAGCGACATAGCAAATTATAATGAGATATATCTCGATGTGGGGGTTGATGGTCTTCCGCTTTTTAAGAGCTCAAAGAAAGTTGTATGGTCAATTCTAGGTATAATCTCAAATGTAGAGGGAGCAGCTTCGGTATTTCTTATTGGAGCATACCTTGGTGATCAAAAGCCCAGAGATGTGAATAATTATTTACATGATTTCGAGAACCAGACCGCTGATTTAACAACAAATGGGTATTCGGTGCGTAAAGTAAAACTGGTTTTACGTGCTTTTATTTGCGATGCTCCAGCGCATTCTTTCCTTTGTGGAATAGTTGGACACAACTCATTTCAAGGCTGTCCGAGGTCTACACAAATCGGTGTTAGAATTAACAATGTAACAACTTACAGTGCATGTGTTGGTGCTCCACGTACAAATGAAGATTTTACGGAAAGAAGACATAAAACGCATCATACCGGATATTTTAAAGAAAACAAAGCAATCTTGGAGAATCTCGGAGTGAAAATGGTTACACCATTCCCATTAGAACCAATGCACTTGATTGATTTAGGGGTATGTAAAAAAATAATATTTTGTTTGATGAAAGGAGAAAATTTACTCTGTAATCTGAGCTCACGTGTTTGAATAAAATTTCCTCAGACCTCATTTCCTTTGGACCACATTTACCGAGAGAGTTTGCTAGGAAGCCCCGAGGTTTACAAGAGCTACCGAGATGGAAAGCAGTTGAGTTACGTCAATTTCTTCTTTACCTTTCCATTGCACTATTTTAGGATGTTTTGAATGATAATTACTACTACCACTTTCTGCTTCTAAGTTGTGCTTACAGAGTTCTATTATCTAAAGATAACTATTTAAAGTACATAAATTCTGCAGAAAACATGTTGCATCATTTTGTAGAAAATTTTTCAATGCTTTACCCATCACATAAACTGACGTACAATATACACGGCCTGTTCCATATCAACCAATGCGTATGAGAGATGGGATATATTCAAGATTTTTCTGCATATGGTTGGTTGGTTTCAGTGGCTGAACCAAGTCAGTCCTCACATGGATCACAATTATCGCCTTAGCGACGTTTTGATACCACAACCTCTCCTAACACCGGAGAAAATTATGCATTGTTCACTAAATCCACTTTGTGGAGTTTAGGTATCTTAAAAGATCTTTCGGTTTTACACCCGAGAGATCGGATAAATTCGCTAGGAAATAGTTTCCTAGTGTTCTATTTCTTGCGGCCGCCAGAGCCGGGCATTCGCAAAGAAAATGGATTAAGGTTTCCTTCTCTTCTGAATTTCCACAACTTCTACAATGGGTATTGTACGGTCTCTGCAATTTCTCTGCATGAGTACCCACGAGCCAGTGACCCGTAAAGGCCGCCGTGAGGCGGCTGGTGTCCATGCGGTCCCTGTTTATGAGGTCCCTAGAACTCGCTGTGTTAAATACTGGCCAGGTCGCCCGGGATGTATTACATGTTGTAAGTGTCCTCCATCTATTGCCCGCTAAGGTAAGACAGTGCATGTAGATGCCCGTCTTAATCGCACCCATGGAAAAAGGTACTAGTTCCACATGGGTTAGATCGAGAGAGGCTCCTCTGCGCGCCAATTCATCAGCTTTCTCATTTCCATCTATATTCCTGTATCCGGGGACCCAGATGATTGTGATGTCAGCATGGTGACCTAGCTCCCCAAGTTCCTCCCAGCACTGTCTGACCAGTTTAGAGTTGATGGTGTTGGATTGTAGGGCTTTTATGGCAGCCTGGCTGTCCACAAAAATAGCAACCGTGCTCCTCCGCCCTTCTCTAATGTGGTGGGTGATCTGTCGACATGCTTCTCGGCACTGTGTATAGCACCTTACCATGACCGTACGTTCGCTCATACCAGCAGTTTGTCGCTATTAACCTTAGCGCACTGTTGCAGGCTACGTTTTTAATGTACAGGTCGATAGGAAGGATGTGTAGCAATACGTTGAGTGCCTCCACTGGACATGTTCTCAGGCTCCCTGCAATGCCAGCGGCAGCTGACTTTGAACTTTACTGAGTCTCTGAACGTTATAATTCTTATCTAGAGCTAGCCACCAGACAATTGAACCGTAAGTTAGTATTGGACGCACGATTGCTTCGTACATCCAATGAGTGATATGGTGGCGTAGTCCCCATTTTTTCCCAAACATTTTCTTGCATGCATAGAAAGCTACGTGGGCTTTCCTGACCCTTAACTCTATATTGGTTCTCCAATTTAGCTTGGGGTCCAGAATTACTCCTAAGTATTTCGCTTTCTCCGCTAGCTTTAGCTGTTGTCCCTTAAGTGTAGGAAGTTTAAAGATCGGAATCTTAGTGTTGTTAGTGAAAAGTATCAGTTCTGTCTTTTGTGGATTCACACCTAGTCCACATCCTGTGGCCCAGGAATTCAGTTTGTCCAGTCCCTTTTGCATAATATCACTTATTACACAGGGGAACATGCCTGATACAGCTATCACTACATCGTCCGCGTATGCTACCGTCTTAACCCCCATTGAATCTAGTATACCGAGGATATTGTCAATTACCAGTAGACACAATAGGGGTGAAATCACCCCACGATCACGTGTTTGATGAGAACCGTGTTACCCAGCTCAGACTGAATGACCCTATTATTATTATTATTAACAGGCTAAAAGAACACCGCGACCTAAAAGATCTATTGTGCATCCTCGTACCCAACTAAAACAGTCCTAGACTGTTTATAAATCTCGTAACTGCTGTGGGCTTAGTTTTAACTAGGTGATTTGGAGATATGAACCCACTGCCTAGGTAATTATGTCTGCGTCTTGCCACCGCTGGGCAAGTGCTTAGAATGTGTTGTGCTATTTCCTGCTCCTCTTCACAGAGTCGACAGGAATCGTCTTCTACCACGCCTATTTTTTTCAAATGGTAATTTAGTCGACAGTGTCCTGTTAAAAGTTCAGTGTAGAGTTTGATGTCATTTCTGTTGAGGTTTAAAGAAGCATCTACCCTGATGTGTTCAGGATCAATGAGTAGTCTCGACTGCCGCATGCCTTTTTGGGCTCTCCTGTAGTTTAGTAGACCTCATTTTTCCTGTTCGCACAACAAGTTATTTGTGAAGCTACTGTTTACCCCACAGAAGGGTTCTAGACCTATAAAGGCAGTGTCTGCACCCCTTTTTGCTAAAGAATCTGCCATTTCGTTGCCCTCATGTCCCTGGTGTCCCGTTACCCACATTAGCGTAACAGAGTTTCTCGCTGCTGGGTTATTGAGAAATTTACAGCATTCCCAGACCAGCTTTGATTGGAATGAGAAGTTTATTAATGATTTTAGAGCTGCCTGGCTATCTGAGAGAATGCATATTTTGGTGTTGCGTGTACCCCTGCGTAGACATTCTCTAGCACATAACTCTAAAGCGTGGACCTCCGCCTGAAAAATGGAGGCTGTTTTTCCCATTGCAATTGCTTTTTGGAAATTTGGCCCTACAATTCCCGCTCCTGCACTGCCATCTTCCATTTTGGACACATCTGTATACCACAATTGTGAGTCCTGTTTTATTATTATTTCCTTGTTTCTCCAAGCTGAACGGTCACTGATGACCACTTTGAATTGCTTTGAGAAGTCTAATTTTCTGTCCATTTTGTCGAAGACCATGAGGCACGGAGAATTCCAGACAGTGTCCAGAATCTTTGCGTGCCCCGAAAGGTTGCCTTCTTTAAGATGGGCTAGCTTAGGTAGCCTTAGGGCCGCGCTGGCCACCAACCTTTTAACTACAAGGTGTTGAGGAGTCAGTCCAGTGATCACTACCAAAGCTAGTGTGGGGCACGTTCTCATTGCTCCCGTCACACTCAAACAGGCTATACGGTAAATCTTGTTAAGAGTCATCTGAGCTCTTGTTTGGTTTACTTTTGGCCACCATACCAACGACGCGTAAGTAATCATTGGTACTATTATTGTTTTATATGACCACGCCATCATTTTTGGCCGTAGTCCCCATGTTTTACCGTACAACCTCTGGCAAGCATAGGTTGCTCTTAAGACTTTACTAGTTATGTATGATATGTGGTTTTTCCAAGTTAGAGTTTTGTCTAGGATTACTCCAAGATATTTCATTTCATTAGACATTGTTAAGTTTGTGGTCCCTAAACTTAAGGTCCCCAGATTCAGTTTTCTTCTTTTGGTGAAGGGTACCACGTTTGTTTTATTCGGATTTATCGATAGTCCTTTCTCCTGACACCAGTTTTGAGTGATGTCAAGAGCTGGTTGCATGCGATCTGTTATGGTAGAGTCAAACTTGCCTCTGACCATAATTACCAAATCATCCGCAAAGCCCTGAACTTCGTATCCGAGGTCATTGAGAGTTTGTAAGAGCTCGTCGATAACCAATTACCATAGGAGTGGCGATAGGACGCCCCCCTGGGGACATCCTTTGGTTGACCTGACAATTTGCTTTGCTGTCCCTGTTTCAAAGAATGTTGTTCTGTTTTGCAGCATATTGAGAACCCATGTTATGATCAGTCTTTGTATACCTTTCCTGTTCATCCCCTCCTCAGCAAAGCAGCATTGTCAAAAGCCCCCGTAATGTCAACCGATGTACAGAGAGCTATTTCTTTACCCTCAAACGCCTTTTCAATTTTGCTTGTTAAGCTATGTATGGCTGTCTCAGTCGATTTGCCTGATTGGTAAGCGTATTGTTCAATATGAAGAGGAGAATCTTTAAGATAAGTTTCCCTGATATATTGGTCCAGAATTTTTTCCATAACTTTTAGCAGGAATGACGTCAGGCTAATGGGCCGATAGGCTTTTGGCGTGTGGTCCGCCTTTTTGCCTGCTTTCGGTATGAAAGCCACCCTAGCCTTCGTCCAAGGTTTAGGCACTATGCCTAGTTCCAGGCTTATCCTGAAAATGTTTGTTAGCACAGGTGCTAATACATCAACCCCTTGCCAAAGTAGGCACGGTTGTATATTATCGACACCTGGGGATTTGAATGGTCTAAAAGTGGAGATACGCTATTTAGTTTTGTGGACGGTAAAGATTCTGCGAGCCAGTGAGAGTTCCCTCCGTGTAGGATCAAGAAACAAGTCTTCTCGATGGATTCACTGTCCTCTCCATAAGTGCACAGCCTGGAAAGTGAGTGTCCAACAAAAGCTGTCCCGTCTCTTCCAGGCTCTCCATAAAATTTCCGTCAGGCTTCTTGAGTGTAGAAAGGCCGTTTGAATGATCTTTATTGAGTGATTTCTGGAGTCGGGTAGCTGCTGTGACGGTTTCAATCTCCTCACAGTACTTTTTCCATGAGTCTCTCTTAGATCTTCTCAACTCATTATTATAGGCCGTTAAGGCACAGTCACCATTAAACTTGGCTCTATTAAAGAGTTGACGGGCTTTTTTGCGCAAAACATTTAGCTCCCAGCTCCACCAGGGTACGTTCCTAGAACGTTTCTTCACAACTAAATTGCAACTACTTTCAAAAGCATCGATTATAATATTATTTAATTTGTTAACTTCAAGATCTAGTTAATGAGAGTTACTTATTTTTTCACTAAGGCACGCAATATTTTGCTCCAAGTAAAAGTTATATATCGACTAGTTGGTCTTCCTAACATTTCTCATTTCGATGGTGCCTCCAATCTGCCCCCCCCCCCCCCCCCCAGATCAAAGCAAATGTACCTATGGTCCGACAAGGAGACCTCATTAAGCACCCTCCAATTAGAAATGTTATTTGATATGAATGCTCTAGTTAGGGTGAGATCTAACACCTCCTCCCTTATCGCATTCATAAAGGTAGGCTCGTCACCCCTATTCACCACCACCAGATTGTTTGTCGTAATAAAATCAAGAAGTGACTCACCTCGCCCGTTCGCGTCCGTGCTTCCCCATACCGTGTGGTGCGCGTTTGCGTCGCAGCACACCACCCACTGTAGACTGCGAGTGCGACAGTACGCCGTAAGCTGCTGGAGCTCGCGCGATACCGCGTCCTCTGTGTCGCCAGGTAAGTACATGGAAGCCAGGACTACCGTCCTCCTCCCTTTGGCACTAGGCACTTCTGCCTGCACTGCCACCAGATCACGTTGTAGAAGCTCTGAAATTGGGAGGAATTTAATATTTTTGTTGATCATCATCGCTGCCCTCGGTCGGTCAACATTATTATCATAGATCAACTTACATGTTTTTGTCTGCAGACCATTTATGCCCCCATTTGTGGCCCATGGTTCTTGAATGGCTACGAAGTCCAGACACTGGTGTTACACTAAGGCACTGAGCCTGTAAGAGGCTGCTATAGCCCTGTGGAGATTTATTTGGAGACCGTGAAGCTGCTTCCAAGAGTTTTGCGTTCGTGATGGGGCCTGGGACATTATTTCCCAGACCGATCCTTGCGGATCTTACCACCCTTTGTGCTCCGCAAAGTTTCCGCAGCCTCCGGGTCTTTTCTCTCCCATTTCCTGAGCCTACCAGAGAGAGCAGATGGTTTTGGACGTTGGGCACGAGTGTTGCCTCTCTCCGCTCTCGGTACTGGCTTTGTGAATATGGGCCCTGTTTTCGGCTTCTGGCTACTCTGCTTTTCCCGCGCTGCAACAGATGTTGTTGGTTGGTCTTCAACACCAACAGCAGATTTTGCTCTGTTCCCCTTCAGTCTAGGTCGGAGCTGGGCACAGCCAAAGCCATAGTAGACCTTTTTACCCAGTGTCTCAACCCTTTCAGACGAGATGGGGTCCAGAGCAATTGCCAGCTCGACCTGGTTACCTTTTTGTAGGCGATGGAGCACCCGCCACTCGCTGACACTAATGCCCGAATTCTGCGACTCCACTTGCCCCAAAATTCGGTCATTTTGCCAAGACACCGAGCCGGGAAAGTAGCCAAGGAAGATCTTGGCCTTTGGCACTTTTGCCTCGTCCACCACCTTCAACTCAGCCCCCTCCCATGGCTTCATAGCTGGTATCCTTTTTTCAGCCCAGGCTACGGTTTCGTCGTTCAGACAGTTGATCGTCAACCATCCAGGCTTGAAACTACAGCCTGCAAAGTGTGGCTTCACTGGGCCCCCACGAGTCTCGAACATCTTGTCAAGAAAACAGCGTTGTACCTTCCCAATTTCTTCAGTGGACCATATGCCCTCCGAGAAATTGCTAGGTATAACCCCTATCTTTTTGAAGCAGACTGTCTTCGCTAGAGTAGGCTTTGAACAGGGAACCCCCAAGGAGGTGCCCTGCGCGCCATGTCTTTCAGAGACACTCGCCACCTTCTTTCTGGGACCAGGTTCGCCCCCAAGTAAGGTCTCCACCTCCTTCATCTCACCACACACCGGCGGGTCCGCTGGGGCACTATTGACATTTTATCAATGTTTTTGTTGCCCTCCTGTGCAAACCGCTTTGTCGGCCTGGAGCTCGACATGTTGGCTGGATTTGCCGCCAAGGACCGAGCTGTTTCCAGCGATATGCCCCTGGGAAGCAAAGCCTTAAAACGTTTACGTCCAGCGCCGGACAGCTTCACCCTAAGTTTTGGAATCTTCTCTGGAGCAGGTTCAAAAAGATTTCTCTCCTGTTCCGAGGAGATAGACACCCCAGCCGATTCCTGGCTAAGTGGGATGTCCATCTCATCCGGCCTGTCGGGTAAGGGACCGGGTGCCCCCCCAACAGGTCGTGCTCCATGCTTTCATTGCCGATGGGACCAGATGCCCCCTCGGCCAATGATGGCTGTTGGCTCATTGTAGCCACACTATGCACATTGAAGGTGTGCACTCCATTTTTGTTTCATATAGGCTTGAGTTTTCCATATATTTTTCTTTAATTTTCTTTTGCGTTTTGGTCACCCACGGGCGCCTCCGTGGTAAGGCTAATTAAAACCGTAGGTTCGCCGGACCTCGTACGGAGTTCGCTATTAAGCTTGACTCTACCCCGTCCAGCAAGCTCACTGGCATAGCTGTTCCACCGTGAATTTAGGGTGTTTTTTTTTGGGTCAATAGGTCTGGTGAACCCTGCCCCAGGGAGTTTTCTCTCTCCCCCGCCCGGCAATCGGCGACCCAAGTCCAGCAGAGACATGACCGTACTCAAAGTGGGCCATTGGTCTGTAAAGGAATTGCCGCACTTCCCCGAAGGGCTGACCAATTGTTAGTGTCTAGGCGATCCGGCGGTCTCAGTGAGACGTTCGATATTTGCCAGTACGACTACTAACTAGCCTTAACGACTGAGCAGGAATCGTAGAAAACTAGTTTCAACCTGTGCGAATGACCCTAGTCCTAAGCATTGTAACTATCCACTCCCTAAGAACTTCCTCAATCCCTACCCTGGTGAGAGAGTCCAGAATTGCTTGGTTACTAATATTGTTAAAAGCCCCCTCTATGTCCAGAAAGGCCGCCAACGTGTATTGTTTATGGTGGATTGTCTTTTCTACTGATCGAATTACCTCATGTAAAGCTATTTCCGCAGATTTACCATTGAGATATGCGTGTTGCGACTTCGAGGGGGGGAAATGATCCACTGTGTGCCTAAGGCGAATTTCCAGAGCCCTTTCCATTGTTTTTAGAAGAAACGACGTAAGACTAATGGGAATAAAATCTTTTGCCGGCTCATGCCCAATCTTCCCCGCCTTTGGGATGAAAAATACCTTTACCTTCCTCCAACTGAGGGGGATGTAGTTGTAGCGTATACATGCCTTATATATCCCTTTTAGCCATAGCCACAATCTGTAACCTTTGCAGCATGATTGGGAAAATCCCATCCAAGCCCGGCGATTTATAAGGCGAGAAACAATTTAACGAGTGTTTAATTTTTTCGTCCGTGAATATCAGGTCACAAACCGGTGGCATCTTATTGTCCATAACGGGTAATTGAGATACATACGCGGTATCTTTACAGTCTGGGAAGTGTGTTTGAAGTAAGAAATCAAGTGTTTCAGAAGATGTTTCCGTCCATGCACCATCCGTCTTTCTAAGGAAAGAGGGGCTGGTGTGCTCCTTGGACAGTATCTTGCTAAGTCTTGCTGAAGTAGAGGTTGCCTCAATTGATTAAAAATTTCTCTCCAGCCATTTTTCTTGGCTTCCCTGATAGATTTTTTGTAAACTTTGAGACTCCCTTTATATCGTGCCCAATCTTCGTCCCTATAACATTGGTTGAACAGTTTCCTGGTTCTCTTCCTGAGATCCGATAATTTTTTGGTGCACCATGGTGGAAGAGTTCTCCTACTCCTAGTGATGGGACAAGCGCACTTGTAAGCCATATTAAGAGTTTCCTCAAGATTCCCCACTTTTTTGTGTATCGCCTCAGTAGGTTCGAGTTTCATTGTCTCAGAAATTTTAAGTTTTGTGCTAGCTACCCTCGTAAAAGTATCCCACTTTATTCTCCTGGGGTTTCTATAAGAAATAGCATCTACGGTTAATTTACCCTGAAAACTATCCAACTATGGTCCGAGGAAGACTTCTTGTCGGATACCCTCCATTCTCCTACCTGCGTCTTCTGAAATTAGAGTTAAATCTAGGACTTCTTCCCATCCACCACATTTATTGGAGCTCGGGAAGTAAATGTGGGAGTATTCCACCTGTTACATACGGTTGGAGTTATTTATAAAGTTAAAAAGTTACTCACCCCTTTAATTATCTTCGGTGCTAACCCATAGCGTGTGCCTCGCGTTGGCGTCGCATCCCAGAAGGAGTGGGACATTTTTGGCAGCAGCATTGGTGACCGGGGTCGCTACCTCTTCCGGTGGAGCGTCACTGTTGTGCGGCATATAAGCTGATGCCACTAGTAGGTCTGGTCCGCTTGGCACCTCGATTTTTACGACTGTTAAATCGCCTGAGCTGTACTGTGGGCAGATAAAAGCAATAATTGCTTCCTTAACTAGGATACATGATCGAATCTTATCACCGTTCCTGATATAGTGCATATTGTATTTGGTCAGCTTGAGCAAGATAACGTCATTTCCTCAGACCTATGGCTCCTGCACAATGCCGATGTCCGCGTCTTCTTCACCCAGAAAAACGGCAAAGTTATCTGATGCATTCTTATTTATTCTGTAATAGCTGGAGCACCTTTCCATCCTCGAGCTTCAGTATGGGTTGCCAAATACGGGCTCTCGGTAGTCTTGGGATATCCCCGGCCGGTGTGAGCTTAAGCCTTAAACCTTCCCATGCTTCGCTAATCTTAGCTATGCACTTGCCGAGGAGTTCCTTCGACGGCCGATCGTCGCACCTGACACCCTGCATCCGCGCACAACATTGGAGGAGTCGAAGCCAGAGGGAGAAGCATCCGCATTGGACAAGAGGTTCCATCACCATCTCTGCCAATTTCGATTCAATCTCCCCCCATTTCTCCAGGACTTTCTTACCCCCCCCCCCCTTGGTTATATCGTCGATGAGCGCCACATGTAGCTCATCCCTAACCAATTCGCTATATGGTCGCCTTGTGCTCGTCGATGGACCCTCTATTGGTGTGGATGTTTTTGCGATCTTTTGTCTCTTTGATGCCGAAAACGTCACATCCTGTGACCTGTTTCGCTTCGTCGCCTTTTCTGGGAGGGAGATTTGGTAGTGCTCGTACTCGTCGACAACAGTTTGGTATTTGGCCTTGTCCGCCTGGTCAAACTCATGTGCCGACCCTTCCGCCTCATTCTTACCAATTTTGCTTAGGATAAAGAGGGCTTTCTGGTACCGGTTTTTCCAGGCCGCTGCCTAGGACTTGGGCTTTTCCGGTTTTGGCTTCGATTCCGACATGTTCGCCTCTACCGACATGTTTGTTTTTGTTAGTGTTGTTGTTGTTGCACTGCTTATGCTGGACATTGACGTTGCTTGCATTTCGCTGGACATACTTCACTTTGTTACAGTTAGTACTCTCTCGCCCAATAGCGGCTGCCTGTAGTTGATCTCTCTTCTCATACCTCTTGTGCAAATTCGCCTCAAATACTTTTTCGGTTTCATCAAATCGTTGCCCTCGTCTTTGCTCGTCTTCCAACATTTTGACCTTTAATATTTCCACTTTCGGCAATGTGTCTCGGCTTTCAATTTCAATTACGAAATTTTCTAGCTCATCTGGCAGACTACATAATAGCAATAATTCAACGCTGGTGAGAAGTTTTCACTTCAGATTTACAAGTTTTGATCTATCGTCGACAGCCTTAGTAAAATAGGCATAATTGTACAAGAAGACTTACTAAGCAAGTCTTCTCGTACAATTATGCCTATTTCACTAAGGCTGTCGATGATAGAACAGAACTTGTTAATCTGAAGTGAAAACTTCTCACCAGCGTTGAATTTGAATTTTACGAGTTTCTTAGACAAATTGACCTTTCTAGCTGGGCGGTCGGCATTGTAGAGACCACTTAACACACTCCATGCTTCTTTTGCTGTTAAACACTTCTTAATATAAATTAATTCCGAAGATTTTACGCAAAGATGTATCATCGCCAATGCTTTTTGATCAGCGAGCGATCTTCCATATCTCCAATTCCAAATCTGACATTCGTGTGTCTAAGGGTTCCTCGACAACATTCCACAAATCCTGCGTTACTAGCAAACTCCGCATCAACAACGCCCACATTGAATAATTAGTCGCAGAAAGCTTTTCTATATTTGTTAACGAGGAACTCATTTTTGCGAGTAATCAAACTAAAAAAAATATCGAACAACAATTTTATGCAAACATTTTTTTTTTTTGTTTGTTTATTTTATTTTCCCTTTATTTCATACATCTGTCACCATTATATTGACACCTAGTACATGATTTGACAATTTGTTTGGAAATTAATATTAAAAACACATTTTGGCCAGTGCCAAAAAGTGATACAACAAAAATTATTTACATTAAATATATTAGTTCACTATAATTATATTATAACAATTTATGATCAAAATTATGTTTATGATAATTATTTACATTTACATTTATAATACTATTACTAATATGTGTAGTCTGGATTTATTAATTCAGTAGGTCGTTTGGTCGAGTTCTCTTTAAACGCCGAATGGTGGTTTCTTCTAGATGTAGCAACTCGTTTATTTCTTCGTTATTATGCCCATGCAGTGTATCGTAGTGTTTTGTGGATATCTTTTTTATTTCTTCGTCAATTCTTGTCATATTTAGTTTGCGGTGTATATCTGCATTTGTTGTGTACCAACCAGACTTTATGATAACTCTTAATATTCTAGATTGCTGTCAGACATAAAAGTAATAAAATTACTTATTTTTTCCCCATAACCTTTGTTGGTTATCGCTGTTAACTGAAAAGACACGACCAATCGCAAGCAATTGAAAAGAACGTCTATTCTAGTATTCTTAAAACTTAATACAAAAGCATATGTGTTCTTAAAGGTATACCGCGTTTGGGTTGCCTATGTTGCGTATCGCAGATATGCATTTTTTACAGTTGTTTTAGCTTGGTCGGGGATACACATACCAACATATATATTTATATGAGCTTATTAAAGAAAACTTCTGTCTTGTTTAGCTCTATAGCAACAAGATTTTCATTGAATATGGTTAAATTCCGGCTAGGAAATAAGATCCGGCTAGGTAACCATTTTGTTACCAGCTTGACAATACTATGCTTTCGGATATTCTCTATAGTTTTATCAAAGATGGTATTTATCATGAGTTTGAAAAGATTTTTTTTAAATTCATTTTTGGCTAATTTTCGAAGATTCGGGTTTAAATCAATATATGATTTGAGCCAAAGAGATTGCTTAAATTGAAGAATTTTATGAATTTTAGTTAATCTAAGGCCATAGTTTAAAACCTGCTTAAAACTGCGATAATATATTATGTACTTTGTTCTGTTAAACAAAGTACCCAAAATTTTCCTCTGTTTTGAGCCTCGAGGTATAGCATGCTCGGGGCATAAATGGAGATCATTATGTTGATCGTGAAGATTATTTGGATATTCCAAGTCTATTTCAAAGATATACCCTATATCTGAATCATCAGATACATCCTCAACTTTGAAATTTTCTAAATCTTCTACACAATTAAAATCACAAAGGGGGAGATATTGAGACATTGCCCAACCATATTGATTATTTACATCGAAGTACATCAAGTATTTTGATCGTGGAGCAGCATCATAATTGGACATGAACTTGTTGTTTGCATTAGTATACCGTTTAATACACTGACTAAGACCCCCACGAATACCTCGCTCTACAAACATAAGCATATCAACATCTGATAATAATTCGAGAGTAATGTTAGTATCTTTAAGCATAGCATCCCATGTATAACCCGGTAAAGTCAAATAGTGAGCGGGATCTAAACCGTATGTTTGATAGCAACTTGAACGAAATTGCTCAAAAACATCTGCTAGTAAGAGAACATCAATCTTTAAGTACATGTCTGAATATTCCCACAAATTATTTATATTAAATTTAGTCCAAACATTGCAGGCATGTGCATACTCATCCTGACTGACACTACAATTATTCAATTTATTACAAAAATGAGAAACATTAGGCAAAGAGTTTTCGGAAAATTTAGAAGCATCTTCACAATAATCGTAAGGAAATACACCCTTACGAGTTAACAGGCTTAACTGATCGACGGACTTGAAATTGGGATTTTAAAATTGGAAATGAGGAAAGGGATGATGCTAAGGTATCTAAACTACTTCCCATAAATTTGAATGAATCAATGAAGCGGAATTTGATTAAAAATTCATCAAAATTATTTTTAAATGAAATGTAGCGTTCTTTATTTATAGGGAGGAGATCGATACGTCTTTTTAAATCTAAAGCCAAATTTTTAATTATGAAATGAGAGTCATAACCACTGAGGTTATGAAAAATAATAGCAATCGTATGGGAATCCTTGAAATTTATGTTACATTCCTCATGCGCCCGTCCACGATAAATACCCGCTAAATGACAATGGTCACGCACTTTTTTATTCTGATCACTAATTGATTTTTTACATATATGACATCTAGTAGCCAATTCAAAATATGGATTTTGTTCAATGGATCATTTATCCATTGGAAGAGGACAAAGGAATACTGTTTCAACATCTTCAGCGAACTATTTAAGCTCGCTTACAAACCATTGAATACAGTCTCCACCACGACAGCCTTTATAAAACGAAAGCGTGGGGTCGTACATACACTGAACATAAAAGCCAACACTATATGGTATATGCTTCTGATATTAATTTCGTGAAGTTGTCTTCTCCAAAATACATTCCAAATTGGCATATATCACAAATGGAGACATTATCTTATATTTATAATTTTTAAAGCTTACAAATTTTTCCTACTCTGTTGGCATTCTAATTTTACAATTGTTCACTTTGCCGCAATCGTCAACATGCTGCTTCAGTCCATTTTGTGTCTAGAAGTAGCGGAGGCACCGGTCGCAGAAATATTTCTTTTTGTATTTGCAGACATCTGTCGTGATAGAAGCTTGCTTAAATTTTGTATCCACACAAAATATTATCTGAACGATTCCTCATAATCAGCATCGCTAACATCATTATCATCCTTATCCTCATTATAATATTTATTCTGCACTATCAACAGATTTACGTGTTGCTCCTTGACTGAGAGGTTATTTTGCTTCGAAACGTGGGATTTTTTAATTGTCATTGGAAATTGTATCCCCTTCAAATTCAAAATATCATTGTAATGCGGATAGGATGATATTCGATCAGAATTTCGTTGAGCAGGAGGGAGGGCTGATATCATCGCTCAGACAAAGCATGCATTATCACTGTTTTTTACATTGATACATGCTTTCTTCCTCTCAATTTCCTTCGGCAACGGTATGTAGAGTGAACCAAGCTATGGAGTAAACGTGTTTTTGTTAACAGTCATGTTTAAGATGGTTGACAATGCCCAGCTACTATTACGTTCCTGAAACTCTTCCAACTTTTTCAGTACAACATCTCGAACATTTTCCTCAAGCCATTTTTTCAGATTAGTTTCTTAATATACTGGGACTTTTTTTTATCCATATATTTTAAATCCCAAATTTGTTTATCATCTTTAATAATTAGAAACCCTCCATAGAATTAGCATTAGTATTTATTTTAAAGGTAGGTGTGTCCCTTAAGATTTTCTTTATCTGATGGTTGAAAACTTTACAGCAATCTTCCAAGAAACTCTTAATATCCTTATGAGTAAGGTTTATAATGACTGCACTTCGAATTCTATGAAAAACACATTTTTTAGTTATGGGTTTTGATGGTAGTAATAAAATTAAACTTACCGTTTACAAAAGGTTGTCTCAACATCTTCCCATTTAACTCTAATAGATGTCCAATTTTTCCTTCGTTTCAAAAGGTTAGCATCAGTATGTAGATGCTTACACCGAGCGCGATAACTTTTTACTACTCCTATAGCATCCATTAAATGATGTTTGACAACAAAAAGGTCATTATATATTTATATTTACTGATAAGAATTAATTGCAAATTAGTAGCTTCTTGTTTGTGAATAAAAAATTGCTACTTCCCGTTTTAAATAAATAAAACATTTTTTGTTTTTTATTTTAAATTGTATTTTGAAAAAGAAATTTTAAACATAAATGTCCACAGTTGAAACTATTAAATTTTTCTTTTTGTTTATAATTATATTCAATAGGTGTTTTTAAATAATTAACTATTTCAAGTGGTAGTTGTAAGTCTCCAAAACTATCAAAATATACCTTATAGTTGTGATTTTTGTAGTACGCTAGCCAATATGTTCGTGCACCGCTTGAGTCATCTAAATTAACAATACCACATTCTTGAGGTAATGGTTTTTTAGGTAAACAATCACCCATAAAAACACCTCTAAAATGATTGAGTTGTTTACCATATTTATTCAAATCTATAGCTGTTTTTTTAATGTTGATTGTAATTAAGTCCAAATCCTTTCTTATATGGTTTAAGATATAAACCTTTACGCATAGCAATTAATTCCATCTATTATGACGCGTAGCCTCTGCTAGTTGTTCCTTTCCATTTTTTATACTATTTATAGCTTCAGCAATAGCTGATCCACCAGTAGCTAAACCACCAAGTGCAGACAACGCTGTTAAAACTGGAATTAATGGAAGAAATCCACCATTTTTTGGTACTCGAATAACTCTCGGTATAGCAATATTAGGTTTTTTTTTTCTAAAACTGCAATGAAAAGCTTTTTGAGCAATTTTAATAGCAGCATCTATATTATCAGGTTTTCTTTTTTTGAGATTTTCAGGGTGTTTTTGATAGTAGTTGAAAATAACTTCTTATTATATCCTTTTGTCTTTCTCTCTCTTCTTTTCTTCTTTAATTTTCTTATTTTACGAATGTTATTTTTCATTCCGAATCCAAATTTAACTTTTGTCTTCATTGCGTTTGTTACAAACCAAGCGTCTGCACGTTCTCTTAAATTACTATCTTTTGATTTTACTCGTCCCCAAGCTTTTTCTGCTAATATTTGGTCAGCGTAATGTCTTTTATTTATATCTTTGGATTGTGAATATGTAATATCATGCTCTTTGCAAGCCGCATCCAATGGATTTATTCCTTTATCTCCTCTTCCTAAACGTTCTTTTAGTTTTGTTCCTGGTCCACAAAATTGATAATCAGGTAAATGCATTTCAAAAGGTTTTTAAGTTGTTTACGAGTCCCCTGCCAATCTTAATCTGATTATGTGTATGTCTTTTTTTATAGTTTATAACCATTTTTGTTATATGAAATAGCCAAGGCACATTCGTGTTAGCATTACAAATCGAAATGAGATACTTCCTCCATATCATATAGAATTTATATTGAAAACATATTAGTTATCAATATGCGACGAAAGAAGCAACATTAGCAAATTGTAGTAAGAAATGCTGATGATATCTATATGCAAGGGAAAAAACCAAAAATTATTCATAGTTCACTTTTACCAAATTCAATACGTCCACTTATTGTAGGACCGTCAGACTGTGGTAAGACTAATGTTATGCTTAGTCTAATAAAAAGTCCTAACGGTCTTAATTTCAAACATATTTGAATATATTCAAAATCTGTGTATCAACCAAAATATTATAATAAAGAAATTTATCGATCTAATAAAAGGAAAAGATTATAAGTCCAGTTAAAGCTAATCCACATTCCATAATAAAATTCGATGATGTAATTTGTGATAAACAAAATACAATAAGAGATTATTTTTGTATGAGAAGACACAAGTATATTGATTGTTTTTATTTATGTCAAACATATACGAAAATTCCTAAACATTTAATACGTGATAATGCAAATATGAGTATTATATTTAAGCAAGATGAATTGAATGTTAAGCATATACGATATAATGATCATATTATTGGTGATATTTCATTTAATCAATTCATGAAGATTTGTAGTGATAAGTATGTTGGAGAGATAAGTATGGTTTTGTTGTTCTAAGTAAGGATGATTTAATAAATAAAGGACGATATCGACAAAGATTTCATAATTTCATTCAATTATGAGAGATCTGATGTAAAGCAGATCAATAGCAGTTGGATAGCAGATTGATATCAGATATAAAGCAGATTAATATCGGATCGATAGCAGATTGAAATCAGATACTAAATAGAGAACATTAGCTGGTAGAAATCAGGAAACGGAAGCATCATGAATAAAAATAATAAACTACTAAAAGATATAATAAAGACCAGAGCAGTATTAAAAGAAAAACTAAAAAATTTCAAATCAAATGCAATAGATAAGGTAAATATGTTGGAAGACACATTTCAACCTATAACAAAACCACTGAATGAAATAATTGAAAAATAATGAAAATATTTCTAGGACAGTCTATGATGAAAACTATGATAATGATGATGATGATGATGATAATGATGATAATGATGATAACAAAAACGATGATTATAATATGGCTTCATTCGTAAATGATAATGATTCAGTAGAAAATAGTCAGAAATCACAAAAAAATAATTTTCATCAAAACAAACTAAAAAAATGAAACAAAATAATTTATATCAAGACAAACTAAAAAAATTAAAAGATAATTATTTTAAACCAAATAAAAGAAAATTAAATGTGAATAGACAATTAAAAGAGAAAAGATATAAAAAAAATTACTGAACAAAATTAATGATAAAGAGAATGTAGTTCATAATACAATAGTTCCTTTAATTACATCACAAGCACCATTTCTAACGGAAAAAGTTAGTATCTCAACAGACGATAGATATAAAAACAAGCTAAAAAAATACAAACAATTGAAAAGGAAATCTTATGAAAGAAATATAGGAAGTAAACAAGTAAAAAGAAAAAGTGATGATAAGATGAAAAGAGATGATACTCTTATTGCATAATACAACACATCCCTTAATAACATCACAATCGACAACAGCAACACAAACAAAAGTGAAACGAAAGCGAAAAATTAAAACAAAATTAAATGATTTTAATTATGATGATAAGAAACGGAAAAAATTAAATCATTTGATTTCGAAACGAAAACGTTGAGAGCATGTACGCACACATGGGAGTTTGACGCCGGGGGTGGTTCTAGGTACGTAGCTTTCAGCTGATGTGTGTGTGTGTATGAATGTTCTTATTTTGTATATATGAAGGATATTGAAGAAAAAGTAAAAATATTTTCATTTGTTTTAATTTTTTATTTTTAATTATTTGTTTAATTCGACCACGTCCGACCGAACGCATCTGCTTTCTTATCAGTAAACACGCATCCGAGTTGAATAAGCTTTTATTTGAACAGAACGCAGCTGCATTTTATCAGTAAATACCAAACTGAGTTGAATTTTTAGCTTATAAGAAACTTGTGCTGATCAAAAGCGCAATCACAGGGGTGGGGGTATGAGAAAATTTCCTTTCATGTGAACTTTTCCTTCCAGCTAAGACACAAACCAAAACACGGCTTTCCACAAAAAATCCCTTCCATCATAGCAAAGACACTAAGCAAAACACAGCTTTCCACAAAAAGTCCCCTCCGTCATAGCAAAGACACAAACCAAAACACAGCTTTCCACAAAAGCTCCCTCCATTATAGCAAACATACAAACCAAAACACAGATTTCCACAAAAGCTTCCAACAAAAAACTCACCGCCAGATGGCGTCTCTAAAACCTTTCGACTTTTCGAAAATACACGCGTTTTTACGCTAGAACATACATGGTATACCTACTTAAGTCTTCATGTTCGTTACTGATTACTTCTTTAATTTCTTTTAAGTTAAAAATTATTGGATTCAAAATGTTTGCTTTTGTTTGAATTAAGTTAATAATTAAATTATTTCCTTCATTACTAAATTTAAGTATTCGTGAACTTCCTTTAAGGTTATTAACTGTTTCAATTATTTCAGTTATTGCTTTAAATAATTTTGAATTGGTTACAAATTGCTTATTATTATTTTCTACAAGTTCATTTATTTTATTTTTAATTGATGTGAAATCATCATGATCAGGGTTCCTGCAATCCGTTTCCAAATTGTCCCTCATTCACTTATTCCCTTTTTGTCTTGGTCTTATATTTGTTAGCTCCGTATAATTGTTGCAGTAATGTTTCACATAAATTTAATTCAAATTGTATTTCCACAATGTTGTCATTGTAACTTGTTTTTTTAAAAATTGGCTTAATGTCGGCTAACAAGTTCATTTGCACTTAACAAGTTTCTTGTTTCGGTTAGAATTTTTTATAGTGCGTTAAATTCAAGTGGAATACATTACCACAGTCACGGTAGAGAGCTACTTCATTTGCTTCTATTAATACATAATTTTCTCTAGTATAGTTTTCAATATCGGTGGCTGTGTATCATTTTCTGAAATTAAAATATTAGGTTTTTATGTTATCTTTGTATACTATTCTATTTTTGAAATATATTCTACCTTTATTTACTAAATCTTCTTGTACTTTCTGTTTTTTATACTTAGGTTTCAGCTTATTTCTTTCAGTAGTAATTTTTTCGTAAATTTTAGCTCCTTCTTGAAAAGTTTTCATTATTCTTTTTTTATTCTGATGCTCTAACATTTTTTCAATACAATACTTCGAATGGTTTTTGATCAGTTACTGAACATATTGTCTTGTTGTACTGATCTATATATGGATTCCAAATAACTCATTAATTGATATTCCTCTCATATACATCTAGCTAACGCAATAAGAGTGGAATATACTCGTTCAACTTGCTTATTCGTTGTACCGTGCTTCGGGTCTTAAAAGAATATTTCTATACCAAACCTGCTCCTCAATATTTTAAATTGTACTGTTGTAAAACCTGGTTAATTATCAGTCATTAACATTTTTGCTTTTGGAAAATTTTTTAGGATTTATAATTTTCTTCTAATGTTGTTTTATCTTCAATTAATTTCACGGCTTAATATATTGAATAAGAATCTATACAAGTCAAATATTTTAAATTTTGTGCAAAAAGGATATTCAAATGCAATTGCTCTCCTTCTTTTTCTGAGATTGCAGCACTCCCAATTGATGCTTTCATCGGGGTCTAGTATATTTATTCTTGTTACAAATTTCACATTTACTATAAATTCGTTAAATTGTTTATTCATCTTAGGCCAATAATACTTAGTAAATATTTCTTTCAGATTTTCTCTATAGTTTCTATGTTCTCTGCTATGGGTTTGCTCAAAAATGTTACCTTGATCTTCTGTATTGATTATATCTAAAGGGACATTTTTTGTATATACGAATTTAATATTAAAATTTTGTAATAGACTATTTCTTATTTCATAAACATACTCAATTGTACAATGTATTGCTGTTATTATATTTGGCTGCAAATATTCTTTTAGAATTGTTACCAAACTCTCAACTGTGTTAAATTCAATTATATGTCTTACATTTCCAAAATTAATGATCGATTCATAAATGGTAAATCTGGTCCTGCCTAACAGATTTTTTGTTTAAATTTATTAAAGAGCTTTGTAGTCTCTTTAATATGATTTCTCTCTACTGCTTTCAGCAGAATGTTCAGTTTCCATTGTGAAAGAATCTTCTGATAAATCGTTAAGATATTGGCGAGAAAGTGCCCCTGCAACTAAATTAATAATTCCAGGTTTATATATTATTTTTGGAGCGAACTCCTCTATGAAAGCGTCCCATCGGTTCATTTTGGCATTTGAATTTCGGCCGGAAAAAGCGAATGTCAATGGCTGGTTATCTGTATGAATTTCAAGATCTGTAACGCCATATAGATAATTCCTCAAATATTTCAATGACCACACAATTGCTTATAATTTCATATCGTCTGTTGCAAAATTTTGTTCTATGGAGTTTAAAGTTTTTGAAATAAAGGTAATCGGTTTACCTTCTTGGGATAATACAGCTCCTTTGGCAGATGCATCTGTGGAAAAGACAAGTTTTTTTCCAAAGGCTGGTTGACTCAATTCGATTGGATGACTTAGCAAGTTTTTTTGGCTTTTCACAAGCTAGAAATCTTTCTTTTTCTAATCGTATTTTTATTTTTTTAGACATTCTCGTATATTGGGAAATTTTCCCATTTTCACCGGAAAGGTGTTTCGATAAGGGTTTTGTGATAGAAGCGTAGTCTTTAAAAAATTTCCGGTAATAACCGGTCTTTCCAAGGAAACTCTTCAGTTGCCTCAGTGTAGTTGGTATAGGAAAAAATTTTATTGTGTCGATTTATCTGTGATCTGTTTTAATTATGTTTTGTGATATTATATAGCCTAAAAATTCAACCAGTTTTTCATAAAACTTCGATTTTTGTAAGGAAATTTTCATGTGAGCCTTTTTCAGGGTCTCAATTATTATTGCCAAATCTTTTGTTAGGTCTTCAAGGTTTCTTGAATAAACTACAATGTCGTCAATATATAAATGGCAAATTTTTCGAATATATTTCAGTAATATATTGTCCATCGCTCTTTGGAAAATACTTGGTGCATCTTTTAATCCAAATTGTCGATTATTCACGGAAAAAGCTATTTTTACATTGTCATTTTCTTTCAATAAAATCTGGTGAAAACCAGACTCTAGGTCTGTGGTAGAAAAATATTCAGAATTCCCAAATTTGATAGAATAACGCTAACATCAGGTATGGGATACCGGTCTGATAATGTTAATTCATTAATTTTCTTATAGTCATAGAATGGTCATACATAATTTTTGAGTGTCATTTTCATTTATACCTTTTTTCGGCACCACCCATATAGATGAATTGTATGGGCTTTTACTGAGCCTTATAATTCCTTCATTTAACAATTTGTTCACTTCTTTATTTAAAAACGAGTTTACAGACAGAGGATATGGGTACTGTTTACTCCATATAGGAGTTCTAACTGTTGTTGCGGAATTCCGCTATTATATCTGTTCTGAATGGTAAGTTTGTATCTATATTTGAATGAGTTATTTTAATTTCATTTATTAGTCTTTCTTTTAATATATTTATTTCATAATTTTTTGTGTCGGAATTTCAATCGACGGGCGCTTTTGGAATATTTCTTCCAAAAATAATACTTATATTTTCTTTATTTTTGCATCCCAGATATAATTCTTTATTTATATAATTGTCAGTAAAACCATCGGCTGGCGCTTTAGGATTATCGCATCCCAAAGTATTATAATATTCTTTCTTAGTTTTTTATTTTATAAAATTTAACTCTTCATTTTCAAGTAAATGTATTTTGTGAAGTTCATTATCAAAAATAAGGATTTCTTTTTCGAAATTTAAAACAATGTTGGCCCTTTTTAATAAGTTTAAACCTACTAGCAAATCTGCTTCTAAATCTTAAATTTCTTTTATGTTAAACAACGTTAATTCAGAAAAATGTGTTATAATGGTTGCCCCATTAATTGTCTTAACTTTTTTTTTTAATTGCTAATTGTTCCCTATTCACTAAAATGCTTGGCCTGTAGTAGCAACTTGAACTTTCGCCCTATCTTATCACTTGCTGCATAGATGTAGGGAAGGTTGAGCGTTCGCCTAAAAAAGCATTTCCTGCATGTTATTAATTCTTTTTATACCCGTTACCTTTAAAAAAGGTAAATAGGGTATACTAACTTTGTGCTTTTGAGAGGGGTTGGAATTTCAAGAAGGAGGCGTGGTAGGTATGGACATATATATACAGATATGATCAGAATCACTTTCTAAGCAATTTTTATTTTGTCCGTCCGTCTGTCCGTCTGTCCATATGTCCGTCTGTCCGTCTGTCCGTCTGTGGCCACTTTTTTTCTACACCGTTAGAGCTATCTTAATGAAATTTTGCAAAAGTATAGTCTGGACAAAGAACCAGATTGATATATGGACTGATTTGGACAAAGACCACGCCTACCTCCCATATAAGGAACTTTTTTCACCTTTTTTAAAATGACTATAACTTCGGCCCAATTGACGGAATCTTGATGTTTTTTGGCAGTTATGGAGATGTGGGTCCCACTAAACACTGTGCAAAGAGTGGGCGGTATATATTAACTGCCACGCCCACTATTAAAAAATACTAATAGCTGAAGATCTGGTAGAGATTTACGGACGAAATTTTACGGGAGAGAACATATGGACATTACAAAGCTATCTGCAACAAATGGGGCAGATCAGAGAAAAGACACGCCCACTTTTGATATAGGGAACTTTCGGGTCTAAAATTAAAATTAGCCTACCTATGCTCGTATTGATGCCAGCGGAATAAAAATTTGCAGAAATATACATGGGGTCCATAATAGTGTGTGTGCAGAATATGGAGATCATACTAGAACTGCCACGCCCACAATTAGCCAAAAATCATTACAGTGTTCCTATTATATATTTATCAACGAAATTTCATAGGAAGGTTGCGGGTACTAACATTAAACACCACACAAAAAATGGGCGTGCTATTTCTACAGCAAGGCCCACTATTCACATATTATTATAACTTCCGACCTATATAATATTTTTGGACGAAATTTTACATTACTACGTATATGGACCCTACAAAGTCATATACAAGATTCGGGGTCGATCAGAGGAAGGATACGCCTCCCTCCCATATAATGAACTTTGGGGACCCCACTTAAAAACAGTTACCCTATCTATGCTTCTAGTGATGATATATGAAAACAAATTGGTATATGTATTGTAAAGACGAAAAGTACCATAAGTATTTTCCGCATACACCTCCTACAAAGAATCCAACAAAACCGTATGCTACCACCAGAGACCGTGTTAACTCCAAAAACAAATAACGATATCCACTATATTTTATTTAGAAATAACTACCAACAATACTTAAGCATGCAACCATCCCCGATATCATGCAGCTTAAAAAAGGTAACCACCTCCCACGCTAAATGCAACAACAAAGACAGCGGATAAGTATAACAAAACATTTACGCACAGAAGATCGGACCAATAAACATAAAGGTTGTAATGATCTCAGAAACGTAAAGTGTTATACTGAACACTGCAGCGACCAAAGGCGGAACACGGAGAAAAATGAGAGAGAAACACACACAAAACATTCAGCAGGCGGAGTACAAATAAATATTTATAACAACAACAACAACAGTACAGCGTCCGAAGGCGGAACACGGAGAAACAGAAACACGCCAACCGATCGCAAGCGCAGAGCAGTAAACAGGCGGAGTACAAATAAATATTTATCGCAACAACAACAACAACACTACAACGATCGAAGGCGGAACACAGAGAAACACAAAAGAGCACCACACACACGCTAACCGATCGCACACGCAAAGCAGTAAGCAGGCAGAGTGCAAACCAATCTCTGCAACAACAACAACACTACAGCGACCGAAGGCGGAGCACGGATGACAACGAGAGCGCACCACACATACGCGAGCCGATCGTAAACACAGAGAAGTAAGCAGGCGAAGTGCGAACAAATATTTCAACAACAACAACACTATAGCGACCGAAGGCGAAACACAGAGGAAAACAAGAGCGCACCACACACACGCTAACCGATCGCAAACGCAAAGCTGTAAACAGGCAGAGTACGAAGAAATGTTTCTACAACAACAACTAACAGCAGCGATCAGGCCACACTACTGCAAGCAACAACTATGCTGGACAACTAGAGGTATTACAACAAAGTGGTTAACCAGCAGAAGTTGAAGGTGGCCTAAGGACAACTGGACCACAATAACAACAAGCACTGATCCCATGGCAAGCTTTCGCTATATAAGCGGAGTGAACCAGATAGTGAGTCTCTTTGATCCAGCATCGTTCAGTAAGTACACAACGCACCAAGCTCCTACAGACGCACCAAGCTTCGTAGTTACTTTGACTATTAACAATAAATAAAACGCAGACAGAGCCAGGAGTTTATGGTTTTGACCGACTCTCCCTGGGACACATACGCAAAACAGACAGAGCCAGGAGTTTATGGTTTTGACCGACTCTCCCTGGGACACTAGTACAAACCGCGGACACTACCACGAGCACACAGAGTAGGGTAGTAATTAAATTTATTATATATATGTATAGGAAATAAGTAGTAATTTTGAAAATAAATAAAAACACTTATTAAAACTATTACAACTGCAATAAATTTCTGTAAGCGACCCTGGAACCCGCTGAGTTTTTACCCCAGCGAAAACGAGTCGTTACAGTATACACTGGGTCAGTACTAGCATGCATTCCAAATATGGGCAGATTATAGCTACTGCCACGCCCACGATTAGCCAAAAATCATTACTCTGTTCCTATTAAAGATTTATCAACGAAATTTCACAGGAATGTTGCGGGTACTAACATTAAACACCACAAAAAAAATGGTCGTGTTATTTTTGCAGCCACGCCCACTATTCACATATTACTATAACTTACGACCTATATAATATTTTTGGACGAAATTATATATTAGTACGTATATGGACCCTATAAAGCCATATACAAGAAATGGGGTCGATATAATCATTTCAGGGTACCCTACCGAAAATTACCGTAAATGCGCTCCCAATGATGATTTATGAAGGAAACATCCCCATTGTTGAACTCGCACGCACAAGAAAAGGTAAAGGGTATTTCGTAGTCGATCTAACCCGACTTCAGACTTCTTTTCTCGTTTTTATTTAGGGATTGTGCACTTGCACCGGGTCGTTTAAGACCCTGTGATAAATAATCGAAGAGCATTTTGACGATTCTTTTCATTTAGTTGATTTGTAATTGCATTATTGTTACCGTATGTCATGATTGTCTTATTAATGAGAAATGTCAGTTTTTTGTTAACCTCATTATAATAGTTGTTAAGAATATTTATCACATTATATCCCACTGTGTTTACTTCCAATACTTCTACTGTATTTACTTCCAATACTTCTTTACTTAAGTATACACATGCTACATGTACAAACATATGTATACTATTAATAAAGTTAGTTCTCTGCAAACACTCAAACCTTTCGGTCTAGTTTTATCAGGTTATGGGCCCAGACACGAAAGTAAAGTTAAAGTAAATTTTTTTTTTGGTAATTATCTGGACAGAACGTAAAGTTTTTGATAATTGTTATTTAAAAAATTTAAATTAAAAAAAAAACAACATGGAAAGCAATTTGGCAAGAATTGAAAAATTAGAAAGAGCTGACCAATGGAATATATGGCGTTTTCAGATTAAGGTAATTCTGAACGCAGGTGACTTGTGGCAGTGTATATCTGATGAACCAATCACGGTAGCTGCGGGTTCAAATGCCGGTGCAGGAGCTGATAATAAAATTGTAGGTGAACCCAGGGGCGTGGTACGGGATGCGAAGTGGTTGAGAAGTGATAGCAAGGCTCAACAAATTATCGTATTGTCAGTTGGACAGCAACCACTTCAGCATATAATGAATTGCAAGACAGCAAAAGAAATGTGGCAAAAACTCGAAAACGTGTACGAAAGTAAATCCACGTCGCTGTACACAGGCTACAACAAAAATTCTACAGTTTTGAAAAAGACCCTGAGGATGATGTTGCTTTACATATTTCAAAGCTGGAATCGCTTGTGTCGCAGCTGAAGGATGTTGGTGAAGCTGTTTCATCATCAATGGTAATATCAAAAATATTGATGACTCTTCCTTCGAGTTTCTCTCATTTTTACAGTGCATGGGAGTCGACGAGCTCTGAGCAACAGACGTTAGAAAATTTAACAGCAAGACTTGTGCTAGAAGAAGTTCGTATGAAGATCTTAGGCAAGGGCTTGGATAGCGGCAATGCTCTTTTTGCAAAACAAAAGGCACACTCACAAAAATTTGAAAACAATAATAACAATACAGATTGTAAGTCTGGAAGATGTTTTTATTGCAAAAAGCCAGGGCACTGGAAACGTAACTGTAAAGCAAGAAAGAAGCAAACTGGTGAAGATCAAATGAAAGGCAGTGCATTTGTGTGTGAAGCGGAGGCGGCAAAAAGCATAGACGAAAAAGACGAATGGTATGTGGATTCGGGCGCAAGCGACCACATGACGAAAAACAAAAACTGGTTTGTCACTTACCAGCCATTTGATGTGGCTATGGATATTCGTTTGGGCAACAACAACACTATTAAAGCTTATGGCAGGGGTGAGATCAACATAAAATCGTACAACAACAACAAATGGATATGCAATCATTTAGCTAATGTGTTGTATGTACCAGAGCTTCGTTTGAATTTATTTTCGACAATTAGCGCGATGGCTAAAGGGTTTCAAATGACATCGAATCATCAACGATGTGTTTTCTTAAAGAATGGAACTGCAGTGCTAGTGGGAGTTCGCGTAGATAAATTTTACAAACTGATTATTAAAATTGATTTACCATCAAAACAAGTTGATAATTTTGTATACTATACGAAAAGTAAAGTACGTCCTATAAGTGAATGGCACAAAAAATTGGCGCATCAAAACTTAGATCACTGTAAACGATTTCTTAAAAAAATTGGCATGCGTTATTCCGATGAAGACGATAATTTTTGTGATGCTTGTGTTTTAGGAAAACAGCATCGAACGCCCTTTCCAATCAGTAAGAGCAAAACATCAGATGTTGGAGCAATTGTTCATGCGGATGTTTGTGGACCGATGGAGAATATTTCAGTTGGTGGATCGAAATACTTTCTTTTACTAAAAGATGATTTCTCGCATTATTGAAAAGTATATTTTATTGAAAAAATAAGTGAAGTCTTAAAGTACTTGGAACGATACATTGGCGACGTTCAAATTGAAACGGGAAGAAAAATCAAAATACTTCGTTCGGATAATGGACTTGAATTTATAAACAAAAATGTGGATTCACTACTGGGAAAAAATTGTATAACTCATCACAAAACGGTGCCATATAATCCAGAACAAAATGGATCTGCTGAACGTGAAATGCGTACTATTGTTGAATTAGCAAGAACAATGATATATGCTAAGAATTGGGCGAGAACAAAAAGTTTGGGCGGAGCCTGTTAATTGTGCTGTATACGTATTAAACAGAACAGGAACTAGTTCGCAAAAAGGAATACCACCTTTTGAGCTGTGGTTTGGTAAGCAACCTAAAATAGACAATTTGCACGTTTTCTGCACGGAGGCATTTATTCAAGTACCGAAGCAAAAGCGATTGAAATGGGATGCTAAATCCCAGAAAGGAATATTCGTTGGATATGCAGCCGATATTAAGGGATTGAGAGTATACAATTCAAGAACAAACAAGGTGGAAATTTCTCGAGACGTCGCATTCAAAAATGAATTTGGAAAATCATCAGAAGCTGTGATGGATTTATCTACTGAGGATGCAGAACAAAATGAAGAAATGGCGAATGGTAGACAGCATCAACAATCAGAATCTTTGGAGAACAGTGATGATGAGGTATTCTGTGAAAGTCTTCCATTCTCAGATATCGACGTGCCGGGTGCTGAACAAATACCTAAACCTGAGCAAAGTTTTATAAGTGACAGACTACGTAGTAAATCGACGAATCTCGACGTAAACAACGGTAACCAGCATAGCTAATATAAATCGCCTAATGCATTTGTAGCTGAGGGACACCTTTTTATGGCGAGCAGCCAAACCCCAACGAATTATCAGCAAGCAAGAAGCTGCAAAGAAGCCAAAGAATGGAAACAGGCAATGGATGAGGAAATCAATTCACTCAATGGCAACAAAACGTGGTTTTTGACTGAACTACCAAAAGAAGCTAAAGTCTTCCGCACAAGATGGGTATACACGATCAAAGATATTACTGAAAATGAAGAAAAACGATACAAACCAAGATTAGTAGCTCGTGGATTTACTCAGGAATACGGGATTGATTATTTGGAGACTTTTAGTCCTGTGGCCAAGTTTACGTCGATAAGGGCTATCCTTTGTATAGCGGCAACGGAACAATTGAAATTGAAGCGGGTTGACATCAAAACAGCTTTTTTGTATGGTGACATGCAGGAAGATATTTACGTTCATCAACTTGAAGGATATTCAGACAACACGGGGCAAGTTTGTAAATTGCTGAAAAGTTTATATGGATTAAAACAAGCCTCAAGATGTTGGAATAAGACTTTTTCAACAATGCTTAAAAAATTCAGTCTGGTGGCAAGTAAAGCTGATAATTGCGTCTTCACTAACAAAGCTGGTGCAAAAAGATTGCTAATGGCTATTTATATCGGTGATGGGCTAGTTGCGGCAGAAGATGAGGCAGACATAGATAAGCTTTTAGCATTCCTAAAGCATTCATTCAGCATAAAAGTGTTCGAGGCTAGACATTTCCTTGGACTAGAAATTCGATAGTTGGCAGATGGCAGTCTACATGTAAACCAACATTGCTATGCAGAAAAGTTAATGAAGAAGTTCAACATGGATCAAGCCGATCCAGTTAGTACGCCTTGCGATATTTCGACACAGGGCCAACATTAGCTGATGGTGCAGCAGTGTCGAGCTATCCGTATAGACAGGCGGTTGGTAGTTTGATGTATTTAATGCTAGCAACGAGCCCAGACATAAGTTTTGCCGTTGGGTACGCTAGCAGATACCTGGAAAACCCGACAAATGCACATGTGAATGTCGTAAAGCGAATTTTCAAATCTTCGAATGGGACAAAAGGGTATGGTATACTTTTTCCAACAAAAGATTCCTTTGTTTTAAATTGTTTTAGCGATGCCGACTATGCTGGTGACGTCACTACAAGAAAATCAACCAGTGGACTTGTTATTATGATGGGTTCAACGTGCATTGCATGGGCATCACAGAGACAACGCTGCGTTGCATTGTCTAATACCGAATCTGAATTTGTGGCAAGCTGCAAGGCCGTCAAAGAGCTTATGCGGATAAAACAACTTTTACGTGATATACTTCCTGACGAATACCCAGAGACCAATCTGAATATGGACAATCAAGGAGCTATTCGATTAATTAAAAATCCAGAATATCATAAGCGAACAAAACATATTGATGTAAAATTTAATTTTATTAGAGAAGAATATGAAAACAATCTGTTTAATATTAATTATGTTTCATCAAATCAGCAAGTGGCAGATATTTTTACAAAGCCCTTAGTAAAAGAAAAATTTGTGCGTTTTAGACAACTCATGAATATTATTGAATTAAAAAAAACTAAGATATTAATGAATCCTAAAAAGAAAAGGAAAAGAATTTTTTTTTTTATTTCAAATTTTGAAATTAAAATGAAATGTATGATAAAAGTGGGAGTGTTAAGAATATTTATCACATTATATCCCACTGTGTTAACCTCCAATACTTCTACTGTATTTACTTCCAATACTTCTTTACTTAAGTACACACATGCTACATGACAAACATATGTATACTATTAATAAAGTTAGTTCTCTACAAACACTCAAACCTTTCGGTCTAGTTTTATCAATAGTCAATAAGAGAAAAGTTTCCCTGTGGAAGAATGCTTAATTCTTGTTCTAGTAGGTGAGAAGATCGTTTGTCGGCGTACGCAAAGTGCAATTCGCTGATAACGGTCTCGTAGTTCAAGACAGTTCCGTGGTTATTGAAAACGTCGTTTGCCTTTCCAACAATTTTGTTTCTTAAAATGCCGCGAAGTATCTGCGACTTCCCCTGTGATATAAACTTTTAGAATTATTAGCGGTCTCCCGCAAGCTAACATAACATATGATTTTCCCGATAATTCAGGCATTGATTTTATTATGTTGATTTCATTGTGTTATTAAACGTTTAAAAACCAACGTATGCGGAGAAAAACACACACACATATTGACACTTTAATAAAAATAAATAAATAATTGAATATTAAGTAATAGAGTATATACTCGTACATATATAAATTAATCTTTACATATCTGACTTTCCTTGGTGTATAAACAGAACTTCCAACAAAGGAAAAATTACATACAAATTCAAAATAAAGAGTTGCCATTGGTACTTAATAATATATAAAATGAAAAGTAATTCAATATAAATATAGTACTGTTAACAGTCGGCCATCCTGTGTTAAAAAGTGTGCTCGCTCGGGTCATCGTCGTCTTCGCACTCATCCTCGCAATTATCGTCAGGCAGTCTGCCCCACGGCTTCATCTTATCGGCTGCATAGACTGAGACATAACATCATTTACCCCTCTGGATAGCTGGAAGGTCTGCCACAACATATCGGTCATTGCGTAACTTTTCGATTACAATAAACGGGCATTTGTACTTAGCTCAAGCTTTCGTGAACGTCCAAACGCGGTGATTCAGATTCCACAAAGATCAACTCATTGATATCATAATTTCTAGGCTTCTGGTGCTTGGCATTGAATCTCTCCTTCGCACGTTTTCCGGATTCATTTATACAGGCGGTTGCAGATAGTCGTGTCCGTTGCATTTCTTCATCGGTTTTTCATTCTTCATCTCGGTGAAGCAGATCGACAATCTTGTAACGATTAACATCTCTAGGCTTTTATGAGAATAGAAGCTCGTGTGGCGTTTTTTTGATTGTCGATTTCGTTGTGTTATTTACGGCCCACTGAATGGTGATTAGATTTTCATCCCATCTTTTATCGCCTTTCGTCAGTGGTAACAACATCGATAAAATTCTTTTATTCAATCGATTTACATTCTCGTTTGCTCGCGTGGTTCGTACAGCGTTTTTAATATGCTTGATTCCATGGTCTTTACAATACGTTGAGAACTGTTTAGCCGTAAAACCTGTGCCTCTGTCGCTTACAATTGCCTCTGGAATTCCAATATATCCAATTATCTCATTTAACAAATCGAGGACAAGTTTCGTTTTTGTGCTCTTCACAGCACAAATAATTCAGAACTTTGTAAAGGAATCAATAATCGCTAAAACGTATTCATTCCTAAGTGCGCTTTTCGGAAAAGGTCCCAAATGATCAATATGTACTACTTTAAATGGAACCGGTATGCATTCATCACAATGAAATTCTGCACAATCGACGCAAGATTTTATATACGATTTAACAGCGTGGTAACCAGAAGTATTTTTGTATATATTGAAGAGTTTTATCAACTGTCAAATGACCAAATTCATTGTGATACTTATGTAACATCATCCATTGTAAAGTTTGGGCACCACATATAATTTTAATTGATTCCACTTTTTAAAAAGTCGGCTATCTTCACGTGGGCAAGATTTTGTTTTCTTTTAAGATATTCTATGGTTCGTTGTATCGTACTATCCTGCAATTGCATAGAGTATAACCAATCACATTCATCAAGATTTACCTTATTAATATGCAGAGATGCCTCTTCCACTACTCTCGATTTTTCGTAAGGCATTCGGCTTAAGGCATCTACATGTTCAATCCATCGACCACCAGCACGATGTTCAATTAAAATATCATATTCCTAATGTTCAATTACAATATCAAAATTATGCGAGGCCACCATCTAGCAATTCTTAGTATAAGGTCCTTTTGCTCCATCGCCGTTTTAACAACATTCCGATCAGTGACAACTCTAACTTGCTTTCCCAACACATAGTATTTAAAACGATCGATGGCCTCTACTACAGCCAACGCTTCTAATTCATAACTATGATATTTGCTCTCATGCTCGTTTGTTGCACGGTGATAACAGGTTTTAATCCTTCAGGTTCAGTTTGGAATTGCACCGCTGCTAATCTAATTGAGCTGTCATCCGTGTGAACATGATGATACACTATATGAGGTTATGACTGGTTTACCTAATAAAAACGTCTTTATGTCTTTAAAAGCTCGGTCTGCGTCGACACTCCAAAGTAATCGATAATTTTTCTATTTTAATTGTCTCAGTGGTATCGTGATAAGAGCATAGCCGGGCACGAATTTTCGGAAATATCCACTAAATCCAAAAAATCGACAAACTTCAGTTGGCGTTTTTGGTTCCGCAAATTCCCTAATAGTTGCTGTTTTTGATCGTCCAGAATTAATTCCATCCGGTGATAATTAATGTCACAAAAATTGAATCGCCGTTGTTAGAAATTTACATTTTTCTTCATTTATCATAAGATTAATGATGATTAGAATGATATAATGATGTCTGATTATTGACAACCGTGCCGTTTTGTCCGTCACATTTTTGATATTTATATTTAAACCAATTTGTCATAATCTGCATAAAATTGATATAAATAATTGTATAATTCCAATAAAGAATCAGAATCACCTTAACTGACTAAGTGTTCTCTATTGAAGTTATACGGTTTAAAGTAACCTATAACAATTCAGCAAGTTCTTGGTTTATGTACCAAGGAGCTAACTTCAGCATTTGGCGACCCCAGCAGTTAAACTGAACAACACCAATCATCTGATATCATGGCTACCTTCGGCGTGCTAGTGGCACTCCAGAAATAAACTGGGCCGGATATACAAGGAATCATTAAGAATTTCAGAAAGGACCCAGCTGACAGGAAGTCAATCGCCACATATTTCAAGGCTTCGGCCTATTACAAACAAATCAACGAAATAGTCACTACCCATGTGCCTCTTCAATGACGAAATACAAAAACTCGAAGCACTGACTACAACACCATACGTAGGTCATGCTAAGACACCAGCAGACTCAGCACATCAACCTGGGATCAGCAACACTAAACAACACGAGGCATTTGGATCAGGATCACTCAAATACCAATCAAGGAAGTCTTCAGGCGGTTTATCCAAGACAGAAAGCACCATTGCCAAAACTTTGCGTAAACACGCATTAATGATGTCACTACAACGACTTCTTTCTGGAATCTCAACAATCGCTGAGGACCAATCACGCCAATTCTTTGAAGAAAACCTTGCGCGACTTAAAAGATTGTGGAACGAAATTGAAACCACAAACTTCAAAGTATGGGAAAAGTCCTCAGCACCGGAAGAGCAGGGCTACGATTTCAATGCCTATCTCGATATGGAACACCAGGTGCATTGCCGGCTAATAGAGCTTTCCACAAAATCAGGAAAAAGGGAACTTTCAGAAGTAGTTGAGCACCAAGCCTTCCGGTTACCACAAGTCACCATACCCAAATTTGATGGTGATTACTTAAAATGGAACCAATTCTACGACATATTTACAGAAATGGTTCATAAATCGCCAATTTCACCTGTTCAAAAAATGTGGTACCTGAAGGCCAATTTGGCGGGAGAAGCTGAGCGGGTAATCAGGTATCTCACATTAACTCAATACAATTATGAAACAGCATGGAAATTGCTCCAGGAGAGGTACACCAACAAGAGAGTGCTAACTACCACCTTGATTCAGCGAATACTAGGACATCCAAGTCTCTCATCTGACACAGCATCGTCGACAACTATAAAAAATCTCCACGATACTGTACGCGAAAGTCTGCTGGCGCTCGAAAACCTAGGCGTATCTACGTTATCTTGGGATCCATTGCTGTTACATCTTCTCATCAAAAAACTAGATCTCCAAAGCCATATCAATCAGCTACAAACTATTGATGACTTCCTGCACTTCCTCGAGAACTGGTTTCAATCTTTAGAGGCTCTCGGGTGGAAGAAAAGACAAAACGCACCAAGAGCTATAGCATCGGTAGCAGCAGCTTCCACTTGCAGCTATTACTCTGGCAAGGACCACCACCTATACTATTGCAACGTGAATCTGCAATCAAGAACAGGCCACATCGAAACCAGACTAGAGGCATTTGCACTACAAACCATCATTCCAGCTCCAGCCATCATGGTCGATTTTTGAAAACATACAATGAGCTGACCCAGAATTTCCCCAACCAGGAAAAATCGATATTCTCCTAGGTGCTGAGTTCTACTTCAGCTAAATGGCAACGGGCCAAATCCAACTATCCACTGATCTACCAGTCCTACAAAATACATCACTGGTTTCGATCATAGGTGGAAAGAGCAAGGGTGAGTCGACAAGCTGGGCAACTTCCGCGGTTTATAGTGAGGACGAATTATCAACCAACGAATTGATAATGCAATTTTTGAAGCTTGAAGCTGAAGATGACGCCAGGGAAGCTAATGATAATCTGACAATCGCAGAAAGGCAATGCGAAACTCATTTCATTCAAACCGTAAGTTAGAACACAGAATGCCGATACATAGTAAGGCTACCATTTTCCGAAGATCCAAGCACCTTGGGAAAGTCAAAAAATCTTGAATATAAAATATTTCTGGCAATAGAACGATGTATGGAAAGGAACCCTCCATTAAAGACACAATACGCCGAATTCATGAGGCAATATGAAAAGTTAGGACACATGAGCGAAATCCACCCCGAAAACATTTTACACCCGCATTACTTCATTCCTCATCACAGCGTGCTTAAGCCAGAAAGCATTACGACAAAGCTGAGGTTTGTGATTAATGCATCAGCCAAACTGCGTCTGGACTAGCCCTAAATGAAGCAATGTACACTGGCCCAAGGGTTCATAGTTCTTTATTCTCAATTGCCCTTCCGACTACCAAAATTTGTCTTGACAACAGACATCGAAAAGATGTACCGACAAATCCTAGTTGACCCAGCCGATAGAATCCTACAGTTGATCATTTGGAGAGAAAATGAGAACAAGCCCATAAGGTACTATCAGCTTAATACAATAACTTATAGAACATCGTCAGCATCATGTTTGGCCACAAAGTGCCTACAACAGTTAGCAGAGAAGAACATCGGAAGGTTCCCACTAGGCACGCGACGATTTCTATGTCGATGATGGCGTGAATGGCTCAGACAGCCTAGCCACAGCTATCGAAATGCAGAAACAATTGACAAAACTACTCCAGGGTTCAGGATTCAAACTACGGAAACGGTCAGCTGCTAGATAGTAAAGGGGTTTTAAAAAGAAATGCTACAAAAGTAAATCGATAGTGACAGCAAACGACGCCATATTTTTTCCCGCTCTTCTGGTATTTCGCTTCAGTGAGGTTTGCCATTTTATCACGCAAAGATATACGAGCCAACAACAAGTCAAAATTATTAAAATTTACTACCGAAATTCGGAGTCAGTCGCCTCAACTTTAAGAGCGCTACGTCCAATTTATGATGAGGCTCATTTCTGGCTGAATGGCTTCGTCAATAAGCAAAATATGCGTTATTGGTTAGACAGCAATCCACACGTACTCCATGAGTCATCATTGCATCCCGAAAAAATTACGGTTTGGTGCGGTTTATGGGCCGGCGGCGTCATTGGGCCGTACTTCTTCCGTGATGATCAAGACCGGCACATAACTGTGAATGCGAATCGCTACCGTTCAATGATAAGCGAATATTTTTGGCCTCAATTGGATAATATGGACTTGGAGGACATGTGGTTCCAACAGAACGGCGCCACAAGCCACACAGCGAATGCCACAATCAATTTACTGCAAAACAAGTTTGGTGAATGTGTTATCTCACGAAATGGCCCAGTCGATTGGCCGCCTCGGTCGTGCGATTTGACGCCGTTAGATTATTTCCTGTGGGGCTACGTCAAGTCTATGATCTATGCCAACAAGCCAGCGACGATTGATGAACTTCGTACGAATATCGAACGTGAAATTGCAGTAGTATCGGCCGATTTATGCTTGAAAACCGTTAAAAATTGGGTTCAGCGTCTGGACTTCTGCAAGCGTGCCCGTGGTGGCCATGCAAAAGAAATCGAGTTTCATACATAATGGCATCGAACGTACTTTCACAGGAATAAAGAATTTCATTGATATCTAAAACCGGGTTTGTTTTATTTAAAAAAACTCTTATTGAAAAACCCGATATATATTCTCAAAAGTTTCATCTTCTTCAACAAAGTCAATTTCCTCAATCAATATCACTCAATATCACTCAATATCATCCGAGGTACCCAGCACGATTGGACGTGGAAGCACAAGTGCTTCACATGAAATATTATGTGTCAATAAAATATCCTCAATTTCAAGAAGAGTTCCTCTGAAAGAAACATCTTCTGTATAATTTGTCAAGAAATCCTCACTCATATGGTGCTTAAACTCATTCCATATTCTCACAGCATTCATTGGAACATTCAAACCACATATAAAACCAAACAATTCACGTAACTGTCGAGGAAATTAGTTTTCTTTTGCTTCATTTAAACATGCATACCATTCATTTTCATTAGAAGCAATACCGCGTGCATGACATACATCTACGAAAGTTACATACTCAACGTCATTATACAATCTCATGTCTCCAAACGATGTGAAATAATTCAATATATTTTGGTGAAACGCAAATGAAATAATTCAATATCTTTTGGTGGAACTACATATAACCGAGCAATCAGTTTTCCTCCCCCACGCTGTCTTTTTGTCCAAATCTTTCTTTGATCTTTCCATACAAAATACACTGGTATTTCAGAATATAATTATTGTTGAGCTGATGGATCAGTCCCATTCAACACTTTGGAAAATGATATAACTTCGTTCTGATGGCTTATCAATTTCTTGTTATTCCATTCCGTCTCTGAAATACACATTTTGCTGTTGAGGCAAATGACAATCAAGTCGAATGCGACTGAAAGTACATCGGAAATTCAAATATACGCCATGCAGCTTCTGTTGAACCAGCCGGTTTGTGGCCATTCAAGAAATTTTAAACCTCATTAATCTGCAATTCATTATTCACTTCAGGGTTGGCAACTCCTAATTCTACTGTCGCACATTCATATATATATAAACGTACTTGTAAATAAATTTCACACTCTTAACAGTCGTACAGACTTGGCATTCAAATTTACCTAAGTTATATAGATTGTATGGAGCAACAAATCTGTTGTCAATACTATGTCCACGCACGTCAGCTGTGAGTCCATTATCGCGACGTTTATAAACTGGGTAGTAGGGTGCCACTTATTTTCTCAAGGTGGAAATTTACTAATGGCACCCCACCCACTCTCGATTAGTTTCAGTAAAAAAGTAATTCACGTGAAATTTTATCTAAATTGAATAAGAAGGAAAGGTGCCCCAAGACCCCCAAAGTTTAAAATAGCGGCTGTTTGCACAAAAGTTAATTAGTTTTTATTCATATCTTAGCTATTATCCATTTTACACCGAAAGTTTTATTATTTTTATTTACTTCAATATTCAACTCTCACAATTAACAACAAGTTGCTGCTATACAGGTGTACTATAAAGCCAATTTGGACGTACGGACTCCAAGTATGGGGAACTGCAAAGCGGTCAAATCGAGTTCCATACATAATGGCATCGAACGTACTTTCACAGGAATAAAGAATTTCATTGATATCTAAAACCGGTTTTGTTTTATTTAAAAAAACTTTTGTAGCGCTCTTATTGAAAAACCCGATACATCTCCAGAGGATCAGGAAGTTAATCTTTACTTTGAAAACTCCTCGATCAAAACATTAGGACTAACCTGGATGCCAAAATCTGATCTGTTCTGTATAAAGGCGGAGTTAACTGATAATACAACAATAACAAAACGCACTATAATATCAGACATAGCAAAATATTTGATCCATTAGGTCTCGTAGGTCCAGTGGTCATCACGGCAAAAATATTTATCCAACAACTATGGCAACTGCAGATATCTTGTGATGAACATCTACCAGCTGAAATGCAGACAAAATTATAGGAATTAAACGACACACGTATCTTCAGGCACGTTTTCAACGGTCAGAAACCGATAATGACAGAAATTCATACGTTCGTAGATGCCTCCGAGAAGGCATATGGCGCTGCAGTTTATCTACGATCGAGGCTTCAAGATAACAGAATAATTATTAGACCTTTGTGTGCCAAATCACGTGTCGCACCTCTCAAGGAACAAACGCTGCCTCGTTTAGAATTGTGCAGCACTATCACTCACCCGTGGGGCCGGGTATGCTCCAAGGGCAATCCTGCAGACGTCATCTCTCGAGGGCTTCAGCCAAATAAACTCACGACTTGCAATATATGGTTCTATGGGCCCATCTTTCTACATGGCTGGAATCACACTGGCCGAAACCATTTTTAAGGGATCACCACATTCCACGGACATAGAACAAAAACACAAGGCTCCGATTGTGGCAACCACAAGCACCGGCACTTCTAGTCCAGTGCCGGTGGCTGTGGTCATTTACAACGTGAAGCATGGTAACTCATTTAAAGTTCTACAAAGAACCATGAGATGTGCTCTGAGATTCATTAAAAATTTAAAATTGTCACGAGACAAACGTGCAGCACAGAAATCATTAACTTCTGAGGAGTTGCACGCATCATTAACGATCAACCACACAAGCCTCTGAGTTCTAGCATGAAATCAAACAATTAAGAAAACACAATGAATTCGACAGAGCCAGCCCATTCAGCAGCTTATCTCATTTCATAGATGACAATGGCGTTCTACGAGGTGGTGTGCGATTAGCTGCATCAACTTTATCATTTGATGGTAAACACCCAATGTTGCTTCCATACAACGACCCTATTTAAAAAATTTTACTTGCCATGAAACATGAGAGTCATTTGCATTGTGGTCCACAGACACTGTTAGCAGCATCTAGGCAGCGATTTTGGGTCACAAAAGGAAAGACAATGGCACGAAATATTGCGCAAAAATGCATTCGCTGCATCAGATCCAGGCCGAAGCTATACAATCAAGTGATGGGAAACCAGCCTTCAACCAGAGTCACTCAAGCACGACCATTCGTCAACGCCGGTGTCGATTATTGTGGACCCTTCTGGGTACACTACAAAAACCGTGGAAAAAAACGTTTACATCGCCGTCTTCTGCTGCTTCGCCACAAAGACAGTTCATCTACCCCATTCTGTGAAAAAATGAAAATATTCTCGTCTGGGGTAGCTACCTTCAACGTCTGTGCTCAAAGCTACAACAAAATACTGCCTGCGACGTCCCGATTAAGAATTTTGACGACACAACAAAGGACCTTACTCAGGACAGGGTTCTGCTTGAGTTGTTGGGTTAGTTGTCAAAAGAGAGCAGCCCTCAATATTGTTGGAAATGTCGCTCGTACCTTGTTCGGTGTTCTGGACTCTGACTATGCGGAGCAGATATCGGAAATAATCAACAACGTTAAGACAGACGAAGCTCACACTATAAGGCTTCTTAAAAACCAAACCTCTATCATTGATTCCACCATAAATGTCATCAACCACAATGCGCTTACAACAAAATCAAATATCGTTGATCTGCATCAGAAGATGAACTCAATGATGAAACAAATGGAAATTGAAGGAGAACAAATCAATTCTCCCAACTCTTTGCACCACTGTCAAACCAATTAATACTGATGGCAATAAATTTACAGCGGGTACAGTCAGAAGTAATAAGTGTACTCACTGACACCCACCATGTAAAAATCAGTCCGTTACTAATCACGCCTCAACAACTGAAGAATGAAATCAACATTATTAACGCCCATTACGATTTCTGCCCATAGAACAAGATAATATGGTGAAGTTCTACAAAATCATTAAGGCGGAGGGAGCAATAACCAACAATGAGGTCATGTTCGAAATTAAGCTGCCCTTAATCGACCAACAATCCTTTGATATTTTTAATCTCAAACCAATTCCTATGGTCAAAAACAAAACTATGATCACTATTGCAACCGATGCACAATTCTTTGCAGTAAATGCGTATCGATATGAGTACATTCCACTGAGTGCAACCGAACTGAGAGCATGTTTGAAATCTAAGGAAGACACCTACATCTGCGATAACAAGGAACCCATATTTGTAAAGGAATCATATATGCATTCCTGCGAAATTCACATGTTCAACGAAAAGAATACTACGAAATACAGACTGATACAACTTCAAAGAACCCTGGCATGGATAGAAATACATCACAGAAATCAATGGATATTTTCAACTATGTCAGACTGTGAAATATCAGCAGTTTGTGCCAGAAATCTGACACAATTAATACTATCAGGATCCGGCAAATTAATAATGAAGCCTAACAGTATGTATAATTAAGGGAAACGTAGTAATCATTCAAGGCTTCCATACCTCCTCTAGCACCATACATACATCATCAGTTTCACGGTCATCCAAAATATCTACATCTGAGGAAATAAAACGGATTTTCAATACAACATACACCAAATTTGACACCAAATTGAAACAACTCACCATACTCCAAAACCAACTGGCAAGTGAAGACTTCACCAGTCTACCAAATTTAATACAGTCCAACAACCAGCATCATTATGCGGTAAGCTACTCCGCACTCATCATTTCCACGTTTCTTCTCATCTGTATTATCTCGTGGAAATTAAAATGTAAACGCAGTGCTCCGACTATCCCCACACCTAAACCACGTCAGCGACAGCAAACAAGTGAATCATCCTTGACTGTTCACTTATAATCCAAGATTGAGCAACTACTCAACGCTCGTCAGAATGTTCAGTCACAATGATCAACAAATAATTGCACTTTGTTTTTTTTTACCAGTGCAGCGAAAATGCACCATTGACAAAAACCAGCACACGCAAAACCACAATTTGATATTATCAAGGCCAACACTTGCTTGTTAAACTCATTTCCCTTCAAATAGCTGCCCAGTGCATTGACTTGGGCGATCATATTTCACTTGGTTGCAATGTGCTCTAAATTATGTATGGGAATGATATAATGATGTTGGCTCGTGTCTGATTATTGACAACGGTGCAGTTTTGTCCGTCACATTTTTGATATTTATATTTTAACCAATATGTCATAATCTGCATAAAATTGATATAAATAATTGTACAATTCCAATAAAAAATCAGAATCACCTTAACTGCCTAAGTGGTCTCTATTGAAGTTATACTCGTACGGTTTAAAGAGCCCTATAACAATACAGAAAGTTCTTGGTTTATGTACCAAGGAGCTAGCTTCAACACATATAACAGATGAAATCTTTCCTTTATTCAATTCCTTCAATTTTGCCAACAACTTCTAACCCAAACGGCATACATTTAAATTGGTACTGATATTCAGTCGTCACAAAAGCAGTATATTTTCGGCTAGGTCCATTTACGGGTATTTGATAGTATCCACTATTTAAGTCCAAATTGGAGAAAAACTTATACGACCTTGCAAGGTGCAACTGTTCTTTGATGTTCGGAGTAGGAAATATCTCACTCACGATTCAATTTTCTATAATCAACACGTAAGCGGATGCTATAATCCCTTTTCGGTATGTATACTCGTACAATGGGGTTTGCATACTCAGACGTTGAAAATTCAATAATATCATTCTCCAATAATTCATTTATAATTTTATGAACTGCCAACTTTTTGTGTTCAGCTATTCTATACGGTTGCTAAGCTATGGGTCGTGACGTTTTCACCGCAATATCCATTGTGATCATGTGAGTTTTACCAATATTACTGAATCCGGTTGAAAGAATATCACTAAACTCTTTTAGTAACAAAACTATTTCAAATCTTGCTTCCGACGCGTTTACTGGCTCCACAACTGTTTTACAGTCCGCTTTATTGCTTTGAGATTTAAAACATTCATTAATCTTACCACCGCTGATAGTAACGTAGATATGCTCATGGTTTAAGACATCTTGACCCAACAAGAAGTCGTGTTCTAAAAGGTCATTGCCTACAGCAAAAATTATTAATTAAATTATTATTAATTACCGTCATTGGTATCATCTATTACTACTTCTTTCATCATTTTTTACTTCGAAAACGTGAAACCTCCACATAGACCTTGTATTTTAAGTGCACATTCTTCCGCATTGTCATTGAAAATTTCCAACAAAGATTTTCTCATTATACTAGGGGGTCACTCTGTATCGCGTTTCGCATCGCAAAATTTGCGAAATCGCTAAATCGATACTCTGTAATGCGATATTCGCATTTATTTTGTTCCCCTTTCGCATTCGTCTTTTCCCTCTGTCGCATTTTCGCATTTTCGGCACTCTGTAACTCAAAAGCAAATGTCAATATGATGCGAAAGTAGCAAATTTCATTCGACAAGTGTTCAGCTCGGGCAAGTGTTTCAAAATGTAAGTTTAACATGAAAATTCAAGATTTTATAGTTAATAATGATAATAATGTTTTTCAAGGGACAACAAATGCAAAAATGCGTACACAAAACCAGCGCAATTTGAAATTCTTGTCGAATTTATGGTTGAGCATCCGGATTTGGCAAAGGGGCTGCTCAATACAGTAAATGCAAAGAATGCAGCCAATAACTTATGGAAAAGGTTGGGAGAGGATTTAAATGCATCCGGGCCACCTTTGCGTGATGTTGTTGGATGGAAAAAAGTAAGTAGTGAGCATTGGATTTTTAAAATAATAAACTTACAATTGAATAATTTAAGGTATGGGCAGATTATAAAAATCATCTGAAGGCAAAATTTCGAAACGATGTTTGAGTTTTTGCCTTTCGTTAGAGATGTTCCACACATGCGAGTCATGGCACTTTACCCCAAATCTGGCATCAGCAGCTCTTATGACCATTTTATGATCACATACATATCTTTAAATAAATGTACTTTTATTAAAAAAGAAGTATGTGAATGGTAAAAAAATTACTTACAACCATGGCGTTCATACTGTGTTTCAGTTTTCTATTAAAATACAAATGCTCGTTGATGGTAGGCGTAATCATCTGTATGTGAGTACCATCTACTGCTCCAATAGTTCCCGGGATGCCGTATTTTTGGTAAAAATACCTTTTTGCCTCATTTTGCTCCTGTTGTGTCATTTGAAACACTCGCACAGAGAGTTTTTTCAATGGCGCGGCACAGCTCATGTAGACAAGTGGACATCGTTTGCTGCGCCAATCCTACATATTGGTCTTGTCCAATTTGGTGCTGGTAACCACCCTGGCCTAGTATTTTAAGCACCGCTGACAGCTTAACCACTGCTGGAATAGAGACGGATCTCTGGCCGGCTCTTAATTCTGGCGTTATCACATTCAAAACGTATATAAACGCTTCTTTGCTCAGACGAAAATTTTCAACAAAGCTGCAATTTTGAATATTAGCCAAATCTTCAATCCCAATATGTTTTCTTACCTTTTGTCACTGAGACTCATAACATCGGTATGATCTCGAATAATTCGCCGCCGCACTCTTTCGTTGCACTCAATTTCTTGGTCATCCCATAAAGCCACCGAATCCATTTTTCACAAAATAAAATTTTAATCACTTCACTACTGCTTTTTGTTTACTTTTCCACAGCTGTTTTAATATTTTTTGACGTTTCCCATTCAGTGTTGTTTCTTTTTGCAAAAATTCGCGAAAGCCAATGCGAACGCAGCACAGAGTACGAAATTGCTTTCGTATCGCATTTGGAGTTCGAATAGCATTGCGATGCGAAACGCGATACAGAGTGACCCCCCTGCATTCACTGCCTGTGTCAATAAGCGCTTTATATAGCTTTCCCGGAACATAGACATCTTTGCATTAACCTTCGGCACATTGAATATGCTGCACTTCCGCCTTACTTACGCCGCAATTAGTAGGTTCAGCTTTTCCATGTACTTTGTGACAATCTTCACTACGTTTACGTCGAAGGGGCTTAGAACAATTTATAGAAATATACCCCTCCTCATTGCATTTGAAACATGTAATTTTCTTGTCGTTTTAAGTAAACTGGTTCGTATCAGACTTCGGTTCATTTGCTGGCTTAATCTTAATCTTACGTGTAGTCATCAAATGATTTTTAAGATAATTATCTGCTGTTTCATGAAGCTGCTTCATTGTAGTAAACTGCACTGCTGCTTGCAATTCAGGATTTTTCAACCCAACTATGGTAAATTTTATAATTGCAGACTCACCTAATTTATACCGTCTTCCCAGCGCGTACATTCGAAAACAATACTCGACCACTTTTTCACCTTTGTTCCTAGTTGTTCGACTCATTTCATAGTGTGTATCAGCTTCATCAACATGAGTGCCAAACTCGTCAAGCATTTCTTTAGAAAATTCTCTCCAATTAGTGCAGGCACCTGTTTCGCATCTAACCAACATTTCGCTACACCCTTAATTTTTCCGAATACAGAATATATAGTAATAAGCACTTCTCATTCCATTGATATGCATCTATTGCAGCATTGACTCGATTAACAAACTGTTCCGCGGTGATTGGCTCATTTTTAGTAGGGTCATAATCTGTGCAATGTCTCCGAAATTTCCCGAACTGATAATTGATGTGGCAATACCGTCTCATTCACTCCTTCTCCGACCACATTGCTCACTTTCTCTGCATCGCTTACATTTAACACCGCATTCTGTGATATATTTGCTTCCGTTGACGTTTGCCTGCTTGAATTTTGCACTAACGCTGTCAAGTTCTATAGCATTGTTTTCAATACATCCACTTGCTTTTCCAGGGCTCTCTTGTCGCCCATATCGATCTAAAACTAATCCCTTCCATCTAGTGCCTCAATCAATCTCAGAGCCAATTCGTTTTTCGTTCCCGTCGTTGTTAGATTTCGTTGACGCAACAATTCCTTTAGCTGTAGCCCGTTTCTGTAACTTTTCGATATAATAACGAATGATTTGTTATCGCAAGACTCGTATCGATATCGTTATTAAAAGTGTTTCTGTAACACAAAAAATTCACCTTGCGATATGATTGTGGTGAGTTGTTAACATATCGATGGTACAATTGAAATGAAACAAACCACCTGTGATTTCTAGCGCGAAATTGTTTTGTTTACATTAAATAAAAGTTATAATTGCAATATTTATTATAAGGCCGTCATTATTTATTATCTGCCTGCACTGCCACCAGATCACGTTGTAGAAGCTCTGAAATTGGGAGGAATTTAATATTTTTGTTGATCATCATCGCTGCCCTCGGTCGGTCAACATTATTATCATAGATCAACTTACATGTTTTTGTCTGCAGACCATTTATGCCCCCATTTGTGGCCCATGGTTCTTGAATGGCTACGAAGTCCAGACACTGGTGTTACACTAAGGCACTGAGCCTGTAAGAGGCTGCTATAGCCCTGTGGAGATTTATTTGGAGACCGTGAAGCTGCTTCCAAGAGTTTTGCGTTCGTGATGGGGCCTGGGACATTATTTCCCAGACCGATCCTTGCGGATCTTACCACCCTTTGTGCTCCGCAAAGTTTCCGCAGCCTCCGGGTCTTTTCTCTCCCATTTCCTGAGCCTACCAGAGAGAGCAGATGGTTTTGGACGTTGGGCACGAGTGTTGCCTCTCTCCGCTCTCGGTACTGGCTTTGTGAATATGGGCCCTGTTTTCGGCTTCTGGCTACTCTGCTTTTCCCGCGCTGCAACAGATGTTGTTGGTTGGTCTTCAACACCAACAGCAGATTTTGCTCTGTTCCCCTTCAGTCTAGGTCGGAGCTGGGCACAGCCAAAGCCATAGTAGACCTTTTTACCCAGTGTCTCAACCCTTTCAGACGAGATGGGGTCCAGAGCAATTGCCAGCTCGACCTGGTTACCTTTTTGTAGGCGATGGAGCACCCGCCACTCGCTGACACTAATGCCCGAATTCTGCGACTCCACTTGCCCCAAAATTCGGTCATTTTGCCAAGACACCGAGCCGGGAAAGTAGCCAAGGAAGATCTTGGCCTTTGGCACTTTTGCCTCGTCCACCACCTTCAACTCAGCCCCCTCCCATGGCTTCATAGCTGGTATCCTTTTTTCAGCCCAGGCTACGGTTTCGTCGTTCAGACAGTTGATCGTCAACCATCCAGGCTTGAAACTACAGCCTGCAAAGTGTGGCTTCACTGGGCCCCCACGAGTCTCGAACATCTTGTCAAGAAAACAGCGTTGTACCTTCCCAATTTCTTCAGTGGACCATATGCCCTCCGAGAAATTGCTAGGTATAACCCCTATCTTTTTGAAGCAGACTGTCTCCGCTAGAGTAGGCTTTGAACAGGGAACCCCCAAGGAGGTGCCCTGCGCGCCATGTCTTTCAGAGACACTCGCCACCTTCTTTCTGGGACCAGGTTCGCCCCCAAGTAAGGTCTCCACCTCCTTCATCTCACCACACACCGGCGGGTCCGCTGGGGCACTATTGACATTTTATCAATGTTTTTGTTGCCCTCCTGTGCAAACCGCTTTGTCGGCCTGGAGCTCGACATGTTGGCTGGATTTGCCGCCAAGGACCGAGCTGTTTCCAGCGATATGCCCCTGGCAAGCAAAGCCTTAAAACGTTTACGTCCAGCGCCGGACAGCTTCACCCTAAGTTTTGGAATCTTCTCTGGAGCAGGTTCAAAAAGATTTCTCTCCTGTTCCGAGGAGATAGACACCCCAGCCGATTCCTGGCTAAGTGGGATGTCCATCTCATCCGGCCTGTCGGGTAAGGGACCGGGTGCCCCCCCAACAGGTCGTGCTCCATGCTTTCATTGCCGATGGGACCAGATGCCCCCTCGGCCAATGATGGCTGTTGGCTCATTGTAGCCACACTATGCACATTGAAGGTGTGCAGTCCATTTTTGTTTCATATAGGCTTGAGTTTTCCATATATTTTTCTTTAATTTTCTTTTGCGTTTTGGTCACCCACGGGCGCCTCCGTGGTAAGGCTAATTAAAACCGTAGGTTCGCCGGACCTCGTACGGAGTTCGCTATTAAGCTTGACTCTACCCCGTCCAGCAAGCTCACTGGCATAGCTGTTCCACCGTGAATTTAGGGTGTTTTTTTTTTGGGTCAATAGGTCTGGTGAACCCTGCCCCAGGGAGTTTTCTCTCTCCCCCGCCCGGCAATCGGCGACCCAAGTCCAGCAGAGACATGACCGTACTCAAAGTGGGCCATTGGTCTGTAAAGGAATTGCCGCACTTCCCCGAAGGGCTGACCAATTGTTAGTGTCTAGGCGATCCGGCGGTCTCAGTGAGACGTTCGATATTTGCCAGTACGACTACTAACTAGCCTTAACGACTGAGCAGGAATCGTAGAAAACTAGTTTCAACCTGTGCGAATGACCCTAGTCCTAAGCATTGTAACTATCCACTCCCTAAGAACTTCCTCAATCCCTACCCTGGTGAGAGAGTCCAGAATTGCTTGGTTACTAATATTGTTAAAAGCCCCCTCTATGTCCAGAAAGGCCGCCAACGTGTATTGTTTATGGTGGATTGTCTTTTCTACTGATCGAATTACCTCATGTAAAGCTATTTCCGCAGATTTACCATTGAGATATGCGTGTTACGACTTCGAGGGGGGGAAATGATCCACTGTGTGCCTAAGGCGAATTTCCAGAGCCCTTTCCATTGTTTTTAGAAGAAACGACGTAAGACTAATGGGAATAAAATCTTTTGCCGGCTCATGCCCAATCTTCCCCGCCTTTGGGATGAAAAATACCTTTACCTTCCTCCAACTGAGGGGGATGTAGTTGTAGCGTATACATGCCTTATATATCCCTTTTAGCCATAGCCACAATCTGTAACCTTTGCAGCATGATTGGGAAAATCCCATCCAAGCCCGGCGATTTATAAGGCGAGAAACAATTTAACGAGTGTTTAATTTTTTCGTCCGTGAATATCAGGTCACAAACCGGTGGCATCTTATTGTCCATAACGGGTAATTGAGATACATACGCGGTATCTTTACAGTCTGGGAAGTGTGTTTGAAGTAAGAAATCAAGTGTTTCAGAAGATGTTTCCGTCCATGCACCATCCGTCTTTCTAAGGAAAGAGGGGCTGGTGTGCTCCTTGGACAGTATCTTGCTAAGTCTTGCTGAAGTAGAGGTTGCCTCAATTGATTAAAAATTTCTCTCCAGCCATTTTTCTTGGCTTCCCTGATAGATTTTTTGTAAACTTTGAGACTCCCTTTATATCGTGCCCAATCTTCGTCCCTATAACATTGGTTGAACAGTTTCCTGGTTCTCTTCCTGAGATCCGATAATTTTTTGGTGCACCATGGTGGAAGAGTTTTCCTACTCCTAGTGATGGGACAAGCGCACTTGTAAGCCATATTAAGAGTTTTCTCAAGATTCCCCACTTTTTTGTGTATCGCCTCAGTAGGTTCGAGTTTCATTGTCTCAGAAATTTTAAGTTTTGTGCTAGCTACCCTCGTAAAAGTATCCCACTTTATTCTCCTGGGGTTTCTATAAGAAATAGCATCTACGGTTAATTTACCCTGAAAACTATCCAACTATGGTCCGAGGAAGACTTCTTGTCGGATACCCTCCATTCTCCTACCTGCGTCTTCTGAAATTAGAGTTAAATCTAGGACTTCTTCCCATCCACCACATTTATTGGAGCTCGGGAAGTAAATGTGGGAGTATTCCACCTGTTACATACGGTTGGAGTTATTTATAAAGTTAAAAAGTTACTCACCCCTTTAATTATCTTCGGTGCTAACCCATAGCGTGTGCCTCGCGTTGGCGTCGCATCCCAGAAGGAGTGGGACATTTTTGGCAGCAGCATTGGTGACCGGGGTCGCTACCTCTTCCGGTGGAGCGTCACTGTTGTGCGGCATATAAGCTGATGCCACTAGTAGGTCTGGTCCGCTTGGCACCTCGATTTTTACGACTGTTAAATCGCCTGAGCTGTACTGTGGGCAGATAAAAGCAATAATTGCTTCCTTAACTAGGATACATGATCGAATCTTATCACCGTTCCTGATATAGTGCATATTGTATTTGGTCAGCTTGAGCAAGATAACGTCATTTCCTCAGACCTATGGCTCCTGCACAATGCCGATGTCCGCGTCTTCTTCACCCAGAAAAACGGCAAAGTTATCTGATGCATTCTTATTTATTCTGTAATAGCTGGAGCACCTTTCCATCCTCGAGCTTCAGTATGGGTTGCCAAATACGGGCTCTCGGTAGTCTTGGGATATCCCCGGCCGGTGTGAGCTTAAGCCTTAAACCTTCCCATGCTTCGCTAATCTTAGCTATGCACTTGCCGAGGAGTTCCTTCGACGGCCGATCGTCGCACCTGAACACCCTGCATCCGCGCACAACATTGGAGGAGTCGAAGCCAGAGGGAGAAGCATCCGCATTGGACAAGAGGTTCCATCACCATCTCTGCCAATTTCGATTCAATCTCCCCCCATTTCTCCAGGACTTTCTTACCCCCCCCCCTTGGTTATATCGTCGATGAGCGCCACATGTAGCTCATCCCTAACCAATTCGCTATATGGTCGCCTTGTGCTCGTCGATGGACCCTCTATTGGTGTGGATGTTTTTGCGATCTTTTGTCTCTTTGATGCCGAAAACGTCACATCCTGTGACCTGTTTCGCTTCGTCGCCTTTTCTGGGAGGGAGATTTGGTAGTGCTCGTACTCGTCGACAACAATTTGGTATTTGGCCTTGTCCGCCTGGTCAAACTCATGTGCCGACCCTTCCGCCTCATTCTTACCAATTTTGCTTAGGATAAAGAGGGCTTTCTGGTACCGGTTTTTCCAGGCCGCTGCCTAGGACTTGGGCTTTTCCGGTTTTGGCTTCGATTCCGACATGTTCGCCTCTACCGACATGTTTGTTTTTGTTAGTGTTGTTGTTGTTGCACTGCTTATGCTGGACATTGACGTTGCTTGCATTTCGCTGGACATACTTCACTTTGTTACAGTTAGTACTCTCTCGCCCAATAGCGGCTGCCTGTAGTTGATCTCTCTTCTCATACCTCTTGTGCAAATTCGCCTCAAATACTTTTTCGGTTTCATCAAATCGTTGCCCTCGTCTTTGCTCGTCTTCCAACATTTTGACCTTTAATATTTCCACTTTCGGCAATGTGTCTCGGCTTTCAATTTCAATTACGAAATTTTCTAGCTCATCTGGCAGACTACATAATAGCAATAATTCAACGCTGGTGAGAAGTTTTCACTTCAGATTTACAAGTTTTGATCTATCGTCGACAGCCTTAGTAAAATAGGCATAATTGTACAAGAAGACTTACTAAGCAAGTCTTCTCGTACAATTATGCCTATTTCACTAAGGCTGTCGATGATAGAACAGAACTTGTTAATCTGAAGTGAAAACTTCTCACCAGCGTTGAATTTGAATTTTACGAGTTTCTTAGACAAATTGACCTTTCTAGCTGGGCGGTCGGCATTGTAGAGACCACTTAACACACTCCATGCTTCTTTTGCTGTTAAACACTTCTTAATATAAATTAATTCCGAAGATTTTACGCAAAGATGTATCATCGCCAATGCTTTTTGATCAGCGAGCGATCTTCCATATCTCCAATTCCAAATCTGACATTCGTGTGTCTAAGGGTTCCTCGACAACATTCCACAAATCCTGCGTTACTAGCAAAATCCGCATCAACAACGCCCACATTGAATAATTAGTCCCAGAAAGCTTTTCTATATTTGTTAACGAGGAACTCATTTTTGCGAGTAATCAAACTAAAAAAAATATCGAACAACAATTTTATGCAAACATTTTTTTTTTTGTTTGTTTATTTTATTTTCCCTTTATTTCATACATCTGTCACCATTATATTGACACCTAGTACATGATTTGACAATTTGTTTGGAAATTAATATTAAAAACACATTTTGGCCAGTGCCAAAAAGTGATACAACAAAAATTATTTACATTAAATATATTAGTTCACTATAATTATATTATAATAATTTATGATCAAAATTATGTTTATGATAATTATTTACATTTACATTTATAATACTATTACTAATATGTGTAGTCTGGATTTATTAATTCAGTAGGTCGTTTGGTCGAGTTCTCTTTAAACGCCGAATGGTGGTTTCTTCTAGATGTAGCAACTCGTTTATTTCTTCGTTATTATGCCCATGCAGTGTATCGTAGTGTTTTGTGGATATCTTTTTTATTTCTTCGTCAATTCTTGTCATATTTAGTTTGCGGTGTATATCTGCATTTGTTGTGTACCAACCAGACTTTATGATAACTCTTAATATTCTAGATTGCTGTCAGACATAAAAGTAATAAAATTACTTATTTTTTCCCCATAACCTTTGTTGGTTATCGCTGTTAACTGAAAAGACACGACCAATCGCAAGCAATTGAAAAGAACGTCTATTCTAGTATTCTTAAAACTTAATACAAAAGCATATGTGTTCTTAAAGGTATACCGCGTTTGGGTTGCCTATGTTGCGTATCGCAGATATGCATTTTTTACAGTTGTTTTAGCTTGGTCGGGGATACATATACCAACATATATATTTATATGAGCTTATTAAAGAAAACGTCTGTCTTGTTTAGCTCTATAGCAACAAGATTTTCATTGAATATGGTTAAATTCCGGCTAGGAAATAAGATCCGGCTAGGTAACCATTTTGTTACCAGCTTGACAATACTATGCTTTCGGATATTCTCTATAGTTTTATCAAAGATGGTATTTATCATGAGTTTGAAAAGATTTTTTTTAAATTCATTTTTGGCTAATTTTCGAAGATTCGGGTTTAAATCAATATATGATTTGAGCCAAAGAGATTGCTTAAATTGAAGAATTTTATGAATTTTAGTTAATCTAAGGCCATAGTTTAAAACCTGCTTAAAACTGCGATAATATATTATGTACTTTGTTCTGTTAAACAAAGTACCCAAAATTTTCCTCTGTTTTGAGCCTCGAGGTATAGCATGCTCGGGGCATAAATGGAGATCATTATGTTGATCGTGAAGATTATTTGGATATTCCAAGTCTATTTCAAAGATATACCCTATATCTGAATCATCAGATACATCCTCAACTTTGAAATTTTCTAAATCTTCTACACAATTAAAATCACAAAGGGGGAGATATTGAGACATTGCCCAACCATATTGATTATTTACATCGAAGTACATCAAGTATTTTGATCGTGGAGCAGCATCATAATTGGACATGAACTTGTTGTTTGCATTAGTATACCGTTTAATACACTGACTAAGACCCCCACGAATACCTCGCTCTACAAACATAAGCATATCAACATCTGATAATAATTCGAGAGTAATGTTAGTATCTTTAAGCATAGCATCCCATGTATAACCCGGTAAAGTCAAATAGTGAGCGGGATCTAAACCGTATGTTTGATAGCAACTTGAACGAAATTGCTCAAAAACATCTGCTAGTAAGAGAACATCAATCTTTAAGTACATGTCTGAATATTCCCACAAATTATTTATATTAAATTTAGTCCAAACATTGCAGGCATGTGCATACTCATCCTGACTGACACTACAATTATTCAATTTATTACAAAAATGAGAAACATTAGGCAAAGAGTTTTCGGAAAATTTTGAAGCATCTTCACAATAATCGTAAGGAAATACACCCTTACGAGTTAACAGGCTTAACTGATCGACGGACTTGAAATTGGGATTTTAAAATTGGAAATGAGGAAAGGGATGATGCTAAGGTATCTAAACTACTTCCCATAAATTTGAATGAATCAATGAAGCGGAATTTGATTAAAAATTCATCAAAATTATTTTTAAATGAAATGTAGCGTTCTTTATTTATAGGGAGGAGATCGATACGTCTTTTTAAATCTAAAGCCAAATTTTTAATTATGAAATGAGAGTCATAACCACTGAGGTTATGAAAAATAATAGCAATCGTATGGGAATCCTTGAAATTTATGTTACATTCCTCATGCGCCCGTCCACGATAAATACCCGCTAAATGACAATGGTCACGCACTTTTTTATTCTGATCACTAATTGATTTTTTACATATATGACATCTAGTAGCCAATTCAAAATATGGATTTTGTTCAATGGATCATTTATCCATTGGAAGAGGACAAAGGAATACTGTTTCAACATCTTCAGCGAACTATTTAAGCTCGCTTACAAACCATTGAATACAGTCTCCACCACGACAGCCTTTATAAAACGAAAGCGTGGGGTCGTACATACACTGAACATAAAAGCCAACACTATATGGTATATGCTTCTGATATTAATTTCGTGAAGTTGTCTTCTCCAAAATACATTCCAAATTGGCATATATCACAAATGGAGACATTATCTTATATTTATAATTTTTAAAGCTTACAAATTTTTCCTACTCTGTTGGCATTCTAATTTTACAATTGTTCACTTTGCCGCAATCGTCAACATGCTGCTTCAGTCCATTTTGTGTCTAGAAGTAGCGGAGGCACCGGTCGCAGAAATATTTCTTTTTGTATTTGCAGACATCTGTCGTGATAGAAGCTTGCTTAAATTTTGTATCCACACAAAATATTATCTGAACGATTCCTCATAATCAGCATCGCTAACATCATTATCATCCTTATCCTCATTATAATATTTATTCTGCACTATCAACAGATTTACGTGTTGCTCCTTGACTGAGAGGTTATTTTGCTTCGAAACGTGGGATTTTTTAATTGTCATTGGAAATTGTATCCCCTTCAAATTCAAAATATCATTGTAATGCGGATAGGATGATATTCGATCAGAATTTCGTTGAGCAGGAGGGAGGGCTGATATCATCGCTCAGACAAAGCATGCATTATCACTGTTTTTTACATTGATACATGCTTTCTTCCTCTCAATTTCCTTCGGCAACGGTATGTAGAGTGAACCAAGCTATGGAGTAAACGTGTTTTTGTTAACAGTCATGTTTAAGATGGTTGACAATGCCCAGCTACTATTACGTTCCTGAAACTCTTCCAACTTTTTCAGTACAACATCTCGAACATTTTCCTCAAGCCATTTTTTCAGATTAGTTTCTTAATATACTGGGACTTTTTTTTATCCATATATTTTAAATCCCAAATTTGTTTATCATCTTTAATAATTAGAAACCCTCCATAGAATTAGCATTAGTATTTATTTTAAAGGTAGGTGTGTCCCTTAAGATTTTCTTTATCTGATGGTTGAAAACTTTACAGCAATCTTCCAAGAAACTCTTAATATCCTTATGAGTAAGGTTTATAATGACTGCACTTCGAATTCTATGAAAAACACATTTTTTAGTTATGGGTTTTGATGGTAGTAATAAAATTAAACTTACCGTTTACAAAAGGTTGTCTCAACATCTTCCCATTTAACTCTAATAGATGTCCAATTTTTCCTTCGTTTCAAAAGGTTAGCATCAGTATGTAGATGCTTACACCGAGCGCGATAACTTTTTACTACTCCTATAGCATCCATTAAATGATGTTTGACAACAAAAAGGTCATTATATATTTATATTTACTGATAAGAATTAATTGCAAATTAGTAGCTTCTTGTTTGTGAATAAAAAATTGCTACTTCCCGTTTTAAATAAATAAAACATTTTTTGTTTTTTATTTTAAATTGTATTTTGAAAAAGAAATTTTAAACATAAATGTCCACAGTTGAAACTATTAAATTTTTCTTTTTGTTTATAATTATATTCAATAGGTGTTTTTAAATAATTAACTATTTCAAGTGGTAGTTGTAAGTCTCCAAAACTATCAAAATATACCTTATAGTTGTGATTTTTGTAGTACGCTAGCCAATATGTTCGTGCACCGCTTGAGTCATCTAAATTAACAATACCACATTCTTGAGGTAATGGTTTTTTAGGTAAACAATCACCCATAAAAACACCTCTAAAATGATTGAGTTGTTTACCATATTTATTCAAATCTATAGCTGTTTTTTTAATGTTGATTGTAATTAAGTCCAAATCCTTTCTTATATGGTTTAAGATATAAACCTTTACGCATAGCAATTAATTCCATCTATTATGACGCGTAGCCTCTGCTAGTTGTTCCTTTCCATTTTTTATACTATTTATAGCTTCAGCAATAGCTGATCCACCAGTAGCTAAACCACCAAGTGCAGACAACGCTGTTAAAACTGGAATTAATGGAAGAAATCCACCATTTTTTGGTACTCGAATAACTCTCGGTATAGCAATATTAGGTTTTTTTTTTTCTAAAACTGCAATGAAAAGCTTTTTGAGCAATTTTAATAGCAGCATCTATATTATCAGGTTTTCTTTTTTTGACATTTTTAGGGTGTTTTTGATAGTAGTTGAAAATAACTTCTTATTATATCCTTTTGTCTTTCTCTCTCTTCTTTTCTTCTTTAATTTTCTTATTTTACGAATGTTATTTTTCATTCCGAATCCAAATTTAACTTTTGTCTTCATTGCGTTTGTTACAAACCAAGCGTCTGCACGTTCTCTTAAATTACTATCTTTTGATTTTACTCGTCCCCAAGCTTTTTCTGCTAATATTTGGTCAGCGTAATGTCTTTTATTTATATCTTTGGATTGTGAATATGTAATATCATGCTCTTTGCAAGCCGCATCCAATGGATTTATTCCTTTATCTCCTCTTCCTAAACGTTCTTTTAGTTTTGTTCCTGGTCCACAAAATTGATAATCAGGTAAATGCATTTCAAAAGGTTTTTAAGTTGTTTACGAGTCCCCTGCCAATCTTAATCTGATTATGTGTATGTCTTTTTTTATAGTTTATAACCATTTTTGTTATATGAAATAGCCAAGGCACATTCGTGTTAGCATTACAAATCGAAATGAGATACTTCCTCCATATCATATAGAATTTATATTGAAAACATATTAGTTATCAATATGCGACGAAAGAAGCAACATTAGCAAATTGTAGTAAGAAATGCTGATGATATCTATATGCAAGGGAAAAAACCAAAAATTATTCATAGTTCACTTTTACCAAATTCAATACGTCCACTTATTGTAGGACCGTCAGACTGTGGTAAGACTAATGTTATGCTTAGTCTAATAAAAAGTCCTAACGGTCTTAATTTCAAACATATTTGAATATATTCAAAATCTGTGTATCAACCAAAATATTATAATAAAGAAATTTATCGATCTAATAAAAGGAAAAGATTATAAGTCCAGTTAAAGCTAATCCACATTCCATAATAAAATTCGATGATGTAATTTGTGATAAACAAAATACAATAAGAGATTATTTTTGTATGAGAAGACACAAGTATATTGATTGTTTTTATTTATGTCAAACATATACGAAAATTCCTAAACATTTAATACGTGATAATGCAAATATGAGTATTATATTTAAGCAAGATGAATTGAATGTTAAGCATATACGATATAATGATCATATTATTGGTGATATTTCATTTAATCAATTCATGAAGATTTGTAGTGATAAGTATGTTGGAGAGATAAGTATGGTTTTGTTGTTCTAAGTAAGGATGATTTAATAAATAAAGAACGATATCGACAAAGATTTCATAATTTCATTCAATTATGAGAGATCTGATGTAAAGCAGATCAATAGCATTTGGATAGCAGATTGATATCAGATATAAAGCAGATTAATATCGGATCGATAGCAGATTGAAATCAGATACTAAATAGAGAACATTAGCTGGTAGAAATCAGGAAAAGGAAGCATCATGAATAAAAATAATAAACTACTAAAAGATATAATAAAGACCAGAGCAGTATTAAAAGAAAAACTAAAAAATTTCAAATCAAATGCAATAGATAAGGTAAATATGTTGGAAGACACATTTCAACCTATAACAAAACCACTGAATGAAATAATTGAAAAATAATGAAAATATTTCTAGGACAGTCTATGATGAAAACTATGATAATGATGATGATGATGATGATAATGATGATAATGATGATAACAAAAACGATGATTATAATATGGCTTCATTCGTAAATGATAATGATTCAGTAGAAAATAGTCAGAAATCACAAAAAAATAATTTTCATCAAAACAAACTAAAAAAATGAAACAAAATAATTTATATCAAGACAAACTAAAAAAATTAAAAGATAATTATTTTAAACCAAATAAAAGAAAATTAAATGTGAATAGACAATTAAAAGAGAAAAGATATAAAAAAATTACTGAACAAAATTAATGATAAAGAGAATGTAGTTCATAATACAATAGTTCCTTTAATTACATCACAAGCACCATTTCTAACGGAAAAAGTTAGTATCTCAACAGACGATAGATATAAAAACAAGCTAAAAAAATACAAACAATTGAAAAGGAAATCTTATGAAAGAAATATAGGAAGTAAACAAGTAAAAAGAAAAAGTGATGATAAGATGAAAAGAGATGATACTCTTATTGCATAATACAACACATCCCTTAATAACATCACAATCGACAACAGCAACACAAACAAAAGTGAAACGAAAGCGAAAAATTAAAACAAAATTAAATGATTTTAATTATGATGATAAGAAACGGAAAAAATTAAATCATTTGATTTCGAAACGAAAACGTTGAGAGCATGTACGCACACATGGGAGTTTGACGCCGGGGGTGGTTCTAGGTACGTAGCTTTCAGCTGATGTGTGTGTGTGTATGAATGTTCTTATTTTGTATATATGAAGGATATTGAAGAAAAAGTAAAAATATTTTCATTTGTTTTAATTTTTTATTTTTAATTATTTGTTTAATTCGACCACGTCCGACCGAACGCAGCTGCTTTCTTATCAGTAAACACGCATCCGAGTTGAATAAGCTTTTATTTGAACAGAACGCAGCTGCATTTTATCAGTAAATACCAAACTGAGTTGAATTTTTAGCTTATAAGAAACTTGTGCTGATCAAAAGCGCAATCACAGGGGTGGGGGGTATGAGAAAATTTCCTTTCATGTGAACTTTTCCTTCCAGCTAAGACACAAACCAAAACACGGCTTTCCACAAAAAATCCCTTCCATCATAGCAAAGACACTAAGCAAAACACAGCTTTCCACAAAAAGTCCCCTCCGTCATAGCAAAGACACAAACCAAAACACAGCTTTCCACAAAAGCTCCCTCCATTATAGCAAACATACAAACCAAAACACAGATTTCCACAAAAGCTTCCAACAAAAAACTCACCGCCAGATGGCGTCTCTAAAACCTTTCGACTTTTCGAAAATACACGCGTTTTTACGCTAGAACATACATGGTATACCTACTTAAGTCTTCATGTTCGTTACTGATTACTTCTTTAATTTCTTTTAAGTTAAAAATTATTGGATTCAAAATGTTTGCTTTTGTTTGAATTAAGTTAATAATTAAATTATTTCCTTCATTACTAAATTTAAGTATTCGTGAACTTCCTTTAAGGTTATTAACTGTTTCAATTATTTCAGTTATTGCTTTAAATAATTTTGAATTGGTTACAAATTGCTTATTATTATTTTCTACAAGTTCATTTATTTTATTTTTAATTGATGTGAAATCATCATGATCAGGGTTCCTGCAATCCGTTTCCAAATTGTCCCTCATTCACTTATTCCCCTTTTGTCTTGGTCTTATATTTGTTAGCTCCGTATAATTGTTGCAGTAATGTTTCACATAAATTTAATTCAAATTGTATTTCCACAATGTTGTCATTGTAACTTGTTTTTTTAAAAATTGGCTTAATGTCGGCTAACAAGTTCATTTGCACTTAACAAGTTTCTTGTTTCGGTTAGAATTTTTTATAGTGCGTTAAATTCAAGTGGAATACATTACCACAGTCACGGTAGAGAGCTACTTCATTTGCTTCTATTAATACATAATTTTCTCTAGTATAGTTTTCAATATCGGTGGCTGTGTATCATTTTCTGAAATTAAAATATTAGGTTTTTATGTTATCTTTGTATACTATTCTATTTTTGAAATATATTCTACCTTTATTTACTAAATCTTCTTGTACTTTCTGTTTTTTATACTTAGGTTTCAGCTTATTTCTTTCAGTAGTAATTTTTTCGTAAATTTTAGCTCCTTCTTGAAAAGTTTTCATTATTCTTTTTTTATTCTGATGCTCTAACATTTTTTCAATACAATACTTCGAATGGTTTTTGATCAGTTACTGAACATATTGTCTTGTTGTACTGATCTATATATGGATTCCAAATAACTCATTAATTGATATTCCTCTCATATACATCTAGCTAACGCAATAAGAGTGGAATATACTCGTTCAACTTGCTTATTCGTTGTACCGTGCTTCGGGTCTTAAAAGAATATTTCTATACCAAACCTGCTCCTCAATATTTTAAATTGTACTGTTGTAAAACCTGGTTAATTATCAGTCATTAACATTTTTGCTTTTGGAAAATTTTTTAGGATTTATAATTTTCTTCTAATGTTGTTTTATCTTCAATTAATTTCACGGCTTAATATATTGAATAAGAATCTATACAAGTCAAATATTTTAAATTTTGTGCAAAAAGGATATTCAAATGCAATTGCTCTCCTTCTTTTTCTGAGATTGCAGCACTCCCAATTGATGCTTTCATCGGGGTCTAGTATATTTATTCTTGTTACAAATTTCACATTTACTATAAATTCGTTAAATTGTTTATTCATCTTAGGCCAATAATACTTAGTAAATATTTCTTTCAGATTTTCTCTATAGTTTCTATGTTCTCTGCTATGGGTTTGCTCAAAAATGTTACCTTGATCTTCTGTATTGATTATATCTAAAGGGACATTTTTTGTATATACGAATTTAATATTAAAATTTTGTAATAGACTATTTCTTATTTCATAAACATACTCAATTGTACAATGTATTGCTGTTATTATATTTGGCTGCAAATATTCTTTTAGAATTGTTACCAAACTCTCAACTGTGTTAAATTCAATTATATGTCTTACATTTCCAAAATTAATGATCGATTCATAAATGGTAAATCTGGTCCTGCCTAACAGATTTTTTGTTTAAATTTATTAAAGAGCTTTGTAGTCTCTTTAATATGATTTCTCTCTACTGCTTTCAGCAGAATGTTCAGTTTCCATTGTGAAAGAATCTTCTGATAAATCGTTAAGATATTGGCGAGAAAGTGCCCCTGCAACTAAATTAATAATTCCAGGTTTATATATTATTTTTGGAGCGAACTCCTCTATGAAAGCGTCCCATCGGTTCATTTTGGCATTTGAATTTCGGCCGGAAAAAGCGAATGTCAATGGCTGGTTATCTGTATGAATTTCAAGATCTGTAACGCCATATAGATAATTCCTCAAATATTTCAATGACCACACAATTGCTTATAATTTCATATCGTCTGTTGCAAAATTTTGTTCTATGGAGTTTAAAGTTTTTGAAATAAAGGTAATCGGTTTACCTTCTTGGGATAATACAGCTCCTTTGGCAGATGCATCTGTGGAAAAGACAAGTTTTTTTCCAAAGGCTGGTTGACTCAATTCGATTGGATGACTTAGCAAGTTTTTTTGGCTTTTCACAAGCTAGAATTCTTTCTTTTTCTAATCGTATTTTTATTTTTTTAGACATTCTCGTATATTGGGAAATTTTCCCATTTTCACCGGAAAGGTGTTTCGATAAGGGTTTTGTGATAGAAGCGTAGTCTTTAAAAAATTTCCGGTAATAACCGGTCTTTCCAAGGAAACTCTTCAGTTGCCTCAGTGTAGTTGGTATAGGAAAAAATTTTATTGTGTCGATTTATCTGTGATCTGTTTTAATTATGTTTTGTGATATTATATAGCCTAAAAATTCAACCAGTTTTTCATAAAACTTCGATTTTTGTAAGGAAATTTTCATGTGAGCCTTTTTCAGGGTCTCAATTATTATTGCCAAATCTTTTGTTAGGTCTTCAAGGTTTTTTGAATAAACTACAATGTCGTCAATATATAAATGGCAAATTTTTCGAATATATTTCAGTAATATATTGTCCATCGCTCTTTGGAAAATACTTGGTGCATCTTTTAATCCAAATTGTCCATTATTCACGGAAAAAGCTATTTTTACATTGTCATTTTCTTTCAATAAAATCTGGTGAAAACCAGACTCTAGGTCTGTGGTAGAAAAATATTCAGAATTCCCAAATTTGATAGAATAACGCTAACATCAGGTATGGGATACCGGTCTGATAATGTTAATTCATTAATTTTCTTATAGTCATAGAATGGTCATACATAATTTTTGAGTGTCATTTTCATTTATACCTTTTTTCGGCACCACCCATATAGATGAATTGTATGGGCTTTTACTGAGCCTTATAATTCCTTCATTTAACAATTTGTTCACTTCTTTATTTAAAAACGAGTTTACAGACAGAGGATATGGGTACTGTTTACTCCATATAGGAGTTCTAACTGTTGTTGCGGAATTCCACTATTATATCTGTTCTGAATGGTAAGTTTGTATCTATATTTGAATGAGTTATTTTAATTTCATTTATTATTCTTTCTTTTAATATATTTATTTCATAATTTTTTGTGTCGGAATTTCAATCGACGGGCGCTTTTGGAATATTTCTTCCAAAAATAATACTTATATTTTCTTTATTTTTGCATCCCAGATATAATTCTTTATTTATATAATTGTCAGTAAAACCATCGGCTGGCGCTTTAGGATTATCGCATCCCAAAGTATTATAATATTCTTTCTTAGTTTTTTATTTTATAAAATTTAACTCTTCATTTTCAAGTAAATGTATTTTGTGAAGTTCATTATCAAAAATAAGGATTTCTTTTTCGAAATTTAAAACAATGTTGGCCCTTTTTAATAATTTTAAACCTACTAGCAAATCTGCTTCTAAATCTTAAATTTCTTTTATGTTAAACAACGTTAATTCAGAAAAATGTGTTATAATGGTTGCCCCATTAATTGTCTTAACTTTTTTTTTTAATTGCTAATTGTTCCCTATTCACTAAAATGCTTGGCCTGTAGTAGCAACTTGAACTTTCGCCCTATCTTATCACTTGCTGCATAGATGTAGGGAAGGTTGAGCGTTCGCCTAAAAAAGCATTTCCTGCATGTTATTAATTCTTTTTATACCCGTTACCTTTAAAAAAGGTAAATAGGGTATACTAACTTTGTGCTTTTGAGAGGGGTTGGAATTTCAAGAAGGAGGCGTGGTAGGTATGGACATATATATACAGATATGATCAGAATCACTTTCTAAGCAATTTTTATTTTGTCCGTCCGTCTGTCCGTCTGTCCATATGTCCGTCTGTCCGTCTGTCCGTCTGTGGCCACTTTTTTTCTACACCGTTAGAGCTATCTTAATGAAATTTTGCAAAAGTATAGTCTGGACAAAGAACCAGATTGATATATGGACTGATTTGGACAAAGACCACGCCTACCTCCCATATAAGGAACTTTTTTCACCTTTTTTAAAATGACTATAACTTCGGCCCAATTGCCGGAATCTTGATGTTTTTTGGCAGTTATGGAGATGTGGGTCCCACTAAACACTGTGCAAAGAGTGGGCGGTATATATTAACTGCCACGCCCACTATTAAAAAAATACTAATAGCTGAAGATCTGGTAGAGATTTACGGACGAAATTTTACGGGAGAGAACATATGGACATTACAAAGCTATCTGCAACAAATGGGGCAGATCAGAGAAAAGACACGCCCACTTTTGATATAGGGAACTTTCGGGTCTAAAATTAAAATTAGCCTACCTATGCTCGTATTGATGCCAGCGGAATAAAAATTTGCAGAAATATACATGGGGTCCATAATAGTGTGTGTGCAGAATATGGAGATCATACTAGAACTGCCACGCCCACAATTAGCCAAAAATCATTACAGTGTTCCTATTATATATTTATCAACGAAATTTCATAGGAAGGTTGCGGGTACTAACATTAAACACCACACAAAAAATGGGCGTGCTATTTCTACAGCAAGGCCCACTATTCACATATTATTATAACTTCCGACCTATATAATATTTTTGGACGAAATTTTACATTACTACGTATATGGACCCTACAAAGTCATATACAAGATTCGGGGTCGATCAGAGGAAGGATACGCCTCCCTCCCATATAATGAACTTTGGGGACCCCACTTAAAAACAGTTACCCTATCTATGCTTCTAGTGATGATATATGAAAACAAATTGGTATATGTATTGTAAAGACGAAAAGTACCATAAGTATTTTCCGCATACACCTCCTACAAAGAATCCAACAAAACCGTATGCTACCACCAGAGACCGTGTTAACTCCAAAAACAAATAACGATATCCACTATATTTTATTTAGAAATAACTACCAACAATACTTAAGCATGCAACCATCCCCGATATCATGCAGCTTAAAAAAGGTAACCACCTCCCACGCTAAATGCAACAACAAAGACAGCGGATAAGTATAACAAAACATTTACGCACAGAAGATCGGACCAATAAACATAAAGGTTGTAATGATCTCAGAAACGTAAAGTGTTATACTGAACACTACAGCGACCAAAGGCGGAACACGGAGAAAAATGAGAGAGAAACACACACAAAACATTCAGCAGGCGGAGTACAAATAAATATTTATAACAACAACAACAACAGTACAGCGTCCGAAGGCGGAACACGGAGAAACAGAAACACGCCAACCGATCGCAAGCGCAGAGCAGTAAACAGGCGGAGTACAAATAAATATTTATCGCAACAACAACAACAACACTACAACGATCGAAGGCGGAACACAGAGAAACACAAAAGAGCACCACACACACGCTAACCGATCGCACACGCAAAGCAGTAAGCAGGCAGAGTGCAAACCAATCTCTGCAACAACAACAACACTACAGCGACCGAAGGCGGAGCACGGATGACAACGAGAGCGCACCACACATACGCGAGCCGATCGTAAACACAGAGCAGTAAGCAGGCGAAGTGCGAACAAATATTTCAACAACAACAACACTATAGCGACCGAAGGCGAAACACAGAGGAAAACAAGAGCGCACCACACACACGCTAACCGATCGCAAACGCAAAGCTGTAAACAGGCAGAGTACGAAGAAATGTTTCTACAACAACAACTAACAGCAGCGATCAGGCCACACTACTGCAAGCAACAACTATGCTGGACAACTAGAGGTATTACAACAAAGTGGTTAACCAGCAGAAGTTGAAGGTGGCCTAAGGACAACTGGACCACAATAACAACAAGCACTGATCCCATGGCAAGCTTTCGCTATATAAGCGGAGTGAACCAGACAGTGAGCCTCTTTGATCCAGCATCGTTCAGTAAGTACACAACGCACCAAGCTCCTACAGACGCACCAAGCTTCGTAGTTACTTTGACTATTAACAATAAATAAAACGCAGACAGAGCCAGTAGTTTATGGTTTTGACCGACTCTCCCTGGGACACATACGCAAAACAGACAGAGCCAGGAGTTTATGGTTTTGACCGACTCTCCCTGGGACACTAGTACAAACCACGGACACTACCACGAGCACACAGAGTAGGGTAGTAATTAAATTTATTATATATATGTATAGGAAATAAGTAGTAATTTTGAAAATAAATAAAAACACTTATTAAAACTAATACAACTGCAATAAATTTCTGTAAGCGACCCTGGAACCCGCTGAGTTTTTACCCCAGCGAAAACGAGTCGTTACAGTATACACTGGGTCAGTACTAGCATGCATTCCAAATATGGGCAGATTATAGCTACTGCCACGCCCACAATTAGCCAAAAATCATTACTCTGTTCCTATTAAAGATTTATCAACGAAATTTCACAGGAATGTTGCGGGTACTAACATTAAACACCACAAAAAAAATGGTCGTGTTATTTTTGCAGCCACGCCCACTATTCACATATTACTATAACTTACGACCTATATAATATTTTTGGACGAAATTATATATTAGTACGTATATGGACCCTATAAAGCCATATACAAGAAATGGGGTCGATATAATCATTTCAGGGTACCCTACCGAAAATTACCGTAAATGCGCTCCCAATGATGATTTATGAAGAAAACATCCCCATTGTTGAACTCGCACGCACAAGAAAAGGTAAAGGGTATTTCGTAGTCGATCTAACCCGACTTCAGACTTCTTTTCTCGTTTTTATTTTGGGATTGTGCACTTGCACCGGGTCGTTTAAGACCCTGTGATAAATAATCGAAGAGCATTTTGACGATTCTTTTCATTTAGTTGATTTGTAATTGAATTATTGTTACCGTATGTCATGATTGTCTTATTAATGAGAAATGTCAGTTTTTTGTTAACCTCATTATAATAGTTGTTAAGAATATTTATCACATTATATCCCACTGTGTTTACCTCCAATACTTCTACTGTATTTACTTCCAATCCTTCTTTACTTAAGTACACACATGCTACATGTACAAACATATGTATACTATTAATAAAGTTAGTTCTCTGCAAACACTCAAACCTTTCGGTCTAGTTTTATCAGGTTATGGGCCCAGACACGAAAGTAAAGTTAAAGTAAATTTTTTTTTGGTAATTATCTGGACAGAACGTAAAGTTTTTGATAATTGTTATTTAAAAAATTTAAATTAAAAAAAAAAACAACATGGAAAGCAATTTGGCAAGAATTGAAAAATTAGAAAGAGCTGACCAATGGAATATATGGCGTTTTCAGATTAAGGTAATTCTGAACGCAGGTGACTTGTGGCAGTGTATATCTGATGAACCAATCACGGTAGCTGCGGGTTCAAATGCCGGTGCAGGAGCTGATAATAAAATTGTAGGTGAACCCAGGGGCGTGGTACGGGATGCGAAGTGGTTGAGAAGTGATAGCAAGGCTCAACAAATTATCGTATTGTCAGTTGGACAGCAACCACTTCAGCATATAATGAATTGCAAGACAGCAAAAGAAATGTGGCAAAAACTCGAAAACGTGTACGAAAGTAAATCCACGTCGCTGTACACAGGCTACAACAAAAATTCTACAGTTTTGAAAAAGACCCTGAGGATGATGTTGCTTTACATATTTCAAAGCTGGAATCGCTTGTGTCGCAGCTGAAGGATGTTGGTGAAGCTGTTTCATCATCAATGGTAATATCAAAAATATTGATGACTCTTCCTTCGAGTTTCTCTCATTTTTACAGTGCATGGGAGTCGACGAGCCCTGAGCAACAGACGTTAGAAAATTTAACAGCAAGACTTGTGCTAGAAGAAGTTCGTATGAAGATCTTAGGCAAGGGCATGGATAGCGGCAATGCTCTTTTTGCAAAACAAAAGGCACACTCACAAAAATTTGAAAACAATAATAACAATACAGATTGTAAGTCTGGAAGATGTTTTTATTGCAAAAAGCCAGGGCACTGGAAACGTAACTGTAAAGCAAGAAAGAAGCAAACTGGTGAAGATCAAATGAAAGGCAGTGCATTTGTGTGTGAAGCGGAGGCGGCAAAAAGCATAGACGAAAAAGACGAATGGTATGTGGATTCGGGCGCAAGCGACCACATGACGAAAAACAAAAACTGGTTTGTCACTTACCAGCCATTTGATGTGGCTATGGATATTCGTTTGGGCAACAACAACACTATTAAAGCTTATGGCAGGGGTGAGATCAACATAAAATCGTACAACAACAACAAATGGATATGCAATCATTTAGCTAATGTGTTGTATGTACCAGAGCTTCGTTTGAATTTATTTTCGACAATTAGCGCGATGGCTAAAGGGTTTCAAATGACATCGAATCATCAACGATGTGTTTTCTTAAAGAATGGAACTGCAGTGCTAGTGGGAGTTCGCGTAGATAAATTTTACAAACTGATTATTAAAATTGATTTACCATCAAAACAAGTTGATAATTTTGTATACTATACGAAAAGTAAAGTACGTCCTATAAGTGAATGGCACAAAAAATTGGCGCATCAAAACTTAGATCACTGTAAACGATTTCTTAAAAAAATTGGCATGCGTTATTCCGATGAAGACGATAATTTTTGTGATGCTTGTGTTTTAGGAAAACAGCATCGAACGCCCTTTCCAATCAATAAGAGCAAAACATCAGATGTTGGAGAAATTGTTCATGCGGATGTTTGTGGACCGATGGAGAAGATTTCAGTTGGTGGATCGAAATACTTTCTTTTACTAAAAGATGATTTCTCGCATTATTGAAAAGTATATTTTATTGAAAAAATAAGTGAAGTCTTAAAGTACTTGGAACGATACATTGGCGACGTTCAAATTGAAACGGGAAGAAAAATCAAAATACTTCGTTCGGATAATGGACTTGAATTTATAAACAAAAATGTGGATTCACTACTGGGAAAAAATTGTATAACTCATCACAAAACGGTGCCATATAATCCAGAACAAAATGGATCTGCTGAACGTGAAATGCGTACTATTGTTGAATTAGCAAGAACAATGATATATGCTAAGAATTTGGACAAAAAGTTTTGGGCGGAGCCTGTTAATTGTGCTGTATACGTATTAAACAGAACAGGAACTAGTTCGCAAAAAGGAATAACACCTTTTGAGCTGTGGTTTGGTAAGCAACCTAAAATAGACAATTTGCACGTTTTCTGCACGGAGGCATTTATTCAAGTACAGAAGCAAAAGCGATTGAAATGGGATGCTAAATCCCAGAAAGGAATATTCGTTGGATATGCAGCCGATATTAAGGGATTGAGAGTATACAATTCAAGAACAAACAAGGTGGAAATTTCCCGAGACGTCGCATTCAAAAATGAATTTGGAAAATCATCAGAAGCTGTGATGGATTTATCTACTGAGGATGCAGAACAAAATGAAGAAATGGCGAATGGTAGACAGCATCAACAATCAGAATCTTTGGAGAACAGTGATGATGAGGTATTCTGTGAAAGTCTTCCATTCTCAGATATCGACGTGCCGGGTGCTGAACAAATACCTAAACCTGAGCAAAGTTTTATAAGTGACAGACTACGTAGTAAATCGACGAATCTCGACGTAAACAACGGTAACCAGCATAGCTAATATAAATCGCCTAATGCATTTGTAGCTGAGGGACACCTTTTTATGGCGAGCAGCCAAACCCCAACGAATTATCAGCAAGCAAGAAGCTGCAAAGAAGCCAAAGAATGGAAACAGGCAATGGATGAGGAAATCAATTCACTCAATGGCAACAAAACGTGGTTTTTGACTGAACTACCAAAAGAAGCTAAAGTCTTCCGCACAAGATGGGTATACACGATCAAAGATATTACTGAAAATGAAGAAAAACGATACAAACCAAGATTAGTAGCTCGTGGATTTACTCAGGAATACGGGATTGATTATTTGGAGACTTTTAGTCCTGTGGCCAAGTTTACGTCGATAAGGGCTATCCTTTGTATAGCGGCAACGGAACAATTGAAATTGAAGCGGGTTGACATCAAAACAGTTTTTTTGTATGGTGACATGCAGGAAGATATTTACGTTCATCAACTTGAAGGATATTCAGACAACACGGGGCAAGTTTGTAAATTGCTGAAAAGTTTATATGGATTAAAACAAGCCTCAAGATGTTGGAATAAGACTTTTTCAACAATGCTTAAAAAATTCAGTCTGGTGGCAAGTAAAGCTGATAATTGCGTCTTCACTAACAAAGCTGGTGCAAAAAGATTGCTAATGGCTATTTATATCGGTGATGGGCTAGTTGCGGCAGAAGATGAGGCAGACATAGATAAGCTTTTAGCATTCCTAAAGCATTCATTCAGCATAAAAGTGTTCGAGGCTAGACATTTCCTTGGACTAGAAATTCGATAGTTGGCAGATGGCAGTCTACATGTAAACCAACATTGCTATGCAGAAAAGTTAATGAAGAAGTTCAACATGGATCAAGCCGATCCAGTTAGTACGCCTTGCGATATTTCGACACAGGGCCAACATTAGCTGATGGTGCAGCAGTGTCGAGCTATCCGTATAGACAGGCGGTTGGTAGTTTGATGTATTTAATGCTAGCAACGAGCCCAGACATAAGTTTTGCCGTTGGGTACGCTAGCAGATACCTGGAAAACCCGACAAATGCACATGTGAATGTCGTAAAGCGAATTTTCAAATCTTCGAATGGCACAAAAGGGTATGGTATACTTTTTCCAACAAAAGATTCCTTTGTTTTAAATTGTTTTAGCGATGCCGACTATGCTGGTGACGTCACTACAAGAAAATCAACCAGTGGACTTGTTATTATGATGGGTTCAACGTGCATTGCATGGGCATCACAGAGACAACGCTGCGTTGCATTGTCTAATACCGAATCTGAATTTGTGGCAAGCTGCAAGGCCGTCAAAGAGCTTATGCGGATAAAACAACTTTTACGTGATATACTTCCTGACGAATACCCAGAGACCAATCTGAATATGGACAATCAAGGAGCTATTCGATTAATTAAAAATCCAGAATATCATAAGCGAACAAAACATATTGATGTAAAATTTAATTTTATTAGAGAAGAATATGAAAACAATCTGTTTAATATTAATTATGTTTCATCAAATCAGCAAGTGGCAGATATTTTTACAAAGCCCTTAGTAAAAGAAAAATTTGTGCGTTTTAGACAACTCATGAATATTATTGAATTAAAAAAAACTAAGATATTAATGAATCCTAAAAAGAAAAGGAAAACAATTTTTTTTTTTATTTCAAATTTTGAAATTAAAATGAAATGTATGATAAAAGTGGGAGTGTTAAGAATATTTATCACATTATATCCCACTGTGTTAACCTCCAATACTTCTACTGTATTTACTTCCAATACTTCTTTACTTAAGTACACACATGCTACATGACAAACATATGTATACTATTAATAAAGTTAGTTCTCTACAAACACTCAAACCTTTCGGTCTAGTTTTATCAATAGTCAATAAGAGAAAAGTTTCCCTGTGGAAGAATGCTTAATTCTTGTTCTAGTAGGTGAGAAGATCGTTTGTCGGCGTACGCAAAGTGCAATTCGCTGATAACGGTCTCGTAGTTCAAGACAGTTCCGTGGTTATTGAAAACATCGTTTGCCTTTCCAACAATTTTGTTTCTTAAAATGCCGCGAAGTATCTGCGACTTCCCCTGTGATATAAACTTTTAGAATTATTAGCGGTCTCCCGCAAGCTAACATAACATATGATTTTCCCGATAATTCAGGCATTGATTTTATTATGTGGATTTCATTGTGTTATTAAACGTTTAAAAACCAACGTATGCGGAGAAAAACACACACACATATTGACACTTTAATAAAAATAAATAAATAATTGAATATTAAATAATAGAGTATATACTCGTACATATATAAATTAATCTTTACATATCTGACTTTCCTTGGTGTATAAACAGAACTTCCAACAAAGGAAAAATTACATACAAATTCAAAATAAAGAGTTGCCATTGGTACTTAATAATATATAAAATGAAAAGTAATTCAATATAAATATAGTACTGTTAACAGTCGGCCATCCTGTGTTAAAAAGTGTGCTCGCTCGGGTCATCGTCGTCTTCGCACTCATCCTCGCCATTATCGTCAGGCAGTCTGCCCCACGGCTTCATCTTATCGGCTGCATAGACTGAGACATAACATCATTTACCCCTCTGGATAGCTGGAAGGTCTGCCACAACATATCGGTCATTGCGTAACTTTTCGATTACAATAAACGGGCATTTATACTTAGCTCAAGCTTTCGTGAACGTCCAAACGCGGTGATTCAGATTCCACAAAGATCAACTCATTGATATCATAATTTCTAGGCTTCTGGTGCTTGGCATTGAATCTCTCCTTCGCACGTTTTCCGGATTCATTTATACAGGCGGTTGCAGATAGTCGTGTCCGTTGCATTTCTTCATCGGTTTTTCATTCTTCATCTCGGTGAAGCAGATCGACAATCTTGTAACGATTAACATCTCTAGGCTTTTATGAGAATAGAAGCTCGTGTGGCGTTTTTTTGATTGTCGATTTCGTTGTGTTATTTACGGCCCACTGAATGGTGATTAGATTTTCATCCCATCTTTTATCGCCTTTCGTCAGTGGTAACAACATCGATAAAATTCTTTTATTCAATCGATTTACATTCTCGTTTGCTCGCGTGGTTCGTACAGCGTTTTTAATATGCTTGATTCCATGGTCTTTACAATACGTTGAGAACTGTTTAGCCGTAAAACCTGTGCCTCTGTCGCTTACAATTGCCTCTGGAATTCCAATATATCCAATTATCTCATTTAACAAATCGAGGACAAGTTTCGTTTTTGTGCTCTTCACAGCACAAATAATTCAGAACTTTGTAAAGGAATCAATAATCGCTAAAACGTATTCATTCCTAAGTGCGCTTTTCGGAAAAGGTCCCAAATGATCAATATGTACTACTTTAAATGGAACCGGTATGCATTCATCACAATGAAATTCTGCACAATCGACGCAAGATTTTATATACGATTTAACAGCGTGGTAACCAGAAGTATTTTTGTATATATTGAAGAGTTTTATCAACTGTCAAATGACCAAATTCATTGTGATACTTATGTAACATCATCCATTGTAAAGTTTGGGCACCACATATAATTTTAATTGATTCCACTTTTTAAAAAGTCGGCTATCTTCACGTGGGCAAGATTTTGTTTTCTTTTAAGATATTCTATGGTTCGTTGTATCGTACTATCCTGCAATTGCATAGAGTATAACCAATCACATTCATCAAGATTTACCTTATTAATATGCAGAGATGCCTCTTCCACTACTCTCGATTTTTCGTAAGGCATTCGGCTTAAGGCATCTACATGTTCAATCCATCGACCACCAGCACGATGTTCAATTAAAATATCATATTCCTAATGTTCAATTACAATATCAAAATTATGCGAGGCCACCATCTAGCAATTCTTAGTATAAGGTCCTTTTGCTCCATCGCCGTTTTAACAACATTCCGATCAGTGACAACTCTAACTTGCTTTCCCAACACATAGTATTTAAAACGATCGATGGCCTCTACTACAGCCAACGCTTCTAATTCATAACTATGATATTTGCTCTCACGCTCGTTTGTTGCACGGTGATAACAGGTTTTAATCCTTCAGGTTCAGTTTGGAATTGCACCGCTGCTAATCTAATTGAGCTGTCATCCGTGTGAACATGATGATACACTATATGAGGTTATGACTGGTTTACCTAATAAAAACGTCTTTATGTCTTTAAAAGCTCGGTCTGCGTCGACACTCCAAAGTAATCGATAATTTTTCTATTTTAATTGTCTCAGTGGTATCGTGATAAGAGCATAGCCGGGCACGAATTTTCGGAAATATCCACTAAATCCAAAAAATCGACAAACTTCAGTTGGCGTTTTTGGTTCCGCAAATTCCCTAATAGTTGCTGTTTTTGATCGTCCAGAATTAATTCCATCCGGTGATAATTAATGTCACAAAAATTGAATCGCCGTTGTTAGAAATTTACATTTTTCTTCATTTATCATAAGATTAATGATGATTAGAATGATATAATGATGTCTGATTATTGACAACCGTGCCGTTTTGTCCGTCACATTTTTGATATTTATATTTAAACCAATTTGTCATAATCTGCATAAAATTGATATAAATAATTGTATAATTCCAATAAAGAATCAGAATCACCTTAACTGACTAAGTGTTCTCTATTGAAGTTATACGGTTTAAAGTAACCTATAACAATTCAGCAAGTTCTTGGTTTATGTACCAAGGAGCTAACTTCAGCATTTGGCGACCCCAGCAGTTAAACTGAACAACACCAATCATCTGATATCATGGCTACCTTCGGCGTGCTAGTGGCACTCCAGAAAGAAACTGGGCCGGATATACAAGGAATCATTAAGAATTTCAGAAAGGACCCAGCTGACAGGAAGTCAATCGCCACATATTTCAAGGCTTCGGCCTATTACAAACAAATCAACGAAATAGTCACTACCCATGTGCCTCTTCAATGACGAAATACAAAAACTCGAAGCACTGACTACAACACCATACGTAGGTCATGCTAAGACACCAGCAGACTCAGCACATCAACCTGGGATCAGCAACACTAAACAACACGAGGCATTTGGATCAGGATCACTCAAATACCAATCAAGGAAGTCTTCAGGCGGTTTATCCAAGACAGAAAGCACCATTGCCCAAAACTTTGCGTAAACACGCATTAATGATGTCACTACAACGACTTCTTTCTGGAATCTCAACAATCGCTGAGGACCAATCACGCCAATTCTTTGAAGAAAACCTTGCGCGACTTAAAAGATTGTGGAACGAAATTGAAACCACAAACTTCAAAGTATGGGAAAAGTCCTCAGCACCGGAAGAGCAGGGCTACGATTTCAATGCCTATCTCGATATGGAACACCAGGTGCATTGCCGGCTAATAGAGCTTTCCACAAAATCAGGAAAAAGGGAACTTTCAGAAGTAGTTGAGCACCAAGCCTTCCGGTTACCACAAGTCACCATACCCAAATTTGATGGTGATTACTTAAAATGGAACCAATTCTACGACATATTTACAGAAATGGTTCATAAATCGCCAATTTCACCTGTTCAAAAAATGTGGTACCTGAAGGCCAATTTGGCGGGAGAAGCTGAGCGGGTAATCAGGTATCTCACATTAACTCAATACAATTATGAAACAGCATGGAAATTGCTCCAGGAGAGGTACACCAACAAGAGAGTGCTAACTACCACCTTGATTCAGCGAATACTAGGACATCCAAGTCTCTCATCTGACACAGCATCGTCGACAACTATAAAAAATCTCCACGATACTGTACGCGAAAGTCTGCTGGCGCTCGAAAACCTAGGCGTATCTACGTTATCTTGGGATCCATTGCTGTTACATCTTCTCATCAAAAAACTAGATCTCCAAAGCCATATCAATCAGCTACAAACTATTGATGACTTCCTGCACTTCCTCGAGAACCGGTTTCAATCTTTAGAGGCTCTCGGGTGGAAGAAAAGACAAAACGCACCAAGAGCTATAGCATCGGTAGCAGCAGCTTCCACTTGCAGCTATTACTCTGGCAAGGACCACCACCTATACTATTGCAACGTGAATCTGCAATCAAGAACAGGCCACATCGAAACCAGACTAGAGGCATTTGCACTACAAACCATCATTCCAGCTCCAGCCATCATGGTCGATTTTTGAAAACATACAATGAGCTGACCCAGAATTTCCCCAACCAGGAAAAATCGATATTCTCCTAGGTGCTGAGTTCTACTTCAGCTAAATGGCAACGGGCCAAATCCAACTATCCACTGATCTACCAGTCCTACAAAATACATCACTGGTTTCGATCATAGGTGGAAAGAGCAAGGGTGAGTCGACAAGCTGGGCAACTTCCGCGGTTTATAGTGAGGACGAATTATCAACCAACGAATTGATAATGCAATTTTTGAAGCTTTAAGCTGAAGATGACGCCAGGGAAGCTAATGATAATCTGACAATCGCAGAAAGGCAATGCGAAACTCATTTCATTCAAACCGTAAGTTAGAATACAGAATGCCGATACATAGTAAGGCTACCATTTTCCGAAGATCCAAGCACCTTGGGAAAGTCAAAAAATCTTGAATATAAAATATTTCTGGCAATAGAACGATGTATGGAAAGGAACCCTCCATTAAAGACACAATACGCCGAATTCATGAGGCAATATGAAAAGTTAGGACACATGAGCGAAATCCACCCCGAAAACATTTTACACCCGCATTACTTCATTCCTCATCACAGCGTGCTTAAGCCAGAAAGCATTACGACAAAGCTGAGGTTTGTGATTAATGCATCAGCCAAACTGCGTCTGGACTAGCCCTAAATGAAGTAATGTACACTGGCCCAAGGGTTCATAGTTCTTTATTCTCAATTGCCCTTCCGACTACCAAAATTTGTCTTGACAACAGACATCGAAAAGATGTACCGACAAATCCTAGTTGACCCAGCCGATAGAATCCTACAGTTGATCATTTGGAGAGAAAATGAGAACAAGCCCATAAGGTACTATCAGCTTAATACAATAACTTATAGAACATCGTCAGCATCATATTTGGCCACAAAGTGCCTACAACAGTTAGCAGAGAAGAACATCGGAAGGTTCCCACTAGGCACGCGACGATTTCTATGTCGATGATGGCGTGAATGGCTCAGACAGCCTAGCCACAGCTATCGAAATGCAGAAACAATTGACAAAACTACTCCAGGGTTCAGGATTCAAACTACGGAAACGGTCAGCTGCTAGATAGTAAAGGGTTTTTAAAAAGAAATGCTACAAAAGTAAATCGATAGTGACAGCAAACGACGCCATATTTTTTCCCGCTCTTCTGATATTTCGCTTCAGTGAGGTTTGCCATTTTATAACGCAAAGATATACGAGCCAACAACAAGTCAAAATTATTAAAATTTACTACCGAAATTCGGAGTCAGTCGCCTCAACTTTAAGAGCGCTACGTCCAATTTATGATGAGGCTCATTTCTGGCTGAATGGCTTCGTCAATAAGCAAAATATGCGTTATTGGTTAGACAGCAATCCACACGTACTCCATGAGTCATCATTGCATCCCGAAAAAATTACGGTTTGGTGCGGTTTATGGGCCGGCGGCGTCATTGGGCCGTACTTCTTCCGTGATGATCAAGACCGGCACATAACTGTGAATGCGAATCGCTACCGTTCAATGATAAGCGAATATTTTTGGCCCCAATTGGATAATAGGACTTGGAGGACATGTGGTTCCAACAGAACGGCGCCACAAGCCACACAGCGAATGCCACAATCAATTTACTGCAAAACAAGTTTGGTGAATGTGTTATCTCACGAAATGGCCCAGTCGATTGGCCGCCTCGGTCGTGCGATTTGACGCCGTTAGATTATTTCCTGTGGGGCTACGTCAAGTCTATGATCTATGCCAACAAGCCAGCGACGATTGATGAACTTCGTACGAATATCGAACGTGAAATTTCAGTAGTATCGGCCGATTTATGCTTGAAAACCGTTAAAAATTGGGTTCAGCGTCTGGACTTCTGCAAGCGTGCCCGTGGTGGCCATGCAAAAGAAATCGAGTTTCATACATAATGGCATCGAACGTACTTTCACAGGAATAAAGAATTTCATTGATATCTAAAACCGGGTTTGTTTTATTTAAAAAAACTCTTATTGAAAAACCCGATATATATTCTCAAAAGTTTCATCTTCTTCAACAAAGTCAATTTCCTCAATCAATATCACTCAATATCACTCAATATCATCCGAGGTACCCAGCACGATTGGACGTGGAAGCACAAGTGCTTCACATGAAATATTATGTGTCAATAAAATATCCTCAATTTCAAGAAGAGTTCCTCTGAAAGAAACATCTTCTGTATAATTTGTCAAGAAATCCTCACTCATATGGTGCTTAAACTCATTCCATATTCTCACAGCATTCGTTGGAACATTCAAACCACATATAAAACCAAACAATTCACGTAACTGTCGAGGAAATTAGTTTTCTTTTGCTTCATTTAAACATGCATACCATTCATTTTCATTAGAAGCAATACCGCGTGCATGACATACATCTACGAAAGTTACATACTCAACGTCATTATACAATCGCATGTCTCCAAACGATGTGAAATAATTCAATATATTTTGGTGAAACGCAAATGAAATAATTCAATATCTTTTGGTGAAACTACATATAACCGAGCAATCAGTTTTCCTCCCCCACGCTGTCTTTTTGTCCAAATCTTTCTTTGATCTTTCCACACAAAATACACTGGTATTTCAGAATATAATTATTGTTGAGCTGATGGATCAGTCCCATTCAACACTTTGGAAAATTATATAACTTCGTTCTGATGGCTTATCAATTTCTTGTTATTCCATTCCGTCTCTGAAATACACATTTTGCTGTTGAGGCAAATGACAATCAAGTCGAATGCGACTGAAAGTACATCGGAAATTCAAATATACGCCATGCAGCTTCTGTTGAACCAGCCGGTTTGTGGCCATTCAAGAAATTTTAAACCTCATTAATCTGCAATTCATTATTCACTTCAGGGTTGGCAACTCCTAATTCTACTGTCGCACATTCATATATATATAAACGTACTTGTAAATAAATTTCACACTCTTAACAGTCGTACAGACTTGGCATTCAAATTTACCTAAGTTATATAGATTGTATGGAGCAACAAATCTGTTGTCAATACTATGTCCACGCACGTCAGCTGTGAGTCCATTATCGCGACGTTTATAAACTGGGTAGTAGGGTGCCACTTATTTTCTCAAGGTGGAAATTTACTAATGGCACCCCACCCACTCTCGATTAGTTTCAGTAAAAAAGTAATTCACGTGAAATTTTATCTAAATTGAATAAGAAGGAAAGGTGCCCCAAGACCCCCAAAGTTTAAAATAGCGGCTGTTTGCACAAAAGTTAATTAGTTTTTATTCATATCTTAGCTATTATCCATTTTACACCGAAAGTTTTATTATTTTTATTTACTTCAATATTCAACTCTCACAATTAACAACAAGTTGCTGCTATACAAGTGTACTATAAAGCCAATTTGGACGTACGGACTCCAAGTATGGGGAACTGCAAAGCGGTCAAAGCGAGTTCCATACATAATGGCATCGAACGTACTTTCACAGGAATAAAGAATTTCATTGATATCTAAAACCGGTTTTGTTTTATTTAAAAAAACTTTTGTAGCGCTCTTATTGAAAAACCCGATACATCTCCAGAGGATCAGGAAGTTAATCTTTACTTTGAAAACTCCTCGATCAAAACATTAGGACTAACCTGGATGCCAAAATCTGATCTGTTCTGTATAAAGGCGGAGTTAACTGATAATACAACAATAACAAAACGCACTATAATATCAGACATAGCAAAATATTTGATCCATTAGGTCTCGTAGGTCCAGTGGTCATCACGGCAAAAATATTTATCCAACAACTATGGCAACTGCAGATATCTTGGGATGAACATCTACCAGCTGAAATGCAGACAAAATTATAGGAATTAAACGACACACGTATCTTCAGGCACGTTTTCAACGGTCAGAAACCGATAATGACAGAGATTCATACGTTCGTAGATGCCTCCGAGAAGGCATATGGCGCTGCAGTTTATCTACGATCGAGGCTTCAAGATAACAGAATAATTATTAGACCTTTGTGTGCCAAATCACGTGTCGCACCTCTCAAGGAACAAACGCTGCCTCGTTTAGAATTGTGCAGCACTATCACTCACCCGTGGGGCCGGGTATGCTCCAAGGGCAATCCTGCAGACGTCATCTCTCGAGGGCTTCAGCCAAATAAACTCACGACTTGCAATATATGGTTCTATGGGCCCATCTTTCTACATGGCTGGAATCACACTGGCCGAAACCATTTTTAAGGGATCACCACATTCCACGGACATAGAACAAAAACACAAGGCTCCGATTGTGGCAACCACAAGCACCGGCACTTCTAGTCCAGTGCCGGTGGCTGTGGTCATTTACAACGTGAAGCATGGTAACTCATTTAAAGTTCTACAAAGAACCATGAGATGTGCTCTGAGATTCATTAAAAATTTAAAATTGTCACGAGACAAACGTGCAGCACAGAAATCATTAACTTCTGAGGAGTTGCACGCATCATTAACGATCAACCACACAAGCCTCTGAGTTCTAGCATGAAATCAAACAATTAAGAAAACACAATGAATTCGACAGAGCCAGCCCATTCAGCAGCTTATCTCATTTTATAGATGACAATGGCGTTCTACAAGGTGGTGTGCGATTAGCTGCATCAACTTTATCATTTGATGGTAAACACCCAATGTTGCTTCCATACAACGACCCTATTTAAAAAATTTTACTTGCCATGAAACATGAGAGTCATTTGCATTGTGGTCCACAGACACTGTTAGCAGCATCTAGGCAGCGATTTTGGGTCACAAAAGGAAAGACAATGGCACGAAATATTGAGTAAAAATGCATTCGCTGCATCAGATCCAGGCCGAAGCTATACAATCAAGTGATGGGAAACCAGCCTTCAACCAGAGTCACTCAAGCACGACCATTCGTCAACGCCGGTGTCGATTATTGTGGACCCTTCTGGGTACACTACAAAAACCGTGGAAAAAACGTTTACATCGCCGTCTTCTGCTGCTTCGCCACAAAGACAGTTCATCTACCCCATTCTGTGAAAAAATGAAAATATTCTCGTCTGGGGTAGCTACCTTCAACGTCTGTGCTCAAAGCTACAACAAAATACTGCCTGCGACGTCCCGATTAAGAATTTTGACGACACAACAAAGGACCTTACTCAGGACAGGGTTCTGCTTGAGTTGTTGGGTTAGTTGTCAAAAGAGAGCAGCCCTCAATATTGTTGGAAATGTCGCTCGTACCTTGTTCGGTGTTCTGGACTCTGACTATGCGGAGCAGATATCGGAAATAATCAACAACGTTAAGACAGACGAAGCTCACACTGTAAGGCTTCTTAAAAACCAAACCTCTATCATTGATTCCACCATAAATGTCATCAACCACAATGCGCTTACAACAAAATCAAATATCGTTGATCTGCATCAGAAGATGAACTCAATGATGAAACAAATGGAAATTGAAGGAGAACAAATCAATTCTCCCAACTCTTTGCACCACTGTCAAACCAATTAATACTGATGGCAATAAATTTACAGCGGGTACAGTCAGAAGTAATAAGTGTACTCACTGACACCCACCATGTAAAAATCAGTCCGTTACTAATCACGCCTCAACAACTGAAGAATGAAATCAACATTATTAACGCCCATTACGATTTCTGCCCATAGAACAAGATAATATGGTGAAGTTCTACAAAATCATTAAGGCGGAGGGAGCAATAACCAACAATGAGGTCATGTTCGAAATTAAGCTGCCCTTAATCGACCAACAATCCTTTGATATTTTTAATCTCAAACCAATTCCTATGGTCAAAAACAAAACTATGATCACTATTGCAACCGATGCACAATTCTTTGCAGTAAATGCGTATCGATATGAGTACATTCCACTGAGTGCAACCGAACTGAGAGCATGTTTGAAATCTAAGGAAGACACCTACATCTGCGATAACAAGGAACCCATATTTGTAAAGGAATCATATATGCATTCCTGCGAAATTCACATGTTCAACGAAAAGAATACTACGAAATACAGACTGATACAACTTCTAAGAACCCTGGCATGGATAGAAATACATCACAGAAATCAATGGATATTTTCAACTATGTCAGACTGTGAAATATCAGCAGTTTGTGCCAGAAATCTGACACAATTAATAGTATCAGGATCCGGCAAATTAATAATGAAGCCTAACAGTATGTATAATTAAGGGAAACGTAGTAATCATTCAAGGCTTCCATACCTCCTCTAGCACCATACATACATCATCAGTTTCACGGTCATCCAAAATATCAATACATCTGAGGAAATAAAACGGATTTTCAATACAACATACACCAAATTTGACACCAAATTGAAACAACTCACCATACTCCAAAACCAACTGGCAAGTGAAGACTTCACCAGTCTACCAAATTTAATACAGTCCAACAACCAGCATCATTATGCGGTAAGCTACTCCGCACTCATCATTTCCACGTTTCTTCTCATCTGTATTATCTCGTGGAAATTAAAATGTAAACGCAGTGCTCCGACTATCCCCACACCTAAACCACGTCAGCGACAGCAAACAAGTGAATCATCCTTGACTGTTCACTTATAATCCAAGATTGAGCAACTACTCAACGCTCGTCAGAATGTTCAGTCACAATGATCAACAAATAATTGCACTTTGTTTTTTTTTACCAGTGCAGCGAAAATGCACCATTGACAAAAACCAGCACACGCAAAACCACAATTTGATATTATCAAGGCCAACACTTGCTTGTTAAACTCATTTCCCTTCAAATAGCTGCCCAGTGCATTGACTTGGGCGATCATATTTCACTTGGTTGCAATGTGCTCTAAATTATGTATGGGAATGATATAATGATATTGGCTCGTGTCTCATTATTGACAACGGTGCAGTTTTGTCCGTCACATTTTTGATATTTATATTTTAACCAATATGTCATAATCTGCATAAAATTGATATAAATAATTGTACAATTCCAATAAAAAATCAGAATCACCTTAACTGCCTAAGTGGTCTCTATTGAAGTTATACTCGTACGGTTTAAAGAGCCCTATAACAATACAGAAAGTTCTTGGTTTATGTACCAAGGAGCTAGCTTCAACACATATAACAGATGAAATCTTTTCTTTATTCAATTCCTTCAATTTTGCCAACAACTTCTAACCCAAACGGCATACATTTAAATTGGTACTGATATTCAGTCGTCACAAAAGCAGTATATTTTCGGCTAGGTCCATTTACGGGTATTTGATAGTATCCACTATTTAAGTCCAAATTGGAGAAAAACTTATACGATCTTGCAAGGTGCAACTGTTCTTTGATGTTCGGAGTAGGAAATATCTCACTCACGATTCAATTTTCTATAATCAACACGTAAGCGGATGCTATAATCCCTTTTCGGTATGTATACTCGTACAATGGGGTTTGCATACTCAGACGTTGAAAATTCAATAATATCATTCTCCAATAATTCATTTATAATTTTATGAACTGCCAACTTTTTGTGTTCAGCTATTCTATACGGTTGCTAAGCTATGGGTCGTGACGTTTTCACCGCAATATCCATTGTGATCATGTGAGTTTTACCAATATTACTGAATCCAGTTGAAAGAATATCACTAAACTCTTTTAGTAACAAAACTATTTCAAATCTTGCTTCCGACGCGTTTACTGGCTCCACAACTGTTTTACAGTCCGCTTTATTGCTTTGAGATTTAAAACATTCATTAATCTTACCACCGCTGATAGTAACGTAGATATGCTCATGGTTTAAGACATCTTGACCCAACAAGAAGTCGTGTTCTAAAAGGTCATTGCCTACAGCAAAAATTATTCATTAAATTATTATTAATTACCGTCATTGGTATCATCTATTACTACTTCTTTCATCATTTTTTACTTCGAAAACGTGAAACCTCCACATAGACCTTGTATTTTAAGTGCACATTCTTCCGCATTGTCATTGAAAATTTCCAACAAAGATTTTCTCATTATACTAGGGGGTCACTCTGTATCGCGTTTCGCATCGCAAAATTTGCGAAATCGCTAAATCGATACTCTGTAATGCGATATTCGCATTTATTTTTTTCCCCTTTCGCATTCGTCTTTTCCCTCTGTCGCATTTTCGCATTTTCGGCACTCTGTAACTCAAAAGCAAATGTCAATATGATGCGAAAGTAGCAAATTTCATTCGACAAGTGTTCAGCTCGGGCAAGTGTTTCAAAATGTAAGTTTAAAATGAAAATTCAAGATTTTATAGTTAATAATGATAATAATGTTTTTCAAGGGACAACAAATGCAAAAATGCGTACACAAAACCAGCGCAATTTGAAATTCTTGTCGAATTTATGGTTGAGCATCCGGATTTGGCAAAGGGGCTGCTCAATACAGTAAATGCAAAGAATGCAGCCAATAACTTATGGAAAAGGTTGGGAGAGGATTTAAATGCATCCGGGCCACCTTTGCGTGATGTTGTTGGATGGAAAAAAGTAAGTAGTGAGCATTGGATTTTTAAAATAATAAACTTACAATTGAATAATTTAAGGTATGGGCAGATTATAAAAATCATCTGAAGGCAAAATTTCGAAACGATGTTTGAGTTTTTGCCTTTCGTTAGAGATGTTCCACACATGCGAGTCATGGCACTTTACCCCAAATCTGGCATCAGCAGCTCTTATGACCATTTTATGATCACATACATATCTTTAAATAAATGTACTTTTATTAAAAAAGAAGTATGTGAATGGTAAAAAAATTACTTACAACCATGGCGTTCATACTGTGTTTCAGTTTTCTATTAAAATACAAATGCTCGTTGATGGTAGGCGTAATCATCTGTATGTGAGTACCATCTACTGCTCCAATAGTTCCCGGGATGCCGTATTTTTGGTAAAAATACCTTTTTGCCTCATTTTGCTCCTGTTGTGTCATTTGAAACACTCGCACAGAGAGTTTTTTCAATGGCGCGGCACAGCTCATGTAGACAAGTGGACATCGTTTGCTGCGCCAATCCTACATATTGGTCTTGTCCAATTTGGTGCTGGTAACCACCCTGGCCTAGTATTTTAAGCACCGCTGACAGCTTAACCACTGCTGGAATAGAGACGGATCTCTGGCCGGCTCTTAATTCTGGCGTTATCACATTCAAAACGTATATAAACGCTTCTTTGCTCAGACGAAAATTTTCAACAAAGCTGCAATTTTGAATATTAGCCAAATCTTCAATCCCAATATGTTTTCTTACCTTTTGTCACTGAGACTCATAACATCGGTATGATCTCGAATAATTCGCCGCCGCACTCTTTCGTTGCACTCAATTTCTTGGTCATCCCATAAAGCCACCGAATCCATTTTTCACAAAATAAAATTTTAATCACTTCACTACTGCTTTTTGTTTACTTTTCCACAGCTGTTTTAATATTTTTTGACGTTTCCCATTCAGTGTTGTTTCTTTTTGCAAAAATTCGCGAAAGCCAATGCGAACGCAGCACAGAGTACGAAATTGCTTTCGTATCGCATTTGGAGTTCGAATAGCATTGCGATGCGAAACGCGATACAGAGTGACCCCCCTGCATTCACTGCCTGTGTCAATAAGCGCTTTATATAGCTTTCCCGGAACATAGACATCTTTGCATTAACCTTCGGCACATTGAATATGCTGCACTTCCGCCTTACTTACGCCGCAATTAGTGGGTTCAGCTTTTCCATGTACTTTGTGACAATCTTCACTACGTTTACGTCGAAGGGGCTTAGAACAATTTATAGAAATATACCCCTCCTCATTGCATTTGAAACATGTAATTTTCTTGTCGTTTTAAGTAAACTGGTTCGTATCAGACTTCGGTTCATTTGCTGGCTTAATCTTAATCTTACGTGTAGTCATCAAATGATTTTTAAGATAATTATCTGCTGTTTCATGAAGCTGCTTCATTGTAGTAAACTGCACTGCTGCTTGCAATTCAGGATTTTTCAACCCAACTATGGTAAATTTTATAATTGCAGACTCACCTAATTTATACCGTCTTCCCAGCGCGTACATTCGAAAACAATACTCGACCACTTTTTCACCTTTGTTCCTAGTTGTTCGACTCATTTCATAGTGTGTATCAGCTTCATCAACATGAGTGCCAAACTCGTCAAGCATTTCTTTAGAAAATTCTCTCCAATTAGTGCAGGCACCTGTTTCGCATCTAACCAACATTTCGCTACACCCTTAATTTTTCCGAATACAGAATATATAGTAATAAGCACTTCTCATTCCATTGATACGCATCTATTGCAGCATTGACTCGATTAACAAACTGTTCCGCGGTGATTGGCTCATTTTTAGTAGGGTCATAATCTGTGCAATGTCTCCGAAATTTCCCGAACTGATAATTGATGTGGCAATACCGTCTCATTCACTCCTTCTCCGACCACATTGCTCACTTTCTCTGCATCGCTTACATTTAACACCGCATTCTGTGATATATTTGCTTCCGTTGACGTTTGCCTGCTTGAATTTTGCACTAACGCTGTCAAGTTCTATAGCATTGTTTTCAATACATCCACTTGCTTTTCCAGGGCTCTCTTGTCGCCCATATCGATCTAAAACTAATCCCTTCCATCTGGTGCCTCAATCAATCTCAGAGCCAATTCGTTTTTCGTTCCCGTCGTTGTTAGATTTCGTTGACGCAACAATTCCTTTAGCTGTAGCCCGTTTCTGTAACTTTTCGATATAATAACGAATGATTTGTTATCGCAAGACTCGTATCGATATCGTTATTAAAAGTGTTTCTGTAACACAAAAAATTCACCTTGCGATATGATTGTGGTGAGTTGTTAACATATCGATGGTACAATTGAAATGAAACAAACCACCTGTGATTTCTAGCGCGAAATTGTTTTGTTTACATTAAATAAAAGTTATAATTGCAATATTTATTATAAGGCCGTCATTAGTTTGCACATATTTTGATTAGTTAACAAGTAACTACAAAAATATCCATATTTATGCATACATATGCATAAATAGAATTCTTAATCTTCTTTACTGAAAAAAATGATGTTAGCGGCTACATTAATTGCTTTGGCAACTGACCAAAGGAACATGTTACGAGTTCATAGACGCCATTTAAGGGATGCAACAGACCCATTCCATTTACCAGAAGCTCGATTTGACGAGCTTTTTCGTTTTAAAAAAGAAGCTGCAATTGCTCTGTTGAGTGAAATAAGCCCTTTCATGAAAAATAGAGAAAGAGCAACTTTTGTTCCAAAGGCACTAAGAATGACTGCAGCACTGCATTAATATGCAACAGGATCGTTTTTAAGAGATGTTGGTCAGGATTTCGTTTGCTATTTAAGTAAAACAATGGTTTGTCGGTCTGTAAAAGAAGTTACGTACATCATAGAAGAAAATTTGATGTGCAAATATATTAAATTTCCAACTACATTGGAAAAACAAAACAGAATTAGACGAACGTGAGTAATTTAAAATTGATTAGTTTCTGCATTTTCATGTGTACGTGTTGGTCATTTCTTTTACAGCTTTTCTTCTGCTACTGGTTTTCCTGGGTGCATTGGTGCTATTGATTGCACGCAGATAAAAATTAAAAAGCCGACAGCCGATATTGAGAGTTGCTATATTAATAGAAAGGGATATTTTTCAAAAAATGTTCAATTAGTTTGCGACTACAACCTAAACATATTGGCTGTCAATGCACGTTATAGTGGTAGCACCCACGATGTTTTCGTATGGGAAAACAGTAAGTGCAAGGAGTTTTTGGAAAGACAATATAGCCTTGATATAAACATAAGTTGGCTGATTGGAGATTCGGGATATCCACTACAGCCATGGCTAATGACGCCGTTCCAAAATCCGGAAACGACTGGTCAACAAAATTTAAATTTTTGTCATATTCGGGCTCGAAACTGTGTAGAAAGACTAAATGGGGTCCTAAAAAAAGTATTCGCTTGCTTGTCACATGAACGTGGAGTTCTAGTTAATCCAGCATATGCTGGTTCAATAATTAACGCTTGCTTAACTTTGCATAATTTCAGATTGAAACATAATCTATCTATTCCCGACGTACGAGTATGTGTGACAACCAATTCAAATAGGGAAGCGGAATTTTCCGAAGCATATCGCTCAAACGATAGTATAGTAAATCAAGGAAGAAGGGTTCGGGAGACCATAGTACGAAATTATTTCAATTAATATTAAATAACTACATTTTCTGTTTTATTCCATATTTTAATTATTATTTAATTTATTAATTATATATATACATTTATATTATAAAACATCTTCTTTATTCAATAAAACAAACACTCAATTCTTCAATACAGCTGGTTTCAAAGATTCGTCGATCGACTTGAGTGTTTCCAATATTTCTATTAATAATTTTATTTGTGTATTATTGAGTTCTGTCTTTTTTTTATTTTGCTCCATAATGTGTTCTTTAATTTAAGCAAAGGAGCTGCTGAATGTGCTATTTTGGGCTCGTGGGGTCGAAGGTTTTGGATATGGCGCTGGCTTTGGAGTGTATGTTACCTCCTTTCCGTCTTCCTCGTCATTGGCGACTCTTGTTTGCAACTAGAATTATTATTTATATGTATAAACTATTTTTTTATAACCATATAACAACATTACTTCTGTAAAGCCCGCTTCTCTCGTTCTGCCGTCTCCCTCCACCATTGCTGATGGGAAGAACTGCAAAAGTTCTCCGTCAATTTCTTCCAGCGGTGCAGGTCCTTCGCCCGCAGGCAGATTGCCAGTTCTACTTTGAAACCTTTTAGTTTCTGCCTGCTGTTTTTTTACAGCGCACGTCCAGTCTGACCAAGTCTACAAAAAAGATATATTAAGATTTCATCATACTTGTTTAAAATGCACTCATAAACCTTTTTCCACTGCTCGGCTGTTTTGCAAGGTCCTCCAGCTGCGTTGAGGTCAACAGCAACGGCTTCCCACACATTACGGCTGAGCTTGGCGCCATTGGACCGCCAAAAATCCCCATTGCCACCTTATTATTTTCTTTCATTAAATCCAAAAGCTTTACCTTTCGGATTTTGGTTATTTTTCCAGCACTATTCTGTTTTGTGTTCTTATTTGCAATAACTGCAGATACAATCTTATTTATATATCAGTTCTTTTTCTGGTTATTAATCATATGAAATAAATTTATATATAAAATAATAATACAATAATAAAATATAATATAGACAAAAAATTAAATTATATTTCTCACAATTATTATCCTTCAGCTTATTCTTTTCTTGAGTTGTATCCTTCAGCTTTTTTTTGTTCATTTATATCTTTCACTTTCTTTTTGTTGAGTTGAATTGTTAGCAATATGTATATATTTTCCACCTTTATGGCTTTTCTTCACTTTTATTTGATTATTATTTATTTTTTTGATTGTTGATACACTTTGTCGTCGGTGTATTTTTCCAGCAATTATTTTAACTCGATTTCATTTTCGATTGGAAAAACCAATCCTATGTACAGGAATATGTGCAAGTGTATGTAAGTATGAAACTGATTTTCCGAATTTCGATAGAATATGATTTTATGTTTTCTAGTAATAAATGCATATGTTCTTGTTATATAACTGATTTACAAAGTTTTGTATATAAAACTGTATATAATGCTATAACATAACATATGTAACTACATATTAACCTTTATTTCCTATGGAAAAATGTAATTCAATCATAATTACATTCTAACGCATAATAAACCCCTTCATAATCGAAAATTTTAATAATCAAAGATCTATAAAAAAGTATTTAAAAATCGAAAAAATTTATTTTTTTTTAGGATAAATAAAGTTAAGTAAAACATATTTTAATATAAGGTGCGTCTTTGTGCCCATTATATATGACACTTACTAATAAAATGTCTACATGATATGTGCAGGACTTACCCAAGTCGACTTGATTGTATGTTTTTTCACAAACGCCATTCAAAATACTACAACCGGCAACTCATATATCTCTCGCCTTGACGAGTGAAAACTTCTTACTGCTTCATGATTCTTTGTGTGTGTGAACTTGTCTTTGGATGTGTACTCGCATGCACTTACGAGTATATAGGAAATACTTTGAATCAAATAACCGTTTTTGTCCTACGTTCCTGAATAATATTTGGGACATCTTTTGAGTTTTATTTTCTAATTATTTGCTGTTATAAGTTCTTCTATGCAACAGCATGTTTTATTATATATTGTTAATAAATTGGCCCACTGCACGGTGGCTAAAACGTGGCTATTTTTGGCATAAATTCAATTTTTTTTTGTTTAAAATTTAAAATCTGCTTTCGTTTTTTTGAATTCGTATACTCTAACGGTTATATAAACGTTTTTTTTTATAATTTTTATGTTGCACCCTGTTATTTTATGAATGGAAAAAGTCAGCTGTTTCAAGGTTGCATTATAAACAGAAAATGCGCGCGAAATTTTTACTAACTTTGGTCGTGAGTAAAACATTAATTGTAAACATTGTGAAAAAGTTTAAATATGGAAGAAGTTAGACAAGGTATGTAAAACAATTTGTGATATAGTTTAAAAAATAGTTGTGTGTTATTGTCTAGTAATTCAGTGTTTTGTTGGTGTGTTATTATAGGTCGAAACTAACAAACATACGTGTGTTGTGTGGAATATAACTTCTGTGTATAGAAAGGTATTTGCAATATTTCTTTTAAAAGTTATTAATCAAACTGTATATAATCAAACATCATTAACACTTTTTGCTCATTTTTGTTCCATTTGGGAAAAAACTTCATTTTGTAGTTTCATACGAGTTTTGCCATTCAACACTGCTTGAAGTTTGGAGCAGCAAAAATCGACAAGCAGATAGTGTAAAAGAATTTATTTTGGAGAAAATTAAACAGCAAAACTTATCAGATGATCAACATCAGTTAATTACAGAAAAAGTCAAGCAATTTATTGCTTTCATAAAATTAAATTTGCCAAAATGCAATCGAATACTTGACCGATTTAAAAAAAAACACTCGCGTTGGCTTTCATCCAATATAACTATTGAAATAAGTGATTGCGGCTTGCCCGGCAATAAACGAGGTCGGAGGCATTTAGACTATACTGATGCAAGGCCTCGTTTGAAGAGAAAGTTAGCATCTGAGCTTGCCGCAGAACAAAAACATTCAACACCTCTTTTATTGCACGCTGCTTCCGTTTCAGCTAAAAAATCAAACGAAAAACAAACTGCATTTGTGTTGAAAAAAGCTGTTGGCAACGAGAACATAACAGGAATTATAAGGAAACTGGAAAGGAGTGATCCGTTGCCAATAAGTGCTGATGAAGCATTAGCTTTTTTAATTGAAAATGGCTTTACAAAGCAGAAATACATTAACATGAAAGCATTAACAAGGACCATACAGCTGATCGCATACTTGAAATGCAGAAGGACGTCCTTGATGTTGCTGCACCAACACATTGCAAATTAATTGTCAGTTATGGTTTCGATGGTTCGACAGGACAGAGTTCATATAAACAACGTTTTGAATTGGATGAACATATTGGACTAGACCATTCACTCTTTGTGACAACCATAGTTCCATTGAAATTAATAGATGAGCTAAATAGAGTTATTTGGCTAAATAACTCTCCACAGTCTGTCAGATTCTGTCGGCCTCTAAAAATTGAATTTATAAAAGAAACTACTGAACTTATTTTAAGTGAAAATAGTAAGTTAGATATTCAAATTAAAAACATCCAAGAACACATCTATGTACACAAGGGCAAAAACATTCTTGTTAAATATGAAGCACATATGACTCTTATAGATGGTAAAGTTCTGAATATTTTAACTGGTACCAACTCATGTCAATCCTGCCCACTATGTGGTGCTAAGCCAAATCAACTGTTAAAAACCCATGACTTTAACTCAAAAATCTTTGGCGTTAAACCAAATAATCTTAAATATGGCGTAAGCCCTTTACATGCATGGATCAGATTTTTTGAATTTGTATTAAAAATCTCGTATAGAATGGAATTAAAGATATGGCGTGTTAAAAATGATGACAAAGACAAAGTCTCTTTGCGAAAACAGTACCTTCAAGAAAGGTTGTGGACGGAAATGGGTCTCAATGTAGACAAACCCAAACAAAATGGCAGTGGAAATAGCAACGATGGAAATACTGCAAGAAGAGCATTTAGAAATGTTGAGCTTTTATCTTCCATTTTAAATTTCGATTTAAATATTCTCAAACACTTTTACATTATATTGATTGCCATCTCTTGTGAATATAAGATTGATACAGAAAAATTCAAAAACTTTTGTGGCCAAACATTCAATATGTATTTTGAAAAGTATTCTTGGTATCCAATGTCTCCAACTGTGCACAAAATTTTGGTACATGGGCACCAAATAATGGATACTTGCATACTTCCTGTTGGAGTTCTAGGCGAAAATGCATCAGAAGCGAGAAACAAGCTTTATAAAAGCGACAGGAGATCGCATGCAAGGAATTGTAGCCGATTGGATAACATGACAGACGTTTTTAATAGCGCATTGGATTCTTCAGACCCATTAATGTCCACCCTAAGTTTAACAAAACGAAAAAATACCAACAAAAAGAACAGCCTGCCCAGAGAAGTCATTGCCCTTTTCGAAACACCTGGTATTGACTTTTCAGACACATTAAAAGGTGATTAAAATGAAAATGAAGCAGAAGACGATGAGGCCGACGAAATTGACAGTTTTGGACTGGAGAATATTGAGTTGGAAGAAGAAAATGAAGACGATTAAGTTAGAAAATCTATATTCATATATGGTTTGTAAAATGACAAAGGCATATTAGAATTTGTCTCATATGATTTTTTTTCAGGGATCCGGTTGAGCCAACCTTACTTTAATTCAACTTACCTTTATTCAACTATCTTATTCAATAATTTAAGCTTTAACAAAGTTTCTGGAAAATAAAATGTAAGCCTAATTTAAATATCTCCGGTCTTTGAAGGGTTAATGAGCAGTTTTATACCTTAACAAAAAGGCTGAAGCCTTGTCTATCATCTGAGTCTACCAAAAAAATAAACACATTAAACTTAAGTGGCTTCTCCAAAAAGTGAGGTTAAGAAATTGTTTTTTTAGTAATGGCCCCTAATGGGTTAATAAAATAAAATTTTTTTAGATGCAAACTTACAGTTTCTTGAAACAGCTTTCTAGTGATATATATTTCAAATAACGAAAATAAAAAAAGCCGAGGTGCACCCATGCCGAATTTATGCCAAAACCTGACCTAATGTTTTAATGGGTAGGCGGAACAAGGCGTGGTCCAAATAAAAAACAAAAAAAAAACCAAAATTCCATTTTTGTGTTAGTTAAATTCGCGCAAAATTTTAAAGGTCTAGCTTTAAAACTACAATTAATGCCAAAAATATCGCTATTTTGCCCATAGTGCACTGTCTGCTCGCAGTGGAGTAATACTTTTTGTGTGCTCGCAGTGGGGAAAATATTTTAGTGTCACTGTTGTATTTAAATTGTTAGTTTAAAATGTTATTGCGGTTTGTTCTTCCTTCGTATACATTTCTTGCGGGATTCATATATTGGAAATTGACACCTGTCAATAAGCCACTAGGTATTGCGGGGAAGAAAAATAAATTTAGTGTTTTTATTTGAAGTTTGATTACCGAAGGAGGAAGAAACTGCGGTAAGACCAATAATATATTTTTTGTATTCTGTGTAACTATTTGTGTATTCTTTGGACAGAAATAAACCACTATCAACTGCCATCTACGAGGTGTGATCAATAAAGAACAGTTAATGTGTGATCAAAAAATAAAGTATTTATTTATTCATCAACAACTATCTTGTCCCCTTTAAAGTAATTCCCTCAGATATAATACACTTATGCCAGCGTTTTTTCCAATCCTCGAAACACTTCTGAAACGCTTTTTTTGGTATCGCCTACAGCTCCTGTTTCGATTTTTCTTTTATCTCCTCAATCGTAGCAAAACGCTTTCCTTTCGTCGGTGTCTTCAGTTTTGGAAAGAGGAAAAAGTCAGCGGGGGCCAAGTCCGGTTAATACTGTGGTTGAGGCATGATAACGGTTTTGTTTTTGGCCAAAAAATTACGCACAAGCATCGATGTGTGAGCTAGTGCGTTATCATGGTGCAAATCCATGATTGGTTTTTCCACAATTCTGGGCGTTTCTGACGAATTGCTTCTCGCAAACGGCGCATAACTTCAAGGTAGTATTCCTTGTTGACCGTACGACCTTGTGGCAAGAATTCATGATGCACCACGCCATTGCAATCAAAGAAAACTGTCAGCAAAACCTTTACGTTCGACCGAACTTGACGTGCTTTTTTCGGTCTTGGCTCATCTGGACGTTTCCATTGGGATGATTGGGCTTTGGTTTCAATGTCATAGCCATAGACCCACGATTCGTCACCAGCTATGATCTTTTTGAGGAAATCTGGATCGTCGTTGACGATGTTCAACAGCTCCTGAGCGATGTCCATGCGACGTTGTTTTTGCTCAAAATTTAGCAATTTTGGAACAATCTTCGCTGCCGCACGTTTCATGCCTAGAACATCCGTAAAAATTGCTTGACATGAGCCGAACGATATGCCAACATCATCAGCAACATTTCTGATAGTGATTCGACGATTATCCAAAATCATTTTCAATGTTTTCATCGGTTGTTGACGTGCTCGGGCGACCAGGACGAGCATCGTCATTGACATCTTCTCGGCCGTCCTTAAACCGGTTATACCACAATTGAACTTGTGTTCTGCTCATAGTAGACTCGCCAAAGGCCATAGTCAACATTTCCAATGTCCTTGCGCATTTAATTTCATTTTTTTACACAAAACTGAATACAGTTACTTTGATCCATTTTTTTCGAATAGTACAAAATCGAAGAGCACACCAAAACTCGACTAACCTTTTTATCTGTCAAAAACAAACTGACAATCCCAAATAGTTGATATTGCCAACATATATAACAGACATGTGTACCAACATAACAGACAAAAAAAAAATGCGAACATCGAACATACGTAGCTCACGAAAAGATGAAAATAACGGTTATCTTTTGATCACACCTCGTATATGTTTTATTGTCCGGATTTTTCATGGTTCCGTTAACTTTGCACTCTCCTTTTAAACTAGAACATTTTTATTTCGCAATTTGCAACAGTTGCCGCCTATGTGTTAAAATTGTGTTTTAAATTGTGTGCCAGCTTGCTGTTTGTATGATCAACTTGTGTCACTATCTGTGTACGTTTCTGTTTGATAATTTGTTATATTTCTTGTAAGCGTAATGAAACGCACTCCCCCAAGAAAGAGCCCACACCTCCAGTCAAGAGAATCACCTCAACAATACACATCGCTAGTGCCCCAGCGATAGTTACCAGTGCCGTAGAACATAATTCACCAACACAGACTGCCAAACCTATGAGTGCCAGCATGGACAATTCTGCAGCGCAGCCAGAAACTGCCGCTACCAGTGCCAAGCCACATTATGCTACAGCGCGGCCAGCACCCGCCGCCTCCACCAGTGCAATGCAAGCGCAAATGAGTCAAATTGAATAACAGATTAACAAAGTACGAAGCAAGAGGAATACGAAGAACGAATTAGCGAGACTACCGCTGTCTCTTCTAATGCCGCCCCGTCAAAATCGGTTGCACCGCCGTCAACCATAATGGAGACAAGGAACGGCACTTTATATAACAGAGTGTGTGAAAAGCAATCAGACCCATTTAGTCAGTGCAAAAGTGCAAATACGAACAATTATGCCATATCGGAGGCAGCATTGAGCAATGTATACACGCCGGCAGTGACCTTGCCGCGCAAATTTCAAGACTTGCCTGAATTTATTGAGAAACCTGAAAATGGGCCTATATTTTTTACTTCATATACACAATCCACTAACGCCTATAATTACAGCAACTTTGAGAATAACCAGCGGCTAATAAAGGGTTTGAGGGCGAGGCCAGAGACACGGTGAAGTCGTTGCTAATCCATCCCGACAACGTAAACGCTGTCATACAACATCTGAAATTTCGTTATGGTCGGCCAGAAAAACGAATAGGCAGCCAGCTACAACAAATCAAGGAAATAGCGCCGATAAACGGGGGCGCAGTTATGCGAATAATACCGTTTTCGGTGAAGGCGAAAAACCTCACCGTGTTTTTACACAGTGCAAACGCCCAACAACACTTGGCTAATCCCATTCTGCTGGAAGAGCTCGTCGGGAAACTCCCCATGAACAGGAGATTGGACTGGGCACGATATGCTGCGCAAATACAGCCGTTTCCTATGGTGGTTGATTTCAGTGATTGGATACAGGAAATCGTAAACCTAATTTGTTCTGTGCACACAAAAGAAAATCGCGACATAAGACGGCGACCAGTGTTGCACGCCAATGAAGTCCGTCAGACTAAAATGCTTGTCCAATATGTCAGGGAGCGCATAAAACTGAAGCCTGCACAAAATTTGATGTATATACTGTCTCAGAAAGATGAGTAAGTGCTAAGCGCCACCGTCTGTGCTTCACATGCCTAGGTACTGGTCATGCCACACGGGACTTCCGACTAACTAAAAGGTGTCTATAAAAGTGTTGCCAACTAAAACATCATATAATGCTTCATGACAGTTCGTATGAACACGCCGCCGTACGTAATGATAACTATCGATAGAAGAATTCTGAGCTGCAAAGCAAAATTTGAACGCCACAAAATACTATTTAGAATTTTGCCAGTAACGATTACATGTGGCTGGCAGATGCTCCAACACATATGCTCTTTTGACGAAGCCTTTTCAGTTTCGTTGATCGATACCACTCTAGTTGCCGAATTGGGTATTCGTGGTGAACAGAGTAACCTGAACGTTACGTGGTTCGGCAATAAAGCGTCCTCCGAGGTTGCAACTGTCGTCAATTTCGAAGTTAGTGTTATCGGTATGAACAAGCGATTTGCAATGAGCAACATATATGGAGTTTCAAATCTGAGCCTGACCACGCAAACGGTAAACGAAAGTGACCTATCAAGGAAGGGTAGACGAGGTCCGAAGTTGCAGTCGTTCAGCAGTATGAAGCCAATATTGCTAATTGGCTTAGACCACTGCAATCTAGGGTTACCGAAAGAAAGTATATCGCAACGAAGCGGACCGTATGCTGCTTATACTAAGGTCGGATGGGTAGTGTATGGCCCAACAAACGTGTTTCACTATCCACTTGTCAAGTGATCAGGTGTTACATGAACTAGTCGCTAGCTATTTCGATATGGAGAACTTTGGTGTCAGAGTCGCACCGGCGGTAGAAAGCGCAGAGGACGCCCGCGCAAAGGCTCTGTTAAAAGCAACAACAGTAAAGGTGGGCGACAGATTTCAAACCTCGTTGCGACTAAAACTTGGTACTCAAGTACAATCGTTTCAACTAAAACTTGGTACTTGCCGCACTTCGTCGTTACAAATCCGAACAAGCCGAGCAAACTTCGCCTCGTATTTGATGCCGCTGCTGAGTCTAATGGAATTTGTTTGAATACACAGCTGCTAAAGGGGTCACAAGAGTTCCAACCGATGACAACAGTATTTTTTAACTTCCGTGAGAGGGCAATTGCAGTCTGCGGATACATAAAGGAAATGTTTCACCAAGTGCTTGTTAAACATGAGGACCGACATGCCCAGAGGTTACTGTGGCGCAATGGAGATGATATTCGTCAGCCCGATATATACGAAATGTTGCGGGCGACATTCGGTTCACCATGTTCTCCTTGCGCAGCGCAATATGTAAAAAACACAAATGCTTTAGCCCACAGTAAATATGACCGACGCGCTATAGAGTCCATATTGCAGCATCACTACATCGACGACTTTGTTGATAGCATCAATACTGACACCCAAGTGATACGTTTGATAGAACAAGTACGAGGGATCCATAAAAACGCAAGATTGGAGCTGCGCAAATTCACTTCAATCTCGTCTGAAGTGCTTAATGCAATAAATGCTGACCCTACTGCCACAAACCAAGGAAATAGAGTCCTTTCTACTGAAAAGATCCTCGGAATGTATTGGAAACCAACGAGCGACACCTTCGAATTTCAACTTAAAATTCATCAAGTTAATGCAGATGTTATTGGGATTTTTGAGTCAACTAAGGATAATTTCCAAACTTATGATGCGTGAAGTCTGGCGCCAAAATGTCAAGTGGGATGCACAATGCGAATCTCAAGATATTATCTCACCTCACCAGCCATGAGCGAAGCAGAGCTTCATCTTTTCGTGGATGCTAGCGAAGAAGCCTTCGCCGCCGTAGCCTATTGGAGAGTGGTCTATTCCAATGGTGATGTAGGAGTTCACATTGTATGCGTCTGACAATTCCTCGCCTGGAACTACAAGCCGGCATGTTAGGTGTGCGACTTATGAAAATGATCATCGATGGGCACTCCATTGTTATAGCTCGACGTAGACTATGGTGCGACTCTGCAACAGTTCTGCAATGGATTGCTTCGGAACATCGTCGCTATAAACCATTTGTTGCTCACCGGGTAGCTGAAATTTTGGCAGAGTCAGAAGTGATCGACTGGAGGTGGGTACATGCAGAGGATAATATAGCAGACAAAGCTACACGATCGAATAATAACATCGACTTTGGCATTTCATCCAGATGGTTGCAGGGCCCTACTTTCCTACGAGGAAAGGATAACACACGGCCAAATTTTAAAATAATTTCAGGGTAATGTGAAAGAAGAACTACGATCTCTCCCATACAAAGCTCAATACCGCAAACCTGTTGAGCAACTTTTGCAAACAGGTATACAAGCTTTTGAATTGGATGCCGCAGAGCACTCGCTATGCCGACTGGCTCAGCCTGAAACGTATTCTTTTGAATGAGAGCTGATTCGAAATGGCAAGGGAGTGCCAGTGAATAGTGAGTTGCACAGCCTATGTCCATATCTAGACGAAAATGCGTGTTTTCGGGCGCCTTGATGCGGCAAGCTGGCTACCTTACTGGCTATTATACTGCTGCCGTGCTGTCCGCTCACATTGTTGTTCGTCAAACGATACCACTGCCTAATGAAGCATCACAATGTAGAAGCAGCCTTATGTGAGATTCGTCGAAAACGCTATCGCGCACTGTAAGACGTGCCAGTTGATGAGGACCACACCAAATGAGCCAATGATGGGTCCTCTACCTAAGGGTAGACTAATGCCATTTGTCAGGCCCTTTACATTTACAGGCCTTGATTATTTGGGACCGGTAATGGTCACAATCGGACGACGTACCGAAAAACGTTGGGTAGCCTTGTTCACCTGCCTTACGGCTCGAACTAGCGATTTGGAGATGGCTTATGATTTGTCAACAGATGCATGCATTTTTTGCATACAAAACTTCGTAAATTGCAGTGGAGTGCCAATGCGGATTCGAAGCGACAACGGGAAGAATTTTGTGGGAGCCAACGGAGAAGCGATGCGATTCTCTGAGGTTTTTGATACTGGTCGCGTATTAAATGAGATGACGATGAAGGGAGTGGAATGGCTGATCAACTGCCCTTTGAACCCATCTGCAGGTGGTGCCTGGGAGCGCATGGTCCAGTACGTAAAGAGGGCTGTACGTCATACACTCCAAGTAACCGCTCCTCGAGAGCATACACTCAAATGTCTCCTGATTGAAGCCGAAAATGTAGTCAATTCTAGGCCACTAACGCACCTGCCTATTACGGTTGAAGGAGAGCCGCTTCCACCAAATTATTTCCTGCTTGGATTGGCAAACACTGCACAAATGCCAGTGTGCACAATATATGTGAACAACCGATTGTATTACGGAAGAAGTGGCGAATTGCGCGAAACTTGAGGGACAGGTTTTGGAAGCCATGGGAGAATATTTACCAACACTGACGCGCCGGGTGAAGTGGTGTGTTAGAAACACTCCACTGATGGAAAGTGATTTGTTATTCATCCTAATGTGCCTAGAAAACAATGGCGTCGAGGGAAGGTGTTAAAGGTCTACCGTGGAAGTGATGGTTTCGTACGACGTGCAGATGTGCGCACTGGTAACGGACTCATTACAAGAGCAACATCGAAGTTAGCTGTACTGGAAGTGAAATAAGTAAATCCGGGCCGATTCATGGGGACGGGGGTGTTACTAGTTAGGCCCACTGCCTGCTCGCAGTAGAGTAATACTTTTAAGTTTCACTGTGTGCTCGTAGTGAGGAAAATATTTTAGTCTCACTGTAGTATTTAAATTGTTAGTGTAAAATCTTATTGCGGTTTGTTTCTTTTTCGTGTACATTTCTTGCGGGTTCCATGTATTGGAAATTGATCAAAACGATGTCAATTAGCCACTAGGTATTGCGGGGAAGAAAACTAAATTTAGTTTTCTGATTTGAAGTTTGATTACCGAAGGAATTAGAAACTGCGGTAAGACCAATAATATATTTTTTGTATTCTGTGTAACTATTTGTGTATTCTTTGGACAGAAATAAACCACTATCAACTGCCATCTACGAGGTGTGATCAATAAAGAACAGTTATTGTGTGATCAAAAAATAAAGTATTTATTTATTCATCAACAACTATCTTGTCCCCTTTAAAGTAATTCCCCTCAGATATAATACACTTATGCCAGCGTTTTTTCCAATCCTCGAAACACTTCTGAAACGCTTTTTTTGGTATCGCCTACAGCTCCTGTTTCGATTTAATACTGTGGTTGAGGCATGATAACGGTTTTGTTTTTGGCCAAAAAATTAAGCACAAGCATCGATGTGTGAGCTAGTGCGTTATCATGGTGCAAATCCATGATTGGTTTTTCCACAATTCTGGGCGTTTCTGACGAATTGCTTCTCGCAAACGGCGCATAACTTCAAGGTAGTATTCCTTGTTGACCGTACGACCTTGTGGCAAGAATTCATGATGCACCACGCCATTGCAATCAAAGAAAACTGTCAGCAAAACCTTTACGTTCGACCGAACTTGACGTGCTTTTTTCGGTCTTGGCTCATCTGGACGTTTCCATTGGGATGATTGGGCTTTGGTTTCAATGTCATAGCCATAGACCCACGATTCGTCACCAGCTATGATCTTTTTGAGGAAATCTGGATCGTCGTTGACGATGTTCAACAGCTCCTGAGCGATGTAAATGCGACGTTGTTTTTGCTCAAAATTTAGCAATTTTGGAACAATCTTCGCTGCCGCACGTTTCATGCCTAGAACATCCGTAAAAATTGCTTGGCATGAGCCGAACGATATGCCAACATCATCAGCAACCTTTCTGATAGTGATTCGACGATTATCCAAAATCATTTTCAATGTTTTCATCGGTTGTTGACGTGCTCGGGCGACCAGGACGAGCATCGTCATTGACATCTTCTCGGCCGTCCTTAAACCGGTTATACCACAATTGAACTTGTGTTCTGCTCATAGTAGACTCGCCAAAGGCCATAGTCAACATTTCAAATGTCCTTGCGCATTTAATTTCATTTTTTACACAAAACTGAATACAGTTTCTTTGATCCATTTTTTTCGAATAGTACAAAATCGAAGAGCACACCAAAACACGACTAACCTTTTTATCAGTCAAAAACAAACTGACAATCCAAAATGGTTGGTATTGCCAACATATATAACAGACATGTGTACCAACATAACAGAAAAAAAAATGCGAACATCGAACATTCGTAGCTCACGAAAATATGAAAATAACGGTTATCTTTTGATCACACCTCGTATATGTTTTATTGTCCGGATTTTTCATGGTTCCGTTAACTTTGCACTCTCCTTTTAAACTAGAACATTTTTATTTCGCAATTTGCAACAGTTGCCGCCTATGTGTTAAAATTGTGTTTTAAATTGTGTGCCAGCTTGCTGTTTGTATGATCAACTTGTGTCACTAACTGTGTACGTTTCTGTTTGATAATTTTTTATATTTCTTGTAAGCGTAATGAAACGCACTCCCCCAAGAAAGAACCCACACCTCCAGTCAAGAGAATCACCTCAACAATACACATCGCTAGTGCCCCAACAGAAGCCGTACCAGCGATAGTTACCAGTGCCGTAGAACATATTGCACCAACACAGACTGCCAAACCTATGAGTGCCAGCATGGACAATTCTGCAGCGCAGCCAGAAACTGCCGCTACCAGTGCCAACCCGCATTATGCTACAGCGCGGCCAGCACCCGCCGCCTCCACCAGTGCAATGCAAGCGCAAATGAGTCAAATTGAATAACAGATTAACAAAGTACGAAGCAAGAGGAATACGAAGAACGAATTAGCGAGACTACCGCTGTCTCTTCTAATGCCGCCCCGTCAAAATCGGTTGCACCGCCGTCAACCATAATGGAGACAAGGAACGGCACTCCATATAACAGAGTGTGTGAAAAGCAATCAGACCCATTTAGTCAGTGCAAAAGTGCAAATACGAACAATTATGCCATATCGGAGGCAGCATTGAGCAATATATACACGCCGGCAGTGACCTTGCCGCGCAAATTTCAAGACTTGCCTGAATTTATTGAGAAACCTGAAAATGGGCCTATATTTTTTACTTCATATACACAATCCACTAACGCCTATAATTACAGCAACTTTGAGAATAACCAGCGGCTAATAAAGGGTTTGAGGGCGAGGCCAGAGAGACGGTGAAGTCGTTGCTAATCCATCCCGACAACGTAAACGCTGTCATACAACATCTGAAATTTCGTTATGGTCGGCCAGAAAAACGAATAGGCAGCCAGCTACAACAAATCAAGGAAATAGCGCCGATAAACGGGGGCGCAGTTATGCGAATAATACCGTTTTCGGTGAAGGCGAAAAACCTCGCCGTGTTTTTACACAGTGCAAACGCCCAACAACACTTGGCTAATCCCATTCTGCTGGAAAAGCTCGTCGGGAAACTCCCCATGAACAGGAGATTGGACTGGGCACGATATGCTGCGCAAATACAGCCGTTTCCTATGGTGGTTGATTTCAGTGATTGGATACAGGAAATCGTAAACCTAATTTGTTCTGTGCACACAAAAGAAAATCGCGACATAAGACGGCGACCAGTGTTGCACGCCAATGAAGTCCGTCAGACTAAAATGCTTGTCCAATATGTCAGGGAGCGCATAAAACTGAAGCCTGCACAAAATTTGATGTATATACTGTCTCAGAAAGATGAGTAAGTGCTAAGCGCCACCGTCTGTGCTTCACATGCCTAGGTACTGGTCATGCCACACGGGACTTCCGACTAACTAAAAGGTGTCTATAAAATGGTTGCCAACTAAAACATCATATAATGCTTCATGACAGTTCGTATGAACACGCCGCCGTACGTAATGATAACTATCGATAGAAGAATTCTGAGCTGCAAAGCAAAATTTGAACGCCACAAAATACTATTTAGAATTTTGCCAGTAACGATTACATGTGGCTGGCAGATGCTCCAACACATATGCTCTTTTGACGAAGCCTTTTCAGTTTCGATGATCGATACCACTCTAGTTGCCGAATTGGGTATTCGTGGTGAACAGAGTAACCTGAACGTTACGTGGTTCGGCAATAAAGCGTCCTCCGAGGTTGCAACTGTCGTCAATTTCGAAGTTAGTGTTATCGGTATGAACAAGCGATTTGCAATGAGCAACATATATGGAGTTTCAAATCTGAGCCTGACCACGCAAACGGTAAACGAAAGTGACCTATCAAGGAAGGGTAGACGAGGTCCGAAGTTGCAGTCGTTCAGCAGTATGAAGCCAATATTGCTAATTGGCTTAGACCACTGCAATCTAGGGTTACCGAAAGAAAGTATATCGCAACGAAGCGGACCGTATGCTGCTTATACTAAGGTCGGATGGGTAGTGTATGGCCCAACAAACGTGTTTCACTATCCACTTGTCAAGTGATCAGGTGTTACATGAACTAGTCGCTAGCTATTTCGATATGGAGAACTTTGGTGTCAGAGTCGCACCGGCGGTAGAAAGCGCAGAGGACGCCCGCGCAAAGGCTCTGTTAAAAGCAACAACAGTAAAGGTGGGCGACAGATTTCAAACCTCGTTGCGACTAAAACTTGGTACTCAAGTACAATCGTTTCAACTAAAACTTGGTACTTGCCGCACTTCGTCGTTACAAATCCGAACAAGCCGAGCAAACTTCGCCTCGTATTTGATGCCGCTGCTGAGTCTAATGGAATTTGTTTGAATACACAGCTGCTAAAGGGGTCACAAGAGTACCAACCGATGACAACAGTATTTTTTAACTTCCGTGAGAGGGCAATTGCAGTCTGCGGATACATAAAGGAAATGTTTCACCAAGTGCTTGTTAAACATGAGGACCGACATGCCCAGAGGTTACTGTGGCGCAATGGAGATGATATTCGTCAGCCCGATATATACGAAATGTTGCGGGCGACATTCGGTTCACCATGTTCTCCTTGCGCAGCGCAATATGTAAAAAACACAAATGCTTTAGCCCACAGTAAATATGACCGACGCGCTATAGAGTCCATATTGCAGCATCACTACATCGACGACTTTGTTGATAGCATCAATACTGACACCCAAATGATACGTTTGATAGAACAAGTACGAGAGATCCATAAAAACGTAAGATTCGAGCTGCGCAAATTCACTTCAATCTCGTCTGAAGTGCTTAATGCAATAAATGCTGACCCTACTGCCACAAACCAAGGAAATAGAGTCCTTTCTGCTGAAAAGATCCTCGGAATGTATTGGAAACCAACGAGCGACACCTTCGAATTTCAACTTAAATTTCATCAAGTTAATGCAGATGTTATTGGGATTTTTGAGTCAACTAAGGATAATTTCCAAACTTATGATGCGTAAAGTCTAGCGCCAAAATGTCAAGTGGGATGCACAATGCGAATCTCAAGATATTATCTCACCTCACCAGCCATGAGCGAAGCAGAGCTTCATCTTTTCGTGGATGCTAGCGAAGAAACCTTTGCCGCCGTAGCCTATTGGAGAGTGGTCTATTCCAATGGTGATGTAGGAGTTCACATTGTATGCGTCTGACAATTCCTCGCCTGGAACTACAAGCCGGCATGTTAGGTGTGCGACTTATGAAAATGATCATCGATGGGCATTCCATTGTTATAGCTCGACGTAGACTATGGTGCGACTCTGCAACAGTTCTGCAATGGATTGCTTCGGAACATCGTCGCTATAAACCATTTGTTGCTCACCGGGTAGCTGAAATTTTGGCAGAGTCAGAAGTGATCGACTGGAGGTGGGTACATGCAGAGGATAATATAGCAGACAAAGCTACACGATCGAATAATAACATCGACTTTGGCATTTTATCCAGATGGTTGCAGGGCCCTACTTTCCTACGAGGAAAGGATAACACACGGCCAAATTTTAAAATAATTTCAGGGTAATGTGAAAGAAGAACTACGATCTCTCCGATACAAAGCTCAATACCGCAAACCTGTTGAGCAACTTTTGCAAACAGGTATACAAGCTTTTGAATTGGATGCCGCAGAGCACTCGCTATGCCGACTGGCTCAGCCTGAAACGTACTCTTTTGAATGAGAGCTGATTCGAAATGGCAAGGGAGTGCCAGTGAATAGTGAGTTGCACAGCCTATGTCCATATCTAGACGAAAATGCGTGTTTTCGGACGCCTTGATGCGGCAAGCTGGCTACCTTACTGGCTATTATACTGCTGCCGTGCTGTCCGCTCACATTGTTGTTCGTCAAACGATACCACTGCCTAATGAAGCATCACAACGTAGAAGCAGCCTTATGAGAGATTCGTCGAAAACGCTATGGCGCACTGTAAGACGTGCCAGTTGATGAGGACCACACCAAATGAGCCAATGATGGGTCCTCTACGTAAGGGTAGACTAATGCCATTTGTCAGGCCCTTTACATTTACAGGCCTTGATTATTTGGGACCGGTAATGGTCACAATCGGACGACGTACCGAAAAACGTTGGGTAGCCTTGTTCACCTGCCTTACGGCTCGAACTAGCGATTTGGAGATGGCTTATGATTTGTCAACAGATGCATGCATTTTTTGCATACAAAACTTCGGAAATCGCAGTGGAGTGCCAATGCGGATTCGAAGCGACAACGGGAAGAATTTTGTGGAAGCCAACGGAGAAGCGATGCGATTCTCTGAGGTTTTTGATACTGGTCGCGTATTAAATGAGATGACGATGAAGGGAGTGGAATGGCTGTTCAACTGCCCTTTGAACCCATCTCCAGGTGGTGCCTGGGAGCGCATGGTCCAGTACGTAAAGAGGGCTGTACGTCATACACTCCAAGTAACCGCTCCTCGAGAGCATACACTCAAATGTCTCCTGATTGAAGCCGAAAATGTAGTCAATTCTAGGCCACTAACGCACCTGCCTATTACGGTTGAAGGAGAGCCGCTTCCACCAAATTATTTCCTGCTTGGATTGGCAAACACTGCACAAACGCCAGTGTGCACAATATATGTGAACAACCGATTGTATTACGGAAGAAGTGGCGAATTGCGCGAAACTTGAGTGACAGGTTTTGGAAGCGATGGGAGAATATTTACCAACACTGACGCGCCGGGTGAAGTGGTGTGTTAGAAACACTCCACTGATGGAAAGTGATTTGTTATTCATCCTAATGTGCCTAGAAAACAATGGCGTCGAGGGAAGGTGTTAAAGGTCTACCGTGGAAGTGATGGTGTCGTACGACGTGCAGATGTGCGCACTGGTAATGGACTCATTACAAGAGCAACATTGAAGTTAGCTGTACTGGAAGTGAAATAAGTAAATCCGGGCCGATTCATGGGGACGGGGGTGTTACTAGTTAGGCCCACTGCCTGCTCGCAGTAGAGTAATACTTTTAAGTTTCACTGTGTGCTCGTAGTGAGGAAAATATTTTAGTGTCACTGTAGTATTTAAATTGTTAGTGTAAAATCTTATTGCGGTTTGTTTCTTTTTCGTGTACATTTCTTGCGGGTTCCATGTATTGGAAATTGATCAAAACGATGTCAATTAGCCACTAGGTATTGCGGGGAAGAAAACTAAATTTAGTTTTCTGATTTGAAGTTTGATTACCGAAGGAATTAGAAACTGCGGTAAGACCAATAATATATTTTATGTATACTTTGTAACTATTTGTGTATTTTTTGGACAGAAATAAACCACTATCAACTGCCATCTATATGTTTTATTTTCCGGATTTTGCATGGTTGCGTTAGCTTTGCACTCTCCTTTTAAATTTCATCATATATTATATAATTTATATTTTTATAAAATAAATAGCAAAAATTGTAATTCATTTGCAAAATTTTTGCTTTTCCAACTATAAGAATAAAACCCAATCTAACAACTTGCTTAATATAGCATATACGGGAATACAAATACTGCCTGAAATTGCAAATTAATGGATGAAGAAAATGTTTGATTGGATTCGATTTTGTGAAATTTCTGATAGTTTTCAAAGGAAATACGGCAATCTTCTCAATCAAAAGCATCAGAAAACAAACATCAACAAAAATATTGAAATGGTAAAAATCCTCACACAATTTCATGCGCAAATGAATTTATTTCTGTGAGTTAAGAACAGTTATGACTATTTTTAGAAAATGTAAATTTCATGGCTGCAGTGTTCTGCTATACCATCTGTAAAATAATTTAATACAGGACAATCTATTTTAAATTACAGGACAATCTATTTAAATTATTTTATTAGCTTGCTTTAAAAAAAAAGAGTAACAATTAAAAAAGCAGAAAAAAATACATTTCTCAGCGGGCTTGTAACCGGAATCATAAAATTGACAGACGAACGCTATACCGCCTGCGCTACTAATAATTGTAAATTTCTGAATAATTTTGCGACATTTTAAGGAGTCAAACTGTTTACTGGGCGTCATTATATACAACAGCAAAAAGCTAATTCATTTTTGTGCCTTTGCCTAACATTGGCCACGATGCAGTTTCATATATGGAAATATTCAAAATGAAATTAAAGTAATAATAAGCGTATTCGATTCGAAACTTGTATCAAGCTTGTATCGAGTTGTGTGAATAAAACAGCAAACAAGTAAGTTGTATACTTGGCAGCACTGTTTCCAAAAAAAAAACACTGAAATATAATCAGTGAAATTTTCATGGGAAATTCTTAATCTCGTTTGTTTTCAAGCAATTTTCAATTTGGAAGCATTTTTATCGAGAATAGAGAAACTCGCTCGCATAGTCTTGTCTTTCTTTCAGTGCACCCGTTGCTTCCAAAATGAATTAATAAGAGTGGAGAAGAACTTGAAAACAATGAGCAGAGAAACAAATGGGTATCGAAACATACAAAATGAAAGTCCGTGCGAGTATGGGTAAATACATCGGATGCAACGAGTATGTCGTATGAATCAAGAATGATAGAAAAAACGATTAATACGTCCCGCGCAGAAAATTTAAATGTTCTGCGCATGTAGCACAAACGACGTCCGGCTATCTGTGTTCCTATTGGTTAATAATTTCCAGCCGTCAAACTCAAAATATTTCTGTAAATATAATTGTGGGACAATTTATTATATTTTTTTTTTCAAATTATTTGATAGTGAAAAATGAAAAAAAATAAATTTTTTAATTACGTTTTTCTTTTATGGAATTTTTTCTTTCATACAGTGGTATTTTGAGAAATCTCTCTATTAAATAATCTCATTATAAGTATAGCACGCCATAAGACTTTACTTAATCAAGTCTATGGCATCCATCCTTTTGAGATGCTTGAGGTGCACCTACAAGCATCATGCAGACCTCACCCAAGTGAGAGGTAATCAGACACTTTACCTTCCAAATGCAACCCCGTCACCTGAATCTAAACACATGAATTACAATCAGATAGATGTGTATTTGTATAGAACGTACCAAGCTTCCTTTGCGCTGCATCCTTCGGAAAAGTGTAAAAATGTAGAGATTTCAATAAAAACACGCAAAATGTAAGTTTTCCGTACAATTTCTCACATAATTTTTTACTGGTGCTTTGCTTGGATTTGCACATTGCAAACCTCATGTTTACGTTTTAATTGCAGGGTTGCCAGCTCTCACAGAATACACACAATTTCTTGTACGAAATTACCATTTGCATGTATAAAGTAAATTGTTATATATAAAATTTAAATAAACAGACCAAAATAGATATTGCATTTATATTTAGCAATGATTTCGTATGAAACTCAAAAAATTTGGTAAATAAAAATAGTTCTTTGTAAATTATTTAGGTATACACAGAGTTGGCAACCCTTGACAAACTATACCCTTTGACAAACTACGCCTTCTGTCGGGAAATCATGCGTCTGTCGTAATCTTTATTTCTATCATTCTTGGTATGAATTGCCTATTCTCACATCTGAACGGCATCTATCTGCATAGCACCGGGCAGTTGTGGAAAAATATACATTACATTTTAAAAAAAATGGATACTTTTTAATACTTCATGCCAAAAGTTAACATCAGCATACATACGAGGTGTGATTAAAAAATAACCGTTATTTTCAAATTTCGTGAGTTACGTATGTTCGATGTTCGCATTTTTTTTTTCTGTTATGTTGGTACACATGTCTGTTATATATGTTGGCAATACCAACCATTTTGGATTGTCAGTTTGTTTTTGACAGATAAAAAGGTTTGTAATGTTGACTGTGGCCTTTGGCGAGTCTACTATGAGCAGAACACAAGTTCAATTGTGGTATAACCGGTTTAAGGAAGGCCGAGAAAATGTCAATGACTATGCTCGTCCTGGTCGCCCGAGCACGTCAACAACCGATGAAAACATTGACGCAGTGAAGAAAATGATTTTGGATAATCGTCGAATCACTATCAGAAAGGTTGCTGATGATGTTGGCATATCGTTCGGCTCATGCCAAGCAATTTTTACGGATGTTCTAGGCATGAAACCTGCGGCAGCGAAGATTGTCCCAAAATTGCTAAATTTCGAGCAAAAAGAACGTCGCATGGACATCGCTCAGGAGCTGTTGAACATCGTCAACGACGATCCAGATTTCCTCAAAAAGATCATAGCTTGTGACGAATCGTGGGTGTATGGCTATGACATTGAAACCAAAGCCCAATCATCCCAATGGAAACGTCCAGATGAGCCAAGACCGAAAAAAGCACGTCAAGTTCGGTCGAACGTAAAGGTTTTGCTGACAGTTTTCTTTGATTGCAATGGCGTGGTGCATCATGAATTCTTGCCACAAGATTGTACGGTCAACAAGGAATACTACCTTGAAGTTATGCGCCGTTTTCGAGAAGCAATTCGTCAGAAACGCCCAGAATTGTGGAAAAACCAATCATGGATTTTGCACCATGATAACGCACCAGCTCACACATCGATGCTTGTGCGTAATTTTTTGGCCAAAAACAAAACCGTTATCATGCCTCAACCACCGTATTCACCGTACTTGGCCCTGCTGACTTTTTCTTCTTTCCAAAACTGAAGACACCGATGAAAGGAAAGCGTTTTGCTACGATTGAGGAGATAAAAGAAAAATCGAAACAGGAGCTGTTGGCGATACCAAAAAAAGCGTTTCAGAAGTGTTTCGAGGATTGGAAAAAATGCTGGCATAAGTGTATTATATCTGAGGGGAATTACTTTGAAGGGGACAAGATAGTTGTTGATGAATAAATAAATACTTTTTGAAAAAATTGAAAATAACGGTTATTTCTTGATCAAACCTCGTATATGTACACAAATATGTAAATTATAGAGAATTCTCAGTAACATAAGAAAAAAAAAAAAATAAATGGATATTCCCATAATATACGAGTAAATGTACTTGTAATTGATGATGCGTAAATTCGCCCACTCAAAACTAAGGTTTTAAAATTACTATAAACAGTGGTTCCAAACTCAGACAATTGCATTTCGTTTCATAAAATCATACATATTTGCACATTTTCGCACTACTAATTAGGTTTCGATCTTGGAGGGCGCTGCTTTGAATTTTAAAGAAAGAGTGAACTCTCACCAGATACACACTCTGTCGTGCAGGGCGTATTGAATGAGAATAGAATTATTCTGTGATCTGTGAGTATCAGAGAACACAGAGAAGTGACTCTTTGGCTCAATACACACTATTCGTGCCGGTCACATGCCTGTCACGTTCAGACGGAAAGCAATGTATTCACATTATCACTTCACATGCCAGTCACATCTTCTCAAATGTGGATGCTAATGCCAGCTTTATGTGTTTGTGGAATATATTTGCAAGAGAAAATTCTCTCCAAATTATTTTTTTTTTATTGAAGTCGCTGTAATGCGCCAGCTGTGAGTCAAAAAAACTTTCATGGCAAATGCATACCTATATTTTGTACATATATAAAATTAATATCAAGTAAATGGACTGCACACCTTCAAATGTGCATATTGTGGCTACAATGAGCCAACAGCCATCATTGGCCGAGGGGGCATCTGGTCCCATCGACAATGAAAGCATGGAGCACGACCTGTTGGGGGGGGCACCCGGTCCCTTAACCGACAGGCCGGAGGAGATGGACATCCCACTTAGCCAGGAATCGGCTGGGGTGTCTATCTCCTCGGAACAGGAGAGAAATCTTCTTGAACCTGCTCCAGAGAAGATTCCAAAACTTAGGGTGAAGCTGTCCGGAGCTGGACGTAAACGTTTTAAGGCTTTGCTTGCCAGGGGCATATCGCTGGAAACAGCTCGGTCCTTGGCGGCAAATCCAGCGAACGTGTCTGCGCGATGGACCCCTAAAAGATCCCGTTCAGATGGCTCCACGCCGACATCGAACTCCAGGCCGACAAAGCGGTTTGCACAAGAGGGCAACAAAAAAAACAGTGATAAAATGTCAATAGTGCCCCCAGCGGACCCGCCGGTGTGTGGTGAGATGAAGGAGGCGGAGACCTTACTTGGGGGCGAACCTGGTCCCAGTAAGAGGGTGGCGAGTGTCTCTGAAAGACATGGCGTGCAGGGAGCCTCCTTGGGGGTCCCCTGCTCAAAGCCTACTCTAGCGGAGACAGTCTGCTCCAAAAAGATAGGGGTTATACCTAGCAATTTCCCGGAGGGCATATGGTCCACTGAAGAAATTGGGAAGGTACAACGGTGCATTCTCGACAAGATGTTCGAGACTCGTGGGGGCCCAGTGAAGCCACACTTTGCAGGCTGTAGTTTCAAGCCTGGATGGTTGACGATCAACTGTCTGGACGACGAAACCGTAGCCTGGGCTGAAGAATGGATACCAGCCATGAAGCCATGGGAGGGGGCTGAGTTGAAGGTGGTGGACGAGGCAAAAGTGCCAAAGGCCAAGATCTTCGTTGGCTACTTTCCCGGCTCGGTATCTTGGCAAAATGACCGAATTCTGGGGCAAGTGGAGTCGCAGAATTCGGGCATTAGTGTCAGCGAGTGGCGGGTGCTCCATCGCCTACAAAAAGGTGACCAGGTCGAGCTGGCAATTGCTCTGGACCCCATCTCGTCTGAAAGGGTTGACACACTGGGTAACAAGGTCTACTATGGCTTTGGCAGTGCCCAGCTCCGACCTAGACTGAAGGGGAACAGGGCAAAATCTGCTGTTGGTGTTGAAGAGCAACCAACAACATCTGTTGCAGCGCGGGCAAAGCAGAGTAGCCAGAAGCCGAAAACGGGGCCCATTTTCACAAAGCCAGTACCGAGAGCGGAGAGAGGCAACACACGTGCCCAACGTCCAGGACCATCTGCTCTCTCTGGTAGGCTCAGGAAATGGGAGAGAAAAGACCCGGAGGCTGCGGAAACTTTGCGGAGCACAAAGGGTGGTAAGATCCGCAAGGATCGGTCTGGGAAATAATGTCCCAGGCCCCATCACGAACGCAAAACTCTTGGAAGCAGCTTCACTGTCTCCAAATAAATCTCCACAGGGCTATAGCAGCCTCTTACAGGCTCAGTGCCTTGGTGGAACACCAGAGTCTGGACTTCGTAGCCATTCAAGAACCATGGGCCACAAATGGGCGCATAAATGGTCTGCAGACAAAAACATGTAAGTTGATCTATGATAATAATGTTGACCGACCGAGGGCAGCGATCATGATCAACAAAAATATTAAATTCCTCCCAATTTCAGAGCTTCTACAACGCGATCTGGTGGCAGTACAGGCAGAAGTGCCTAGTGCCAAAGGGAGGAGAACGGTAGTCCTGGCCTCCATGTACTTACCTGGCGACACAGAGGACGCGGTATCGCGCGAGCTCCAGCAGCTTACGGAGTACTGTCGCACTCGCAGTCTACAGTGGGTGGTGTGCTGCGACGCAAACGCGCACCACACGGTATGGGGAAGCACGGACACGAACGGGCGAGGTGAGTCACTTCTTGATTTTATTACAACAAATAATCTGGTGGTGGTAAATAGGGGTGACGAGCCTACCTTTATGAATGCGATAAGGGGGGAGGTGTTAGATCTCACTCTAACTAGCGCATTCATATCAAATAACATTTCTAATTGGAGGGTGCTTAATGAGGTCTCCTTGTCGGACCATAGGTACATTTGCTTTGATCTGGGGGGGGAGATTGGAGGCACCTTCGAAATGAGAAATGTTAGGAAGACCAACTGGTCGATATATAACTTTTACTTAGAGCAAAATATTGCGGGCCTTAGTGAAAAAATAAGTAACTCTCAGGAACTAGATCTTGAAGTTAACAAATTAAATAATATAATAATCAAGGCTTTTGAAAGTAGCTGCAATTTAGTTGTGAAGAAACGTTCTAGGAACGTACCCTGGTGGAGCGGGGAGCTAAATGTTTTGCGCAAAAAAGCCCGTCAACTCTTTAATAGGGCCAAGTCTAATGGTGACTGGGCATCTTATAGAAGTGCCTTAACGGCCTATAATAATGAGTTGAGAAGATCTAAGAGAGACTCATGGAAAAAGTACTGTGAGGAGATTGAAACCCTCCCAGCAGCTACCCGACTCCAGAAGTCACTCAATAAAGATCACTCAAACGGGCTTTCTACACTCAAGAAGCCTGACGGAAATTTTACGGAGAGCCTGGAAGAGACGGGACAGCTTTTGTTGGACACTCACTTTCCAGGCTGTGCCACTAGCGGAGAGGATAGTGAAATCATCGAGAATACTCGTTTCTTGATGCCTACACGGAGGGAACTCTCACTGGCTCGCAGAATCTTCACCGTCAATAAAACCAAATGGGCTATCTCCACTTTTAGACCATTCAAATCGCCAGGTGTCGATAATATACAACCGTGCCTACTTCGGCAAGGTGTTGATGTATTAGCACCTGTGCTAACAAACATTTTCAGGATAAGCCTGGAGCTAGGCATAGTGCCTAAACCTTGGACGAAGGCTAGGGTGGCTTTCATACCGAAAGCAGGCAAAAAGGCGGACCACACGCCAAAAGCCTATCGGCCCATTAGCCTGACGTCATTCCTGCTAAAAGTTATGGAAAAAATTCTGGACCAATATATCAGGGAAACTTATCTTAAAGATTCTCCTCTTCATATTGAACAATACGCTTACCAATCAGGCAAATCGACTGAGACAGCCATACATAGCTTAACAAGCAAAATTGAAAAGGCGTTTGAGGGTAAAGAAATAGCTCTCTGTACATCGGTTGACATTACGGGGGCTTTTGACAATGCTACTTTCAGATCAATTGAGGAGGGGATGAACAGGAAAGGTATACAAAGACTGATCATAACATGGGTTCTCAACATGCTGAAAAACAGAACGACAATCTTTGAAACAGGGACAGCAAAGCAAATTGTCAGGTCAACCAAAGGATGTCCCCAGGGGGGCGTCCTATCGCCACTCCTATGGTTATTGGTTATCGACGAGCTCTTACAAACTCTCAATGACCTCGGATACGAAATTCAGGGCTTTGCGGATGATTTGGTAATTATGGTCAGAGGCAAGTTTGACTCTACCATAACAGATCGCATGCAACTAGCTCTTGATATCACTCAAAACTGGTGTCAGGAGAAAGGACTATCGATAAATCCGAATAAAACAAACGTGGTACCCTTCACCAAAAGAAGGAAACTGAATCTGGGGACTTTAAGTTTAGGGACCACAAACTTAACAATGTCCAATGAAATGAAATATCTGGGAGTAATCCTGGACAAAACTCTAACTTGGAAAAACCACTTATCATACATAACTAGTAAAGCCTTAAGAGCAACCTATGCTTGCCAGAGGTTGTACGGTAAAACATGGGGACTACGGCCAAAAATGATGGCGTGGTCATATAAAACAATAATAGTACCAATGATTACTTATGCGTCGTTGGTATGGTGGCCAAAAGTCAACCAAACAGGAGCTCAGAGGACTCTTAACAAGATTCACCGTATAGCCTGTTTGAGTGTGACGGGAGCAATGAGAACGTGCCCCACACTAGCTTTGGGAGTGATCACTGGACTGACTCCTCTACACCTTGTAGTTAAAAGGATGGCGGCCAGCGCGGCCCTAAGGCTACCTAATCTAGCCCATCTTAAAGAAGGCAACCTTTCGGGGCACGCAAAGATTCTGGACACTGTCTGGAATTCTCCGTGCCTCATGGTCTTCGACAAAATGGACAGAAAATTAGACTTCTCAAAGCAATTCAAAGTGGTCATCAGTGACCGTTCAGCTTGGAGAAACAAGGAAATAACAATAAAACAGGACTCTCAGTTGTGGTATACAGATGGGTCCAAAATGGAAGATGGCAGTGCAGGAGCTGGAATTGTAGGGCCAAATTTCCAAAAAGCAATTGCAATGGGAAAAACAGCTTCCATTTTTCAGGCGGAGGTCCACGCTTTAGAGTTATGTGCTAGAGAATGTCTACGCAGGGGTACACGCAACACCAAAATATGCATACTCTCAGATAGCCAGGCAGCTCTAAAATCATTAATAAACTTCTCATTCCAATCAAAGCTGGTCTGGGAATGCTGTAAACTTCTCAATACCCTAGCAGCGAGAAACTCTGTTACGCTAATGTGGGTACCGGGACACGAGGGACATGAGGGCAACGAAATGGCAGATTCTTTAGCAAAAAAGGGTGCAGACACTGCCTTTATAGGCCCAGAACCCTTCTGTGGGGTAAACAGTAGCTTCACAAATAACTTGTTGTGCGAACAGGAAAAACGAAGTCTGCTAAACTACTGGAGAGCCCAAAAAGGCATGCGGCAGTCGAGACTACTCATTGATCCTGAACACATAAGGGTAGATGCTTCTTTAAACCTCAGCAGAAATGACATCAAACTATACACTGAACTTTTAACAGGACACTGTAAACTAAATTACCACCTAAAGAAAATAGGCGTGGTAGAAGACGATTCTTGTCGACTCTGTCAAGAGAAGCAGGAAACGGCAGAACACATTCTGTGCACTTGCCCAGCGGTGGCAAGACGCAGACATAAGTACCTAGGCAGTGGGTTCATATCTCCAAATCACCTAGTTAAAATTAAGCCCACAGCAGTTACGAGATTTATAAACAGTCTAGGACTGTTTTAGTTGGGTACGAGGCTGCACAATAGATCTTTTAGGTCGCGGTGTTCTTTTAGCCTGTCAATAATAATAATAATATCAAGTAATAATAAGCATGTATGTATGCTGTACTATGCTAACTATTCTTTTAATAAATGGCCGAAGGTGAACTAATTGGAGAGAAAAGCAATGCATTCCACACTGCTGTTCAACCTTCAGTCAAGTATTCTTTTTGAAAAAAATCGCGGCGGTCTTGCTTGGACTGTGACTGGCACGTAACCGGTAATGTGAATACTTCCTATTAAAAGGCATTAAATAATATTTGACGGATGCTTGGCTGACCGTGACCGGTATGAATAGTGGGAATGGGGCCTTAAACGTCAAAGTTTCAAACCTTTAAAAAATGCTTTGTTTATCAATAGTTGACAATCTGTAAAGGTTTGTTTATCATTGGTTTTGAAGAAAGTCATCCATACTACTACAGTTTTACTCATGCGTAAGTGAAAAACGAGAAACGTTTCTCTGTATTCTCTGGTGAGTATATTCGTTATTTATTGAGTGTATTTGGATCTTTTCAAAATGAGTGAATGCTAAAAACGAAAAAATTCACCAGATACTTCCTACAAAAATAACGAAAGAGAGAGTAAGAGTTTGATGGGTTGAATCATAGAGTAAAGAAATAAGAGTCACAATCTGAAATGTCACTTATTTTTCGACTTAGAAGAGATCGGTCGGGGGTAATTATACGAAAGCTGAGAGAGACAGTGCATAGAACTGAATTTTATCGCTCTAAGCGACCTTTTTCCTTATTATTTGTATATATGCTAGTATGTATGCAGAAATACACATGCATCCATGTACGGCACGCAAGTTTACGCTGTTTGCCTAGATAGCTTGACAGTGTACATTTTGCATTTACTATTGAGCTTCTAGCGCATTTGTTGCCTTCATATACGGAGACATTACTTTTTAAATTTTATTATTGCACAATCTGTTCTTATTATGTTATAAATATTATTATTACTATTATCATTATATTTTTATTATAAAAAGGAGTAGTTATTAGTAGTAATAGTAAAGAGCCAAGAAAAAAAACCAGCACAAGCCTCTAAGACCTTCGGCTGCGATCTTTGATTCTTAATATTGAATTATACATATGTAGAAAATGTTTATGCCTAAGGCAGACAGTTGAAGGGAAACTTAATATTGTATGCAAGGATCGGTGGGGCATGTTGGCGAAACTGCCTGCGACCGTGCGTAGGGATAAAAGTTGTATACTAGTGATCTATAAAGTTTTGAGTGATCTATAAAGCCATGGACCTGCGAAAACATAGCGGAGATATTTGCTGTTTTTCTTCATGTCATCGATCACGCCGATACGAACCAAACATAAAATTGTTTCGGTTTCCAGATGCCGTCAATGCGTCAGGGCAAATTTGGCGATAAAAGTGTGAGATTCGTTTAGAAGACTATGGAAAAAAATTGAAAATTTGCGACAAACACTTTGATCCCTCCGACATAGGCAAACAATTTTGAAAACGAGGCGTTTATCCTATTTATAATCTGGGATGTGATGAAGCACAAGATAATTTAAAAGAACTTCAAAACTTGTGCAATTACAAACAAACAGAAGATGTTCTGGAGACTTTTTGCCATAATTGTGAAAAGAAAACCAAGTGCGCTGCGGTGTATAGGAAAAAATATGTCAACGCGTAGAAAGAAAATGAACGGCTGCGTAAAGAAATAAAAAACAAGAGCATTATAGAGGCCATCGATTCTGTCCAAAATGTTAGCAAAGAATCGAAATCATTTTGTAAAATATTGCTTTTATCGCGACAAAAAGAATACGACGAAGAAGCAAGGTTCTTAGCGCAAAATCTTTGTCTAGTTTCCCGATCCACATATGTATATATTTTTGCGAAACAGATTAAAGTTCAATTTGCTTCACGAAAATACAGTAAGCAACTGGACCCCTATAAAATCTTTACAACCGGGCTTTGTCAATTCTGGATTAGAAAGTTAAAAAAAAAAAATGCAACACATTGATGCAGAGTGACAAAAATTTTGCAGTTATGATTTTGGACGAAATGGCGCTAAATTGATGGCTTTTAAAACATGAGGTTTTTTAAAACAAAGGCAATAGGAAATCAACTCTGTTTATGATAAAAGGTCTCTTTTCGAATTGGTCTCTTATCATGAACTACTTCACTTCTGACAGGGGATTGCTTAAGCAATATTATTTTAGAAAACCTCAGAATGTTAAAAGAAATCGGAGTTACGGTTCGTGCAATTACATGCGACCATGGCTCAGCTAACAGAAAGATGTTTTCCAATTTTAATGTAACTGCAAAAAACCTCTATTTCTTATTCAATGGGGAAAAAATATATTGTATTTTTGATTTCCCCCATTTAATAAAATCTCTGAGAAATGGTCTGCTTAAGAGTGACATTAGTGCATCAGACGGTGTACTAAGCTTCAAGGTCTTGCTTGAGTTGTGGCAAAGGGAAAAAATGCAACCACTAAACTTGGCCCAAAACTAACAAGACAGCACATTGAGCCTACACATTTCGATAAAATGCGACACAGCTTTTCAGCAGGACAGTGAAAACGGCTATACAAACAGTTCTGCAAACGGAGGGGGTTTAGATGCAGTTCAAGCGAAGTTGCATTGGCCACTGCTAATTTCGTCAAGAATATTGACAAAGTTTTCGACTGTATGAACAGTAATTGTCTATATTCTAAACAGTTACAGATATGGTCTACAAAAAAATAATGAGCCGTAAAGACACATAAAGAAATTTATTACTTATTTGGAAAATATTTCATTTGTGGACAAAAATAAAAAAAAACATCTTTCATTAACGGCATGAAAATATTTTTGAACGCTGTCCTGCAACTGGCAGATGAAGTATTCGATGCCAATAATGGGATTTACTTTCTTTGATGTTTGCACCAAACATGTGTCAATTTTTAGGACACAATTTAATTCAGAGCCTCAAGCTGATTACATCAAGGAATTGATAACAAAGGCATGTCTGTTATCAACACCTCAATGGTTCGCTGATGAATGTAGCAGCCATAAAAAACAGCTGCTTGATTTTTTAGTACTCGTTGTTCTGCGAAAGCATTATTCATGGGCATTAGAAAAAATCAGAAGGACAAAATAAAAAAAATTAAAAACATGTACATATAAGTTAAGATACGTCGCCTCAACGTGACAAAAAAAATTCCTTTCGTTTCATATTTCGAACTTGCGAACTCCATGCAAGCCGCGCGCACATCCGTTCTCATGCTTAAAGCATGCATTGTTGTTGTCCGTTCTTATGCTTAAAGCATTCATTGTTGTTGTTTTGACTTAACGCGAATGCAATTGTGCAAACAAACCACACGCGCGTTTCAAATTTTGTCCCATCAGCGTCTGGCTGATGTTTTATTTTACCTTCCAAATAGACTGTTTCGCTTGGTCGACATTTTGGCCACAGAGTTTCTGTTAGATTAAAAGTCAGTCTTATTTCAAGTCTCAAACCTGCATAGCAGGCATGGAAAACCATTAAATTGAATAAATAAATCATTAAAAGGCTATATTAAATTGTTAAAATAAATATGAACGGTAAACTATTAAATTGAATAAATAAATCATTAAAAGATTATATTAAATTGTTAAAATAAATATGAACGGTAAAACCATTAAGTTTAATAAATAAAATTATTAAAAATATATAATTTGTGTTCTGTTTACTGGCGCCCAACTAAAATTAAATAAAGTGCGTAAATAAAATTCCTTATAAAGGAAATCGCGAAATTTTTAAAAAAAAAAGACTAATCAAGCAGTTTCTCATAAGGTAAAAAAATAAAAGCAAAAAACTATTATGAAAACGTGGAAAAAATTTTGAATTAAAATAACAAATTGCCAAATTTGTGGCACTTTCAAAAAAGAACGAACCATCAAAAAAACCATCATACGAAACTAAGAACGTCGAAAGATTTTTGAGGAAAAGGAACAACAAAAAAAACAAGCTGCCGATTGTCAACTTTTTAGCACAGCAAAGGAAGCATAACACCGATTCAAAATCACCAAAATGTTCATTTTTATGTAAGTTAAAGTTTAAGATATTCTTGTCTCTTTTAATTGACGATAAAGATTGTGAATTTCCCAAAATTATTTAAGTAAATCTTACGGAATTACAAAAAGTGAATTTTGTTTTTGAAGCAACTGATTTAAAAAAAGTTATTTAAGTAAATTTTTCAGAACTATAAATTCTGTTTTTGAATAAATTAATGTCACGAAGTTATTTAAGTAAATTCTACGGAATTATATACAAAAAGTGTGAATTTTGTTTTTAAGAAAAAACTAATGTGAAGGTTTTATTGAATTTCATTAAATTATTTAAGTAAATTCTACTGAATTATGAAAAAGTGAATTTTATTTATAAAAAATCAATGTGAGGATTTTTACAAGTTAATACCAGATTTGGAGAGAAATTGCTTCCGAAACCGATAGATCTTTGCTGTTTTCCCAAGATTGCCGAAATTATTGTTTTTCCCTCTGAATTAAATGCAATACATAGGGGAAGCGCACAGGAAAACAGACGAACTTTTAACAAGACTACGGGGTTTGTCAATTTCAGAAAGTAAAGCGAAAAGTAGTGGAAGCGCAATGGACGCTGCAAACCTAAAAATACTTCTAGACACTGCCATTCAGCAGGCAATCCAAGCGACCAAGCAAGAATTTCAATCAACCATAGATAATTTGACCAGACAAATCAGTGATTTGCAACCAACCTCTACTGTAGAAGAATACAAAGAAATACAAATCGTGTCAAACATACAATATGAAGAGACACTAGACATTGTGAAGTCTGTCCCCGAATTTAAGTGCGACTCCTCTAGATACGTTTCTTGGCGTCAAGCCGCTATAACAGCGCACAAGCTATTTGAACCTTACACAGGAAGCTCAAAATACTATCAGGCTGTGGCCATTTTAAGAAACAAAATTACTGGCACCGCGGACGCTACATTAAGCGCATACAATACAGTTTTAAATTTTAAAGCAATTATAGCGAGGCTAGACTTTACGTACTCGGATAAAAAATCAATTTTCAAATTAGAGCAGGAACTTTCAACGCTCAGGCAAGGACAGAAAACTATAGTTCAATTTTACGACGAAGTTGAAAGAAAATTGACCGCTATTGTTAACAAGGTAACAATGTCCTATGAGGGAGACGCTTCGCTCATTCAGTCACTAAACCAAAAGTATCGACTAGATGCCCTACGAGTTTTTATTTCAGGACTAAAAAGACCTCTTTGTGACACGCTTTTCTCATGTAAGCCAGCGGACTTACCTTCGGCTTTGGCCTTGGCTCAGGAATTGGAAACCAACCAAAACCGGTATCATTTTGCTGCCATTTACAATAACGGCTTAAACAGGGCCCTGCCAACCCTTTCGGCTCAGCAACTTCTTAGAGCAAACCCAGGAAGCATCAGACAAAATCCTAATAATCAACAATACAATTTCCCGAATGCACCTTTAAGCCCTTTTATGCAACCAAATACGCCATTTTTCCAAAATCGCCCTCAACAAATTTCAAATCAGTCACAACGTTTTAATAATCCAAACCCCAACTATCAACCACGTTCAAACTTTCGTGCTTTCATGCCAAATACCGCTCCAGCCGCAAATCAACAGGCCACTAACCCATTCCTAACACCGCAGCAAATAGACACCGACGTAAGCATGCGAACTGTGCGTACAAATAATTTCCAGAACCAAAAGAGAGCAATATCTGACAAACAAATTCCAAATAAGATTCAAAGAATCAATCACCTCGAACAGCAAATCCAACAGGACCAAGTTTCAGAAGAAGTTCAAGGATTTCAGGAATATTCAGACCAACCAGTTAATCAAGACCCAACAGAATACCAACCTTCCGCAGACTTGCCATGTGAGGATGAAGTTAATTTTTTAGGGGACGATCCGTCCTCCCTTATTTCGAACGAGTAGTAGGCGGTAGGACTATAAAACTTCTTATCGATACAGGAGCTTCAAAAAGCTACATCACGGATATTCGCGGTTTAAAAAATATTAAAAAACTAAACAAACCATTCCAAGTTAAGTCTATTCACGGTGCCGACATTATCGACCGTAAAACATTAGTTAACATTCTTGGCAGAACCGACACATTCTTTATTCTCCCTAACCTATCTCTGTTTCATGGAATTATAGGATTCGACTTTTTAAAAAGCATTAAAGGAGTCATCGATACAGAAAATGACATAATCTATTTTGAGAATGGGCAAGAAAAATTAAAATACTTCAAACTAGATGCAGTGAATGCCATATTAGAAACTGCAGCAATTCCAAAAAATATCGAAGAAATATTTTTCAAAAAAATTAACGGAAATTTCGGAGTCTTCGCCACTCCAAGCGAATCTTTACCCTTCAACACTAAAATATCCGCAACAATTAGGACAAAGGATCAGGAGCCCATTTACTCGAGGTATCAGTCCTACCCTATTCATATGATTGACTTTGTGAACAAGGAAGTTCAAGAGCTCCTAAAAAATGGTATAATAAGACCGTCCCGATCTCCTTATAATAGCCCAGTCTGGGTTGTCGATAAAAAGGGACTTGACGAAAATGGGAAACCCAACAAACGTCTTGTTTTCGACTATACTAAACTCAACGCGAAGACTATTCCAGATAAATACCCCATTCCCGACCCATCAATTATTTTATCGAATCTCGGTAAAGCAAAGTTTTTCACTACTTTAGATCTCAAAAGTGGATTTCACCAGATAAACCTATCAGAACGTGATCGCGAAAAAACAGCATTTAGTGTCAACAATGGTAAATACGAATTCTGTCGTTTACCATTCGGCCTAAAAAATGCACCCAGTGCTTTTCAACGTGCTATAGACGACGTCTTACGAGACGAAATCGGCAAATCTTGCCACGTCTATATCGACGATATAATCATATTTTCCGATTCAGATCAGAAACACGTGTACGATATTGATAGAATACTAAATAAGCTTTACAATGCAAACATGAGAGTTTCCATTGAAAAATCTAAATTTTTCCAAACATCAGTCGAATATTTGGGGTTTACTGTCTCCGTTAATGGCATAAAAACATGCCCAAAGAAAATTGAAACAATACTACAGTACAAAGCTCCTACAACCTTAAGAGGCCTTAGATCATTCTTAGGCTTGGCCGGCTATTACAGAAGATTTGTAAAAGACTATGCCGCCATAGCGAAACCTTTAACTAGATATCTATGGGGAGAAAACGGTCATGTAAGCACCCAACAGTCGAGACACACTAAAATAAGTTTAGACACTGACGCCTTGTTTGCATTTAACAAAATTAAAGAAATATTGTCTTCAGAAGACGTTCTACTCTTGTATCCCAATTTCGAAAAACCATTCGATTTAACGACAGATGCTTCTTCACATGTGATTGGAGCTGTCCTCTCACAAAACGGACGCCCAATTACTATGATTTCTAGGACGTTGTCTCCTACCGAGGAGAACTACGCCACTAATGAGCGCGAACTTCTAGCCATTGTGTGGGCTCTAAAAAATTTAAGACACTACCTTTACGGAGTTAATAAACTGAATATCTTTACTGACCATCAGCCTTTAACCTTTTCCATGTCAGATAAAAACCCAAATTCTAAATTAAAGCGTTGGAGAGCCTTCATCGAGGAGTACTCACCAACATTTTTCTATAAGCCCGGCAAAGATAATGTGGTTGCCGACGCTCTATCTAGGCAATACATCAACTCAATGGTAAATTCAAAGTCCACATCCTCAGTTCAAGCTTGGGGAAGCGAAATGTCCCTCACGGAAGTTATCCCCACAGTGGAGAACCCAGTTAATTCTTTTAAAAATCAAATTATCCTGACTCAAGAGTCAGAACCAAGAGTTGAAACTAAAATCCCTTTTAGAAATCGCATTCGCCATTACATCGCATACAGAGAAATAGACGACATTTTCGATAGAATTAAGGATGCTATAAATCCACAGATAGTAAACGCAATTTACTGCGACTTACACACCTTAGCACAAATTCAACACACCCTTATAACAAATTATCCAACCGTAAAATTTCGATACACGGAGAAATTCGTAACAGATGTTTTTAACACTAATGATCAAACCGAACTCCTAATAACCGAACACAACAGGGCACACCGCTCAGTTTTAGAAAATACAAAGCAAGTCCTCAAGGACTACTACTTCCCAGACATAGGAAAAAAACTTAAAGAAATCGTATCAAGTTGTAAAACTTCCCCAAAAATACGAAATTGGTGGAACACCAATACCCTCCTCTCCAGGAGAAATCTTGCATGTAGAAATCTACAACACAGATAAAAAATTCTTTTTGACTTGCTTGGACAAGTTCTCGAAATTTGCCACTATCAAGCCAATAGCTTCCAGAGCCATAGTCGATGTTAAGCCGGCCCTTATAGAGGCGCTGAGCCTGTACAAAGACACCAAAACAATTATCTGCGACAATGAAAAATCTCTAGTTTCGGAAACCGTGAGATCTTTCATAAGAAATAACTTCGGAGCTGATATCCATGCAACTCCACCTATGCATAGCGGTTCCAACGGACAGGTCGAACGATTTCACGGGACACTGACTGAAATAGCCAGATGTTTGAAATTGGAATATGGAATGGAGGTTTCCACGGAACTTGTTCTTCTAGCTACAATGAAATACAACAAAACAATCCACTCCACTTCAAACCTCAGACCAGTGGATGTAATTCAATCAATACCAGAAAACTTAAAAGAAAAAATCCGACTAAAAATAATCGAAAAACAAAAGGCTGACTTAGCTTTCCACAATAGAAAGGCAGTCGCTAGAACATATAGACCCGGGGATAAGGTATATGTTAAAGTTAATAAACGTCTGGGAAATAAGTTCAGCAAAGTTTTTATTGAAAAAATAGTCCAACAAGATTTAGGCACCACCCTTAAAATTGATAACAAAATAGTCCATAAAGATAACGTCCAATTCCTCGTTACAGAATCCTGATATCCCTATCCTCTCCACTCATCAATCAAGCCAACATACTGGATTATTCCTCTTCCCATTATATCCCGCTCTCGGACGGAAACGTCGCTATTTTTGAGAACTACGGAATGTTGGCACATGTCACGAACTTAATGGACTTTGGAGTGATAGCGGAGGCAACGGGGAAGTTAACTGAATTATTGCCACTATCTCATATGAAAAAGTTATTAGAAGCAGACCTGGACCAAATACTGAGGACAATAGACGCGCTGCGCATTCATCATAGGCATGCACGCAGCATTAACTTTCTCGGTACTGCACTAAAGTATGTAGCCGGTACACCAGACTACGACGACTTCGCGGAAGTACACGATAAGCAAAACGAACTAATAACGGCAAGTAACCTCCAGAGAACCATTAACACAGAGATGCAATTACAGATTAATAACTTGACTAGGACCGTTAATATTTTACTTAATAAAACAAAAACTAACGATATAGATTCTGGACACTTGTACGAACTGCTGAGCGGCAGAAACAAGGCAATAATTAGAGAATTGGATAACATTGCCTTGTCAATAGCTCTGGGAGAGCTGCAAATGATTAATCCCATTCTGTTGGACAGCTCGGAGGTCGATTTCATTTTTAAATCTGAGTCAGACTTTAACATCAGTATAAGCGAAATAATTGTAAACTCGAAACTAAAGATACTACAAAATGAAAATATAATAACATTCCTAATTAAATTTCCAAGAATTAAACCATTTCACGAGAAAAAATTGATCTATCCAGTGGTCCACCATAACAAAATTGTATCATTTGAAACCAATGACGTCGCAAAATGCGGCAATAAGTATTTAATGCTAAAAAATTGTAAAAGAAAGTCTGTGGTTACATTCTGCCGACCGCTCGACAGCAAAAACAGCTCATGTCTTAACAGTCTTCTTAACAATTATACCGCCTCTTGTGGTACAATTTCTGCACATAGCACGCCACTTATCACGGAGGTTAATGATGGTATCGTTATCATTAACAATCAACCCTCCGTGATTTTTCTAGAAGGCGAAACAAGGTCTCTCCAGAAGGGCACCTTTCTGATAACATTCGAAAACAATGTAATATAAGAAACGGCGAAAGATAACCATTAATAATGTCATTCGCGAGATGGATCAGACGGGGACGTCTGATATTTAAAGGGGGAGTAGTTAAGATACGTCGCCTCAACGTGACCAAAAACTAGATACGTCGCCTCAACGTGACAAAAAAAATTCCTTTCGTTTCATATTTCGAACTTGCGAACTCCATGCAAGCCGCGCGCACATCCGTTCTCATGCTTAAAGCATGCATTGTTGTTGTCCGTTCTTACGCTTAAAGCATTCATTGTTGTTGTTTTGACTTAACGCGAATGCAATTGTGCAAACAAACCACACGCGCGTTTCAAATTTTGTCCCATCAGCGTCTGGCTGATGTTTTATTTTACCTTCCAAATAGACTGTTTCGCTTGGTCGACATTTTGGCCACAGAGTTTCTGTTAGATTAAAAGTCAGTCTTATTTCAAGTCTCAAACCTGCATAGCAGGCATGGAAAACCATTAAATTGAATAAATAAATCATTAAAAGGTTATATTAAATTGTTAAAATAAATATGAACGGCAAACTATTAAATTGAATAAATAAATCATTAAAAGGTTATATTAAATTGTTAAAATAAATATGAACGGTAAAACCATTAAGTTTAATAAATAAAATTATTAAAAAGATATAATTTGTGTTCTGTTTACTTATATAAAATAAATGAAAAAATGTATATACGAGGTGTGATCAAAAAATAACAGTTATTTACATCTTTTCTTGAGTTACGTATGTTCGATGTTCGCATTTTTTTTTTTTATGTTGGTACACATGTCTGTTATATGTGTTGGCAATACCAACCATTTTGGATTGTCAGTTTGTTTTTGATAGATAAAAAGGTTAGTCGTGTTTTGGTGTGCTCTTCGATTTTGTACTATTCGAAAAAATGGATCAAAGAAACTGTATTCAGTTTTGTGTAAAAAATTAAATTAAATGCGCAAGGACATTTGAAATGTTGACTGTGGCCTTTGGCGAGTCTACTATGAGGAGAACACAAGTTCAATTGTGGTATAACCGGTTTAAGGAAGGCCGAGAAGATGTCAATGACGATGCTCGTCCTGGTCTCCCGAGCACGTCAACAACCGATGAAAACATTGACGCAGTGAAGAAAATGATTTTGGATAATCGTCGAATCACTATTAGAGAGGTTGCTGATGATGTTGGCATATCGTTCGGCTCATGCCAAGCAATTTTCACGGATTTTTTAGGCATGAAACGTGCGGCAGCGAAGATTGTTCCAAAATTGCTAAATTTTGAGCAAAAACAACGTCGCATGGACATCGCTCAGGAGCTGTTTTTGGCCAAAAACAAAACCGTTATCATGCCTCAACCACCGTATTCACGGGACTTGGCCCCCGCTGACTTTTTCCTCTTTCCAAAACTGAAGACACCGATGAAAGGAAAGCGTTTTGCTACGATTGAGGAGATAAAAGAAAAATCGAAACAGGAGCTGTAGGCGATACCAAAAAAAGCGTTTCAGAAGTGTTTCGAGGATTGAAAAAACGCTGGCATAAGTGTATTGAATCTGAGGGGAATTACTTTGAAGGGGACAAGATAGTTGTTGATGAATAAATAAATACTTTTTGAAAAAATTGAAAATAACGGTTATTTTTTGATCACACCTCGTACATACATATGTATGTATATAGCAAAATAAAACATGTATTGTATTTGATCTAGCGCCACACAAGCGCTGCAACTATTTGATCTACCATCAGTCAATCGCACGCAGCGTAAAATGTTCTCTCCCACGCTCTTCTTGGTCATGGCAAATGAGTTGTGGCGCTGCGATATGAAAATGAGAGACATTGAGTCGGAGTGGCGCTATTAGCAGCGTCACCATACAAAAAGTTTTTTGTTCGAGATTGTGACTCTTATTTCTTTACTCTATGGTTGAATTGTTTCAAAAATTGGGTGCACTGCAATCAAAATCATTTGTGCAGACCTTTGCTGCACATGATATATGAAACTTTTGGCACTCTCTAGTTGCTGCACCTGATAAATTAATTGGAATATTGAGTTTTATAAGCATTATGCTGGCGTAGCTTCAAAATAAAATAATACAAAAAATTATCTAGTTATCAAAGTATGTTTTTCAAAATATCAATTCATATCATTAATAATTGAGGATGATCTCAGTAATATAAGCAATAAGGTAATTCCTGAGGAATCTCATTTGAGAGATGCAATGTTGGTGTCATGGGTATTGATGGAAAGTAATAAATAGTGTACTTCCAAATGAATGAATGTTAGTGGGTTGCTTTGAAGTATCAAATCACACAATCCTGGAAGACAACAGATAGTCCGTTAACATTAAGCAAATTGCCGCCAAATTCCGATTTCACTTAATTTATCGCTAAATAGCATTGAGCGATATCATGTTGTCATTACCTTTGGATTAAATTAATCCATATTTTGGATAAAAATTGATCATTGTGCGGCAACGATTACCATCGATCAGACTAAGAGTTACATTATAAACTACACCAGAATTTGTGGATACAGTGGACCCTCTTCAATGGCTGCTATAGATTGGTGCCACTAAATAAACGGTAATTTTCCGTATACAAAGTAATGAACTACATCATGGAAGACAATTTTGGCAAATGATTCTCCACCATTTGGTAATATTGCTGAAATATAGAATTATGTATTATAATTTGATAAATTTATATGAATATAATATGTCAAAAGAATTTTACCTGTATTTGACCTGTACCAATTTGTAACAAAAAAAAAATTATATAAATTTTCCATAGTGAGTTAATCAGTATTTTATTTGCAGTTGCTGAATATTTTATAACCAATGTGAAACGGACAAAGACTCGATCCCAAATATATCTTTACCTATCCCCTGCTAAAATAGTGGTATTTTCGTTGGCTGCATTTATCTTACATGGACGGCCAATTTCAGAATATTTGACGGTATTCTCTCAAACGTGGGATTCTCATGACATTTTAGTCAAAAAAGTAAGTTAAATTGAGCAACTTATATATTAAGTTTATCAAATTGAATATATTTATTTTGTATTACTGTATATAACAGAAATATTTCATACAATGATGCATTTTTTTCATTCCTCAATCATCTCTCATCGAGTACGGTCGTCAAATTGTGTCGGTGCACTTGTAATCACAACTAACTTATTTAATAAATTTGTCTCCAACACAAAAAGTGAATATTAAAATACAATATAAAGTAAAAAAAAACAAACAAAATTTTTAATTATTAGTACTCTTAAAAAAAAAAAATAAAAGTAACTTTCACACATTTCCCATTAAATTACATACTTGATAACATACACTCTATTGGCAGCATAAATCATTGCCAACAATGCACGAACCGCCGGCAGCCGGCAGGCAAACTAATTCTGCACAACCATTATTTGTAATGGACAATTTGAAATCATTAAAAATTATGTCTTCCGGTGGTAAATACCTTATAAAAAGTAATTGACAATTTTGTAATGGGGAAATAGTCCAAGCAAATAAACTAATTAAATAAACTGCGATCAGCCAGCAAATTAAAATCGAAATTATCGAACATAACTCGCTGAACTTTACAAAAGGTGTTATTTATTGCAACGAATTGAGAAGACTTTCTGAAGAAGAAATCTTGTTCGAATTCAAACTACAAAATATAACAGAAGTGAAAAAAATTAGTAAAAAAGAAAAGGGCAACCTTCAAAGAAACTGGTCTCATCATATTAACCTTTTCATCATTAAATCTTCCCAACGAAATCAATATCGGTTACAAAAAGGTCTCGGTTCGCCCATATATCCCCCTCCCCCTAAGATGGAAAAGTTGCAATAAAGCCAGTAAAAACGACAATACACATATCTCACCACCAACCAGCTCCAGCATAGCAAAGCAACATGACTCACTTACTGACCTACAAATTCCAAAAACTTTCAGCAACAAAACTAAGTATATATTCAAAAAACACCTCAAACCGGCATAAGTCCCAACTTAAAGGCAAAAAAACAACAAACCTAAAAACAATTCCAATAACTGAGCAACATCTGACAGAACCCTAACCGCTAACAGTGACGAAGATGATCATTGGATGCCGGAAGCATTCAATTACCATTAAAATATTTTAAGTTACCTTAAAATATCTATTTCTATATAAGCATTTTTAAGAATATAATATTTTTCTTATTTAACTATCTTTCATAATGACTATAATTTTATTACAATGGAACAAGAAAGAATTTTTTAACAATTACGACCATTTACAAATACTTATTAAAATATAAAATCCAAAATTTCTAGCGTTACAAGAAACCCATATCCATTCCATCGCCAATATCCCTATTCCAATCAATTTGAAGGTTTCCCTGCTGAACTCACCCAAAATTCTTTTTGGGGAGTTACACTACTTATTCACATTTCTATTCAACATCAAACAATGAACATAAATACCGAGTTTGGCTCAAAAATAAAATTCATAGTCTTTTCTTCCTACATTCCACCCAATAAGCAATTCTCACTCCAGAATCTACAAAATGCCTCTCTTTAAGCAACTCTTCACTCCTCTGTTTTATTACTGGCGATTTCAACAGCTGGTATCGTAAATATGGCTCTGCCAACAACAACAACCGTAGATGTAATACTCTCTCAACATATTCAGATCAATCCAACTACATAATTCTCAACAACGGATTACCAAATCATTTTAGTACACACAACACCTATACACACATAGACCTTACATTTTGCTCTCCTATACTTGCTATTCAATCAGAATGGAATTTAGAAGATAATCTCTCTGGAAGTGATAATTTTCCAATAATCGCATCTTTTTTCAATTACATATTAGTTCTCCTCCCAAACCTATACCTCAATTTTTAATTAAAGAAGCAAATTGGTCACTTTTTCAAGAACTAACGCACAAAAATAGTATAAATCGTCCATCTACCAACAATATCAATAAAGATGCATCCAAAAAACTTTTCTGCAAAATGCAAACGAAGCAATACCCCAATCTCATTTTCAAACACAAAAGACCAACGTTCCCTGGTGGAACAGAAAATTAGAAAAGCTAAAACATGAAAAAATAGATTGAGGCATATACTTAAAAGAAACATCTCTACTGAAAATATCATCAACTTTAAAAAGGCAAATGCCGTTCTTCGGCGACAAATGAAAATACATAAAATAGAATTAAACTATGAATTTACTTCAGAAGTTAACCCAATCAGACAATTTTGCGTATTGTAAAAAAACTCAATAAAATAAAAAATATTACTCTTGACATCAGTGACCTTATCAATGATATACTCGTATCTTCATGGTGCAACTATTCAGGAGCTGAGCTTTGTACTTCAAAATGCAAACACTAGCACGTCTGTAGAAAACAAAACTGCTCTTGTATCATTCAATCGAACAATTTCATAGTAGACAATGTGGATAGACTCAAAATATTCGGCATAATTTTTAATAAAAGACACAGATGGAGCACATACGTAGATTATTTGCACTCAAAACTATCAAATAGACTCAACATCATCAAATGGTTGTCCAGGCACAAATTTAACTGTAACACCGTCACTCTTATATCAGTAATAAACTCACTTTTGATTCAAAAATTGACTACAGACTTTATGTACGGCGTCTCTCCTAAATCAATTACCAATAAAATAAAAACATTGTTGAACTCAGCATTGCGAAAAAAAAATTATGATGCATTTTATTTATATCCAGCGTATCAGAATTGTGCATAAATTATTTTGATTTCTAGTAATTTTATCTGAAATTAGTGATACTAATTAAAAAGTAGAATTTCGAAAAATTGTCGAAAGTTGAAATTTTTTTTAGATTTCTAGAAAATCGTATAAAAATTCAGTTATTCAAAGAGGAGGATCTAAAAAAATGAAGAGATTAATAGTAAATATATTAAAACACTTAACAATTAAAATGATCAATAGAGATTCAGATAACAAAATGAATAACCCATAAATGTTTGAGCACCGTGAAATCCATTTAAAATATAACTTTAATTATATTAACTTTAATTAAAAGATTTACCATACCCACAACTTTAATTGCTTGCACCCATTAGGACGTGTGTGTTCACTTAAAGTAACTACCCACCAACCTAAAATGTATGGACAAGTTTCTGTATATTGTAAAATTATTAGATTGATCTCTTCAAAAAATGCACAAGTTAGGAAATTTCGAAGCGAAAAGTTTTAGGCCGATTCGTTTGAAATCTTTTATGCTCAAAAGTCTGGTGCATATGGTGCGATTAGTGTCAATTGCCCGCACAGTATCCATCAATATGTACAGTCGAAAATTATGGATTCAGGTCGCTGTGTGATAAACTTATACCTAGAAAATTTTTTCGAAAATATTATACCGTCAGCTTACCGACAAGAGAGCAATGGAGAGACCTAGAGTGTTTTCTATAGGTTATGTGGCCTAACACAGAATCTGTAAAGACAACCGGCCATCAGGTTATGGGCGAAATTAACAGCGCTCCTTTTTCGCTGGAGCTTCTTCGTCCATACGCACGACATATCCAAGCCAGCGCAGACGTTGTATAGTAATGCGTTTGACTATGTCAATATGTGAAGACGGAAAATACTAAAAGTATTTTCCGCACACACAACTCATATACAACGTGCAAGTATCCCCAATATCCCGCAGCCTAAAAAGGTAACCAACTCATATGCTAAATGCAACAACGAACACAGCATACGAGTATAACAAAACAATAAGTGTAAAGGTTTTAAAGAGCACAGAAACGTAAAGTGTTATACTGAACATTACAGCGACCAAAGGCGGAACATGGAGAAAAACGAGAGAGCAGCGCACACAAAGCATTAAGCAGGCGGAGTACAAATAAATATTTCAAACTACAACAATTCTACAGCGCCCGGAGGTGGAACACGGAGAAACACGAGAGAGCAACACACACATGCAAACCGATCGCAAGCGCAAAACAGTAAGAAGGCGGAGTATAAGTAAATATTGACAACAACAACAACAATACAGCGACCAAAGATAGAACACGGAGAAACACGAGAGATCAGCACACACATGTAAACCGATCGCAAGCGCAAAGCAGTAAGCAGGCGGAGTATAAATAAATATTTAAAACAACAACAACAATACAGCGCCCAAAGGCGGAACACGAAGAAACACAAGAGAGCAGCACATACTAAGCAGGAAGCAGGCGGAGTATAAAGAAATATCTACCAACAAGACAACAACAACCACACTGCAACCAACGGCAGCGGTCCGGCGTCACTCACTGCAGACAAAAACTCTGCTGGGCAATTAGAGGTATTACAAAGAGTTGGTTGATCAGCAGAAGTTGAAGGAGCCCCAAGGACAATTGGACCACAATAACAACAATCACAGACAAAGCGGGCCAACAGAGATTTGACCATACAACTGTGCAGCTACAACACCACGATGCACTGATACCGGTGGCAGCTTTCGCTTTATAAGCAGAGTGGCCCGGGCAGAGAGCTCTCCATGATACTGCATCGTGCGACGCATATACAATGCGTGTAACTAAACGGACGTGTAATCGCACGAGCTCGCCCTTGTGACATTTATCGTTGTTTAAAACCAAATAACTAATTTTACAAAACCCGCGAAAGAGACGCTAAACGAAAGTGCAAATTTTCAAGAAAGTGTCTAGTTCTGTTTAGATAATCTAAATACTTATAATAACTAATTTGAAATTTATTAAAAGTGATAAATAAACAATCAAACCAACAAAGGAACTGTTATATACATATATGAGTTAAAAGTTGAAAGGGACAACAAATAAAATAATCCCGGTTGTGTGTGGTGTTGCCACAGTGGACTCTGGCAATAATAAGTGATTAGAGTTACCACAAAAAAAATTTTGTTTTTCGTGATATTTTACATACATACATAAATAAGATTAAAATATAGCAAAAATAATAATAAATAAAATTTTTAAAAAACTAATAAACAAAGTATAGTCGGTAATCGCCATGAGTGTGCAGCGCTCTCCCCCGTGGGAGAGAACGAGATCTATGAGAGAGTCACTCCACTCTTCGTGGAGTGCACATGGCAAACCTTGTAAGGAATCTCTAGCTGGGGTACGGTCAGTCTTCCCAGAGTCCTGTACAATATTTATTTTATTGACCTTAACACAACACGTTTGATGTAGTTTGTTTTACTTTCTTTTATTATTCAGTAAATTATAACTTCATCTAAAACTAATTATAAATAAATCCTGTATACTTTCCGCTTCGTCTAATTGCGGTGAAGTGGGGTAGTGGCAGACGTAGAAGCAATAGCTACTTTGAAATTCAACGCCGGTTAATACCTCGCGTTTACTTCGCCTAGGGTGGAGCACTCTCTTACGTAGTAGTGATGTCGGTTAAAACCTCACACCACCAATCACGTAAGAAGTGTCAAAAGTCTAAATTGAAGCAATAGCTGCTTTGAAGTTAAACGCCGGTTAAGACCTCGCGTTTACTTCGCCTAGGGTGGAGCACTCTCTTACGTGGTAGTGATGTCGGTTAAAACCTCACACCACCAATCACGTAAGAAGTCTCAAAAGTCTAAATAAAAGCAATAGCTGCTTTGAAGTTAAACGCCGGTTAAGACCTCGCGTTTACTTCGCCTAGGGTGGAGCACTCTCTTACGTGGTAGTGATGTCGGTTAAAACCTCACAGCACCAATCACATAAGAAGTCTCAAAAGTCAAATTGAAGCAATAGCTGCTTTGAAGCTAAACGCCGGTTAAGACCTCGCGTTTACTTCGCCTAGGGTGGAGCACTTTCTTATGTGGTAGTGATGTCGGTTAAAACCTCACACCACCAAACACGTAAGAAGTCTCAAAAGTCTAAATTGAAGCAATAGCTGCTTTGAAGTTAAACGCCGGTTAAGACCTCGCGTTTACTTCGCCTAGGGTGGAGCACTCTCTTACGTGGTAGTGATGTCGGTTAAAACCTCACACCACCAATCACAAAGAAGTCTCAAAAGTCAGGAACTGTCTGCCGTGGTCACCACTGTCCGCGAATACTATACCCACTTACTCCATGCTCGTTCGCTGTTGTCGCCGCTGCTGTTGAAATCGCAAGAGAGAGAGCCTGCTCGTGCGCTGTTGTCGCCGCTGCTGTTGAAATCACAAGAGAGAGCCTGCTCGTTCGCTGTTGTCGCCGCTGCTGTTGAAATCACAAGAGAGAGAGCCTGCTCGTTCGCTGTTGTCGCCGCTGCTGTTGAAATCGCAGAGAGCGCCTGCTCGTTCGCTGTTGTCGCCGCTACTGTTGAAATCGAAAGAGACCGCCCGCTCGTTCGCTGTTGTCGCCGCTACTGTTGAAATCGCAAGAGACTGGTTCCTCTGTGCACCGGCCTTTTATACATTTTTTCATGCGAGCATCGACAAGTCCCGTATTTCGGCACAGCGTCATGTTCGCGCATACGGAATTTCCGTATTTCGGCGTTGTGTCGTGTTCGAGCATAACCACGTGTGGCATGGTTTGGCTACATGTGCTCGCATGGTGTTGGTATACGGTGAGGGCGGTATTTTGTGTGACCTAAATTTGTACAAAATTTAGGTCTTCACCCCACTTTTGAAAATCTTACCCTTCTTTTTGGATATGACCAGTTTTACCGAACCGCGTTTCTGTTCCTCCTCGGCTGCGATTATGCCAGCAGTACCAGTGCCTTCAGCGGATACTTGTGCGCTCGGTGACGGGACCACCGCGTTGCAGTTGACCTGGTTGTCCAGCATAAGGGTCCGTTTGAACTTGTCTTTGATCTTATAATCACGCCCCGGTGGCGATGAAGGCGCAGTGCTTGGTAGACGAACGCGAGCGTTGAAATTGGAGCTGGGATAGTGCAAGTCCAGCGTTGGAGTTTCATCATAATGGGCGTTTAGTAAAGGCGAGGTCGCTGTGAGTGCACTCGTACGTGAACCTTCTGCTAATTCAATATTAACCACTTTGGCGGGCATCGGATGTGGCTTCTGATCCTCAAGAGTGTCAGCAATTCGTTGCAGGACTTGCGTTACTTGTTGGTACTTCTTCTTCCGTCCGTAGTTGCGGGGTGTTGTAGTTGTGGCTGAAGCCGATAATGTAGTTGCGGCCGCTTTGGCTTCTTCGGCAGCGCCGGCTTTAGCTGAGAGGCTAGCGGCAATTTTGTTAATGTTATTGTTGTTGTTGCTGACATTGCTGTTGTTTGCGCTCCGCATCGAATGCCCTCGTCTCACTGCAGGCGGGGTTATCTGTTGATCGTCGTTTGCTATTGTCAACTGTTGTTGTATTAGCGTTTGCTGTCCTTGTTGTTTCCGTGGTGACCTCTGCTGTTGCTTCATAGGATTCCTGTTACGCACTGTCAACTGTTTGGGGTTGTTTCGTGAATTCCTCCTGTCGGTTCTCAATTCAACGGAGCTCCCTCCTAGAGAAAGTGTAGCTCCCATGGCGTACAAGAAATCTAACCCTAAAATAACTTGTCCAGATGCACGGGGAAAGATGAGAAACGGCATTCGGCAACATTTATCACCTATTCGCACGTTGAGGATAAGGGCTTCCTTGCTGGTGCATTCACCGCCGTTTGCTAGTTGTGCCCTCACGTTTACTGCGACTACGTTGTTCGGGGTTCGATGTTGTTTGGCAAAATTTCCATTGATGAAGCTCTTTGTAGCCCCGGTGTCTATCGTCGCATTTATTTGTTCTCCGTCCACCGTAACTATGGCGAAGATATGGTTACGCTCGCAACGTAACAACTTAACTGTTGGCGAAACGGGTTGCGATTTGACGGCCCCACTCGTCCCCGGTTCTGAGGGGGTCCTTGCTCGTTTCCCGCTTGCTGTTGACAGCACTCAATTGTTCGGATATTCATCTGGCCGCACTCCCAGCAGAACAGTACCTGTGGGTTCCGACAATTGCGTTGAATGTGTCCTTCTTGACCGCAGCGCCGACATGCCGTTTTGGGACTTATTTTGATGCCCATTGTTTTGTGCTCGATCGCGTCGAGATTCCTGTTGGTATCGTGGTAGCTGCTCACGTGGTGGTTGTTGTCGGCTGCATTGTGATGCTTCACGCAGTGTTCCTGATCCGCTCTGCTACATTCGTATTCTTGCGCACGAGTGATCAGTTCGTCCAGCGAGGAGAAATCGTCACGCCGTATGTATAGGCGGTAGTCGGGCAAACTATTGCGGAACATACGTTCGTTCTGTCGGTCATCGTCATACTGCGCACATCCCATCAGATTTTGCAGGGCGATGGTATAATCCTTAAAGGCCTCTCTTGGCTTTTGAACCCGTTTTCTGATCTCATTGTCTAGATCTTCAAAATATCGGCTGGGGAGGAAAAATTTCAGAAAGTCTCGTTCGAATGCTTCAAATGGGACCCACTGCTTTTTGTTGTTCCGGTGCCAGGTTAATGCCTTATCTGTAAGAAACTGTGGCATTGTGCGTGGGAGTAAGTCCCGGTTGAGACCATACATGTCTGCCAGTTCCTTTACGCGCTCTATAAATCCCAACTGATCCTTATCGCCGTCGTATTTTACTGGCCAATTACAAAATTGTTCAATAACGGTAACACATTGAGTTGACACAAAGGCGTTCATGTTATCTGCGTCGACAGATGGTTGTTCCTGGTGTCGTACCATTTTCTCTACGTGGACGTGAGATGGTTGTGTTAACGTTGACTTCGACGTTTTTGGTAATGTAGTGCGTGCTGTCCCTTGCGTGTGCTTTATTTCCAATTCCTCCAGTCGTTTGCGGAATTTCGGGTTAGTGGTGCTATCAACTATGAAAGCTGCGAACCTTTTCGCAGTTCGTCCACACTTCCAGTATCGTCAAGTTTAAATTCTGCCGCGTATTGTTCTAGCTGGTCTTTGCGTAGGGCATAGATCCACCCTGACTTCGGCTTCATATCGATCCGTTGTGTTAAGGTCCCTGCTCGGGCGCCATGTAAGGAATCTCTAGCTGGGGTATGCTCAGTCTTCCCAGAGTCCTGTACAATTTTTTTTTTTATTGACCTTAACAAAACACGTTTGATGTAGTTTGTTTTACTTTCTTTTATTATTTAGTAAACTATAACTTCATCTTAAACTAATTATAACTAAATTATGTATACTTTCCACTTCGTCTAATTGCGGTGAAGTGGGGTAGACGTGGCAGACGTAGAATCAATAGCTGCTTTGAAGCTCAACGCCGGTTAAGACCTTGCGTTTACTTCGCTTAGGGTGGAGCACTCTCTTCTGGTGGCAAGCTCTCGAAAAAGCCTGTAATATCAAACCCCTTGATAAAATCAGAAGATCCATTGCTATACTGACCACTGACGCTCTTCGTAGCACACCTACGAAAGCCCTTTTTGCCATGCTGCACTGGCTCCCCTCGGGGATCCTGGTTAAGCAACAAGCCAAGCTGACAGGGATTAGACTTAATGCTCTTTCGCACTGGCGCATAACCCTGACAGGCCATGCTTCAATTCTGAATCAGGACCCACCTGTCTCCAACTTTATCGATTATATGTCGGTCTATCTCGATTTAAACAGGGAATTCGACCTCACTATTCCAAGTCGAAGCGACTGGACCTCAGAAAACCGAATCGTCGGTGAAACAGTCGAAATCTACACCGACGGTTCCAAGCTTGGAGGTAGAGTCGGCAGCGGTATTTATTCCGACAAGCTGGACTTAAACATCTCCCTACGAATCCCAGACCATTGCCCCCGCAGCCAAATGGATGCTGAGTAGAGATATCGGCGCAGTTGACGTATCTATCTTCTCAGGCAGCCAGGCCGCCATTAAATCTCTTTTTGGCTCCACGGCCACATCAAGACTAGTTCATGAATGTCGAACATCTTTAAATGAGCTCGCAAGTTACTCTCGGGTGCACCTAGTCTGGGTCCCCGGACATAGCGAAATTTCGGGCAACTGCGAGGCGGACGAGCTTGCCAAGGCAGGCACGCTAATGCACGACATTCACCCCTCTGTAAACATCGGCATTCCACTGGCAACAGCCAAGCTCGAAGTCAAACGGAAATATCTGGCTGACGCCTACAAATCCTGGGCTAACGAGGAATCCTGCCACACGGCTAGACTAACTTGGGCAAGCATGGACAAAAACAGAACCAACCAACTTCTTCGACTTGATCGCGTACCACTGTCGACAACTGTGTCGGTTTTGACCGGCCACTGCATAATGGGACAGCACGCAGAAAGACTGGGCCTACCCTCAAATGACTTTTGCCGAGGCTGTGGCTTCGAGGAGGAGGACGAGACGGTTTTCCACCTCTTATGCCACTGCCCATCCTTGCGCAGAAGAAGAATTCGCACCTTTGGTGCCCCATTTCTTACAAGCCTGACAGAGCTGTCATCCATTAATATTAGGGACATAGCCAGGTTCATCAAAGTATCAGGATGGTTTCCTGAAACATGACGGGGGAGTCGTGCCTTTCCAGGCGCTGTCCTTGCGCTGACTATCACCATCCCAAGTATGGGAACCTTTTTAGTCAGTGCTTGAACGGCGCCACACCGTGGTATCACAATGGGCCATTATGTGTGCTCAAGTGTGCTTTTGGCAAACTGGGCGGCCACTCCTACCTACCTACCTACCTGTACACATTTAAACCCAAAAATTAAAGAGGTTTCAAAGTCATTCTTCGCAATATGCACCCCTCCGCAGACCAAGAAGAAATTAAAAATGAGCTTGGAGAAAACGGTCACAAAGTTTTAAATATAACTAACATAACTCAACGGACAACAAAAAAACCGCTACCACTGTTTAGCATAGAACTGGAAACAAATACTAGCAATAAAGATATTTATAGCATTAACAAATTAATGCATTGCATAGTAGTTTTTGAGGCACCTCATCATAAAAGAGAAGTCGCGCAATGCACTAAATGCTAAAAATACGGACATACAAAAAACTACTGTACAAGGGATCCAGTATGTGTGAAATGCGCTGGAAAGCATCTGACAATTGAATGTCAAAAAAAAATAACCAACGCAGTTGAAATTAAATATACCTTATGTGGCTGAAATCATACTGCAAACTACAAAGGCTGTGAAATATACAAAGCCATCAAAATTCAGAGGTTTACGCAGAAAGGATCCATTATTACTACAGACCAAAAACATGGATGGATCAGTAGTTAAACCAGGCGTAAGCTATGCCGAAATTGCAGGGTCGTCAAATCCAAATAAAACTGAACAAAATACAAAAAATTCAAAAGATAGTGATATTAATGAACTTAAAAACATGGTGAAATCCCTAATGACTCAAATGACTAATATGATGAATATCATTACAATGTTACTAACAAGCTTAAATGCACGAAAGTAATAGTTTAATAATTGTAGCCTGGAATGCAAATGGCCTAACAAAACATTATCTTGAGTCAAAGCAATTTTTGTCTGACAAGAAAATTGATATTGCTCTAGTTTCAGAAACACATTTTACGAACAAAAGCTATTTATTATTTCCTGGATATAAAATTTATGTGACAAATCATCCTGATTGTAAAGATCGTGGTGGGACAGTTATCATAATAAATTCACTATTAAAACATACTGAATGGCAACCATATGCAACACCTCATATTCAATCCAGTACTGTGCAAATTGAGGATACAAGTGAGACAATACTCATCTCCTCAGTTTACTGTCCCCCCAGACACCTAATAATGACGGATCAATATGATGATTACATAAAGATGCTTGGCGTAGGATTCATTGCAGCTGGAGATCTGAATGCAAAACACACTGACTGGGGATCTAGGCTAACCAATAAAAAAGGACGAAATCTGATTAATGCTATAAATAAAAAAAATGCAAATTTTTAAGCTCAGGTGAACCCACATACTGGCCAACAGATAGGAAAAAGATACCAGATCTAATCGACTTCAGCATAACAAAAAACATAAAGTATAACCAATTAAAAATTAAAGCTTGTTTTGAACTTTCTTCAGACCACTCTCCGATAATACTTGACTACACAACTGACTTCAAACCCATAGAACCAATAGCTAAGAATTTTGACCACAAAATAAACTGGAATGAGTATAGACAGCATATTGAAAATCAACTGAATATGTCTATCACACTGAAAACACAATTAGACATTGAACGTGCCATTATTCACTTCAACGATGTGGTCCTAGACGCAGGAATCAAATCAAGCCAACAGCATAAATTTAGAAGAAATACACCTACAACGGATATTTTCATAAGAAAGCAAATTATTGAGAAGAGAAAGCTGAGAAAGAGGTGGCAGCTAACTAGATCGCCTGAGGATAAACACAATTTAAATAAAGCCTGCAAAAAACTCAAGAAAATATTAACTAAAAGACAAAATATAGAAGTTGAAAATTACCTAAAAAACAAGACGTCTACCCAGGATACTAACTACTCATTATGGAAATGCACAAAGAAATTAAAAACTCAGATAAGGTATCAGCCACCACTACGGAAAGATGACAACTCATGGGCTACTACCAATGAAGAAAAAGCAACTGCATTGGCTAAATACTTTGAAGAAGTCCTATCAAACGACTAAGATAAATATATTGAAACACGCAATGACTTAAATATAGACATAACAACCAAAATTAAGAAAACAAACACAACAGAAATAATTAATTGCATTAAAAAACGAATAAACCACAAAAAAGCACCAGGATACGATATGTTGACAGGAATAGCTCTCGCTGAGCTACTTACTATAGGTTATAACTACTTAAGGAATGTTATCAACTCAATGTTCCGACTACAATTTTCCCAAAGTATGGAAAGTTGCTGAAATTATTGCACTACCGAAGCAGGGAAAATATGCTACAACTGCTTCGTCGTATAGACCAATTAGCCTACTTCCCATAATCTCAAAAGTTGCTGAAAAACTATTACATGATATACTTAGCCAGATCCTTGACAATAAAAACATTATACCAAATCATCAAATCGGCTTCAGAAAACGACATTCAACAATTCAACAGATACACCGTATAACAAACAAAATTGAAACAGACATAGAATATAAGCGGTACTGCGTTGCTGTATTCTTAGACGTTGCAAAAGCATTTGACAAAGTATGGCATAAAGGACTGCTGCATAAACTGAAGACGATGCTGCCACTTGACTACTATTTGATTGTTAAAAGTTATCTTAGTGATCGTTACTTTTACGTCAAATATAATGAAGAGTGTTCGTCTATTCATCTTACAACAGCTGGAGTTCCTCTAGGGAGTGTTTTAGGACCACTGCTATATGTCATATTTACCTCTGATATACCACTTCCAAAAGAACTGAATACCACAATTGCTACCTTTGCTGACGATGCAGTCCTCTTAGCATCTTACAAAAATCTAAATACTGCGACTGCAAATCTGCAGATATACACAGAGAATGTTAAGGAATGGTTTGATAAATGGTGCTTGAAAATTAATGAAGATAAGACTGTACAAACAATTTTTACAACTAAAACAAAATTTAACCCAATACCTATTATAATAAACAATAAAGATATAAGAATAGGGTCTACTACTAAATACCTTGGTATACACATGGACTCGAAGCTAAGTTGGCACTACCACATCAAACAAAAAACGAAACAAATAAAAGAAAAATTTAGGCAACTATATTGGTTAAAGGGTAAGCAATCTAAACTCACCAAGAAGAAATTAAAAATGAGCTTGGAGACAACGGTCACAAAGTTTTAAATATAACTAACATAACTCAACGGACAACAAAAAAACCGCTACCACTGTTTAGCATAGAACTGGAAACAAATAATAACAATAAAGATATTTATAGCATTAACAAATTAATGCGTTGCATAGTAGTTTTTGAGGCACCTCATCATAAAAGAGAAGTCGCGCAATGCACTAAATGCTAAAAATACGGACATACAAAAAACTACTATACAAGGGATCCAGTATGTGTGAAATGCGCTGGAAAGCATCTGACAATTGAATGTCAAAAAAAAATAACCAACGCAGCTGAAATTAAATGTACCCTATGTGGCTGAAATCATACTGCAAACTACAAAGGCTGTGAAATATACAAAGCCATCAAAATTCAGAGGTTTACGCAGAAAGGATCCATTATTTCTACAGACCAAAAACATGGATGGATCAGTAGTTAAATGGATGGTTGATATATGGATTTTATGATTGGCTTAAACATTCCAATCAAAGCTATATATATATATATATATATATATATATATATATATATATATATATATATATATATATATATATATATATATATATATATATATATATATATATATATATATATATATATATATATATATATATATTATATATATATATATATATATATATATATATATACATATATATATATATATATATATATATATATATATATACGAGGTGAGATCAAAAAAGAACCGTTATTGTGTGATAAAAAAATAAAGTATTTATTTATTCATCAACAACTATCTTGTCCCCTTCAAAGTAATTCCCCTCAGATATAATACACTTATGCCAGCGTTTTTTCCAATCCTCGAAACACTTCTGACACGCTTTTTTTGGTATCACCAACAGCTCCTGTTTCGATTTTTCTTTTATCTCCTCAATCGTAGCAAAACGCTTTCCTTTCATCGGTGTCTTCAGTTTTGGAAAGAGGAAAAAGTCAGCGGGGGCCAAGTCCGATGAATACGGTGGTTGAGGCATGATAACGGTTTTGTTTTTGGCCAAAAAGCTTCGATGTGGTGCGTTATCATGGTGCAAAATCCATGATTGGTTTTTCCACAATTCTGGGCGTTTCTGACGAATTGCTTCTCGCAAACGGCGCATAACTTCAAGGTAGTATTCCTTGTTGACCGTACGACCTTGTGGCAAGAATTCATGATGCACCACGCCATTGCAATCAAAGAAAACTGTCAGCAAAACCTTTACGTTCGACCGAACTTGAAGTGCTTTTTTCGGTCTTGGCTCATCTGGACGTTTTCATTGGGATGATCTGGATCGTCGTTGACGATGTTCAACAGCTCCTGAGCGATGTCCATGCGACGTTGTTTTTGCTCAAAATTAAGCAATTTTGGACCAATCTTCGCTGCCGCACGTTTCATGCCTAAAACATCCGTAAAAATTGCTTGGCATGAGCCGAACGATATGCCAACTTCATCAGCAACCTCTCTGATAGTGATTCGACGATTATCCAAAATCATTTTCTTCACTGCGTCAATGTTTTCATCGGTTGTTGACGTGCTCGGGCGACCAGGACGAGCATCGTCATTGACATCTTCTCGGCCTTCCTGAAACCGGTTATACCACAATTGAACTTGTGTTCTGCTCATAGTAGACTCGCTAAAGGCCACAGTCAACATTACAAATGTCCTTGCGCATTTAACTTCATTTTTTACACAAAACTGAATACTGTTTCTTTGATCCCTTTTTTCGAATAGTACAAAGTCGAAGAGCACACCAAAACACGACTAACCTTTTTATCTGTCAAAAACAAACTGACAATCCAAAATGGTTGGTATTGCCAACATATATAACAGACATGTGTACCAACATAACAGAAAAAAATGCGAACATCGAACATACGTAACTCACGAAATTTAAAAATAACGGTTATTTTTTGATCACACCTCGTATATCTAATTAAAAAACTTTGAAATATACCGCACAATCCACCCTAACAACTGCGCACGGGGAGGTGCTGGCATTCGAATAATAAACAACATAAAAAACTATAAAGAAAGCAGTATAGATACAGCCGAATTTCAAGTAACTACCATAACGTTAGATGACGATATGAACCTATGACTAACTGCAGTACATCAGATTAAATGTGAGCAATATATACAGCTAATTAATAGCCATAAAAAGCGATTCGGATTCATAAAAGCGGACTCGAGACTTATCACTACAAAAGGTAGCGAACTCTATAAAGTATTGCAAATGACAGGATGCAGCCCATTTTCTACTAGGACACCTTATTCGCCAACAGATCCACAAAAAACTTTTGATCTTATTGACTTCTTTATCGCCAGAAAGATTTACCTGCGCTTAGAAAACGGGTTAGATATGAATTCTTCAGTCTACTTAACAACACATGCAGATGTAGTTAGTAAAGAAACATCAATAAAGATAGTATATAAATATACTGATTTGGAATACTTTAATAAAATTCTATCCAATCATGCTGATCACCACGTAAAAATAAACTGTACTACTGAGCTAGATGACGAAATTTTGAACTTATCAAATGCTATACAACTTGCAGCATGGCGTACTATACCAGTCAAACGAAAAGTCACAGCAGGACACAAGTATTTAAAAATAAATAAAATAAACTATTACTGAAAATCTCAGAATACATCGACGGTGGCAACAAACCAGGTCTCCATCTGACAAAAGCTGGTTTAATAGAGCATCAAAAGACCTTACCCATAAAATAAAAGCACTCAAAAATAATTATCTTAGCAAATATATAAGTGAGCTATCAAATGAACGTAACACTGACTACTCGCTTTGGAGTGTACACAAAATTTTTCACAATCACCCGTGCATTTCCCCACAATCAAAAAAGCCGACAATTCATGGGCCAAAAGTAACATAGAAAAAGCTGCAGCTTTCTCGTAGTACCTTGAAAGTATCTTTAAGCCGAATGACACGTCGAGTGTAGCGGAAATGGAATCTCTCCACCATGGTAAAAGATGTCGAAATCCCTCCGGTTACGGATGTTGAGCTATGAACAGAAATAAGAAAATTAAAGTCTAAGAAGTCGCCCGGATTCGACTTCATCACTAGCGAAATAATAAAACAGCTCCCTCAAAATGTAATATCGTAAATATCAGAATGCTACTTTTAGATTAAAAAATGTTTCTATCTACAAAAAAACTGCCGAGGTAATCATGTTCAATAAGCCAGGGAAGCCAGCGCACGATGTAACATCGTATCGGCCTATATCTCTACTGCCCATAATTTAAAAACTTAAAGTTTCTTGGTAATTGAGCAGAGAAAAATAATACCTGCGCACTAATTTGGTTTGCGCATGAAACACTCAACCTTTGATCAAGTCTACAGAATAACTTGAGATATTGAAAATGCCTACGAAGTAAAAAATGTATGTTCCGCTGTTTTTCTGTATGTGTCAGAAGCTTTCAATAAATTATGCCATGGCGGGCTCCTCAATAAAATTAATGGCCAGTTCCCAACACAATATCATACCTATCAGATCGCTTCATTCGAGTGAAACAGATAACCATATACTTTTATCTCAAAGAAATAAAAGCTGGTGTCCCTCAGGGTAGTGTATTGGGACCAATCCTGCACATACTCTTTACATGTGACTTACCAAAGGACCAAACTTCGTCACAGCAATATTTTCAGACGACACATCCACTCTATTAGTGGAAAAATCATTGACAGAGTGTTATCTAAATAAAATTTTTGAGTAGACAGCCATATTAAAATGAGAGAAACTAAATCGGTCCACGTCACATATTTTTTATTTTTATTTTTTCCCCTTTATTTCATACATCTGCCACCATTATATTGCCACCTAGTACATGATTTGACAATTTGTTTGGAAATTAATATTAAAAACACATTTTGCCAGTGCCAAGAAGTGATACAACAAAAATTATTTACATTAATTATAATAGTTCACTATATATATATTATAACAATTTATGATCAAAATTATGTTTATGATAATTATTTACATTTACATTTATAATACTATTACTAATATGTGTAGTCTGGATTTCCTAGTTCAGTAGGTCGTTTGGTCGAGTTCTCTTTAAACGGTGCATGGTGGTTTCTTCTAAATGTAGCAACTCGTTTATTTCTTCGTTATTATGCCCATGCAGTGTATCGTAGTGTTTTGCGGATATCTTTTTTATTTCTTCGTCAATTCTTGTCATATTTAGTTTGCGGTGTATATCTTCATTTGTTGTGTACCAACCAGACTTTATGATAACTCTTAATATTCTAGATTGCTGTCTTTGAATTTTTTGTATGTGTGACCGCTTTGCCGTTCCCCATACTTGGAGTCCGTACGTCCAAATTGGCTTTATAGTACACTTGTATAGCAGCAACTTGTTGCTAATTGTGAGTTTAGATTGCTTACCCATTAGCCAATATAGTTGCCTAAATTTTTCTTTTATTTGTTTCGTTTTTTTGTTTGATGTGGTAGTGCCAACTTAGCTTTGAGTCGATGTGTATACCCAGGTATTTAGTAGTAGACCCAATTTTTATATTTTTATTGTTTATTTTAATAGGTATTGGGTTAAATTTTCTTTTAGTTGTAAAAATTATTAGTACAGTCTTATCTTCATTAATTTTCAAGCAGCATTTATCAAACCATTCCTTAACATTCTCTGTGTATATCTGCAGATTTGCAGTCGCAGTATTTAGATTTTTGTCAGATGCTAAGAGGATTGCGTCGTCAGCAAAGGTAGCAATTGTGGTATTCAGTTCTTTTGGAAGTGGTATATCAGAGGTAAATATGACATATAGCAGTGGTCCTAAAACACTCCCTTGAGGAACTCCAGCTTTTGTAAGATGAATAGACGAACACTCTTCATTATATTTGACGTAAAAGTAACGATCACTAAGATAACTTTTAACAATCAAATAGTAGTCAAGTGGCAGCATCATCTTCAGTTTATGCAGCAGTCCTTTATGCCATACTTTGTCAAATGCTTTTGCAACGTCTAAGAATACAGCAACGCAGTACCGCTTATATTCTATGTCTGTTTCAATTTTGTTTGTTATACGGTGTATCTGTTAAATTGTTGAATGTCGTTTTCTGAAGCCGAATTGATGATTTGGTATAATGTTTTTATTGTCAAGGATCTGGCTAAGTCTATCATGTAATAGTTTTTCAGCAACTTTCGAGATTATGGGAAGTAGGCTAATTGGTCTATACGACGAAGCAGTTGTAGCATATATTCCCTGCTTCGGTAGTGCAATAATTTCAGCAACTTTCCATACTTTGGGAAAAAATTGTAGTCGGAAGATTGAGTTGATAACATTCCTTAAGTAGTTATAACCTATAGTAAGTAGCTCAGCGAGAGCTATTCCTGTCAACATATCGTATCCTGGTGCTTTTTTGTGGTTTATTCGTTTTTTAATGCAATTAATTATTTCTGTTGTGTTTGTTTTCTTAATTTTGGTTGTAATGTCTATATTTGCGTGTTTCAATATACTTATCTTCGTCATTTTATAGGACTTCTTCAAAGTATTTAGCCAATGCAGTTACTTTTTCTTCGTTGGTAGTAGCCCATGAGTTGTCAACTTTCCGTAGTGGTGGCTGATACCTTATCTGAGTTTTTAATTGCTTTGTGCATTTCCATAATGAGTAGTTAGTATCCTGGGTAGGCGTCAAGTTTTTTAGGTAATTTTCAACTTCTATATTTTGTCTTTTAGTTAATATTTTCTTGAGTTTTTTGCAGGCTTTATTTAAATTGTGTTTATCCTCAGGCGATCTAGTTAGCTGCCACCTCTTTCTCAGCTTTCTCTTCTCAATAATTTGCTTTCTTATGAAAATATCCGTTGTAGGTGTATTTCTTCTAAATTTATGCTGTTGGCTTGATTTGATTCCTGCGTCTAGGACCACATCGTTGAAGTGAATAATGGCACGTTCAATGTCTAATTGTGTTTTCAGTGTGATAGACATATTCAGTTGATTTTCAATATGCTGTCTATACTCATTCCAGTTTATTTTGTGGTCAAAATTCTTAGCTATTGGTTCTATGGGTTTGAAGTCAGTTGTGTAGTCAAGTATTATCGGAGAGTGGTCTGAAGAAAGTTCAAAACAAGCTTTAATTTTTAATTGGTTATACTTTATGTTTTTTGTTATGCTGAAGTCGATTAGATCTGGTATCTTTTTCCTATCTGTTGGCCAGTATGTGGGTTCACCTGAGCTTAAAAATTTGCATTTTTTTTATTTATAGCATTAATCAGATTTCGTCCTTTTTTATTGGTTAGCCTAGATCCCCAGTCAGTGTGTTTTGCATTCAGATCTCCAGCTGCAATGAATCCTACGCCAAGCATCTTTATGTAGTCATCATATTGATCCGTCATTATTAGGTGTCTGGGGGGACAGTAAACTGAGGAGATGAGTATTGTCTCACTTGTATCCTCAATTTGCACAGTAGTGGATTGAATATGAGGTGTTGCATATGGTTGCCATTCAGTATGTTTTAATAGTGAATTTATTATGATAACTGTCCCACCACGATCTTTACAATCAGGATGATTTGTCACATAAATTTTATATCCAGGAAATAATAAATAGCTTTTATTCGTAAAATGTGTTTCTGAAACTAGAGCAATATCAATTTTCTTGTCAGACAAAAATTGCTTTGACTCAAGATAATGTTTTGTTAGGCCATTTGCATTCCAGGCTACAATTATTAAACTATTACTTTCGTGCATTTAAGCTTGTTAGTAACATTGTAATGATATTCATCATATTAGTCATTTGAGTCATTAGGGATTTCACCATGTTTTTAAGTTCATTAATATCACTATCTTTTGAATTTTTTGTATTTTGTTCAGTTTTATTTGGATTTGACGACCCTGCAATTTCGGCATAGCTTACGCCTGGTTTAACTATTGATCCATCCATGTTTTTGGTCTGTAGTAATAATGGATCCTTTCTGCGTAAACCTCTGAATTTTGATGGCTTTGTATATTTCACAGCCTTTGTAGTTTGCAGTATGATTTCAGCCACATAGGGTACATTTAATTTCAGCTGCGTTGGTTATTTTTTTTTGACATTCAATTGTCAGATGCTTTCCAGCGCATTTCACACATACTGGATCCCTTGTACAGTAGTTTTTTGTATGTCCGTATTTTTAGCATTTAGTGCATTGCGCGACTTCTCTTTTATGATGAGGTGCCTCAAAAACTACTATGCAATGCATTAATTTGTTAATGCTATAAATATCTTTATTGTTAGTATTTGTTTCCAGTTCTATGCTAAACAGTGGTAGAGGTTTTTTTGTTGTCCGTTGAGTTATGTTAGTTATATTTAAAACTTTGTGACCGTTTTCTCCAAGCTCATTTTTAATTTCTTCTTGGTCTGCGGAGGGGTGCATATTGCGAAGAATGACTTTGAAACCTCTTTAATTTTTGGGTTTAAATGTGTACAGGTAGGTAGGTAGGTAGGAGTGGCCGCCCAGTTTGCCAAAAGCACACTTGAGCACACATAATGGCCCATTGTGATACCACGGTGTGGCGCCGTTCAAGCACTGACTAAAAAGGTTCCCATACTTGGGATGGTGATAGTCAGCGCAAGGACAGCGCCTGGAAAGGCACGACTCCCCCGTCATGTTTCAGGAAACCATCCTGATACTTTGATGAACCTGGCTATGTCCCTAATATTAATGGATGACAGCTCTGTCAGGCTTGTAAGAAATGGGGCACCAAAGGTGCGAATTCTTCTTCTGCGCAAGGATGGGCAGTGGCATAAGAGGTGGAAAACCGTCTCGTCCTCCTCCTCGAAGCCACAGCCTCGGCAAAAGTCATTTGAGGGTAGGCCCAGTCTTTCTGCGTGCTGTCCCATTATGCAGTGGCCGGTCAAAACCGACACAGTTGTCGACAGTGATACGCGATCAAGTCGAAGAAGTTGGTTGGTTCTGTTTTCGTCCATTTTTGTCCATGCTTGCCCAAGTTAGTCTAGCCGTGTGGCAGGATTCCTCGTTAGCCCAGGATTTGTAGGCGTCAGCCAGATATTTCCGTTTGACTTCGAGCTTGGCTGTTGCCAGTGGAATGCCGATGTTTACAGAGGGGTGAATGTCGTGCATTAGCGTGCCTGCCTTGGCAAGCTCGTCCGCCTCGCAGTTGCCCGAAATTTCGCTATGTCCGGGGACCCAGACTAGGTGCACCCGAGAGTAACTTGCGAGCTCATTTAAAGATGTTCGACATTCATGAACTAGTCTTGATGTGGCCGTGGAGCCAAAAAGAGATTTAATGGCGGCCTGGCTGTCTGAGAAGATAGATACGTCAACTGCGCCGATATCACTACTCAGCATCCATTTGGCTGCGTGGTAAATGGCCATGACCTCAGCTTGAAAAACGTTGCAATGGTCTGGGATTCGTAGGGAGATGTTTAAGTCCAGCTTGTCGGAATAAATACCGCTGCCGACTCTACCTCCAAGCTTGGAACCGTCGGTGTAGATTTCGACTGTTTCACCGACGATTCGGTTTTCTGAGGTCCAGTCGCTTCGACTTGGAGTAGTGAGGTCGAATTCCCTGTTCAAATCGGGATAGACCGACATATAATCGATAAAGTTGGGGACAGGTGGGTCCTGATTGAGAATTGAAGCATGGCCTGTCAGGGTTATGCGCCAGTGCGAAAGAGCATTAAGTCTAATCCCTGTCAGCTTGGCTTGTTGCTTAACCAGGATCCCCGAGGGGAGCCAGTGCAGCATGGCAAAAAGGGCTTTCGTAGGTGTGCTACGAAGAGCGTCAGTGATCAGTAGAGCAATGGATCTTCTGATTTTATCAACGGGTTTGATATTACAGGCTTTTTCGAGAGCTTGCCACCAGAAGACCGACCCGTATAACAGGTTTGGTTCAACGATGGCCGTGTAGAGCCAGAGCACGACTCGAGGACGATGTCCCCATCGTGCACCAACTGCTCTTTTACAGCAGTATATAGCGCATGTTGCCTTACGTGTCCTCTCAGCTAGATTGGCTTTCCAATTAAGCTTTGGGTCGAGAATCAGGCCTAAGTACTTAACGTGTGTGCTCAAAGAGAGCGGAGTGCCGTTTAGACTAGGCATTGTAAACTTTGGAATTTTGTACTTCCTAGTGAAAAGCATAGTCTCGGTTTTGGATGGGTTAACCCCAAGTTCGAATTCGCGACACCAGTGCGACACAATAGAGAGTGAATAGTTCAGTTTTTCGGAAAGTGTTTGGGGGAATTTGCCGGATGCCGCGATTGCTATGTCGTCCGCATAGGCTATCACTTTGCATCCAGTAGATTCCAATCTCACCAGTAGTATGTTAACTGCCAGGTTCCAGAGGAGGGGTGATAAAACACCCCCTTGTGGCGTGCCCCTGTTAACCACCCTCCTGGATTGGGCACTGCCGATCGTGGAAGTGATGATCCTAGATTTTAGTTGAAGCTCTATAAATTTAAGAAGACCTGAATTCAGGTTAAGATTATAGAGTGCGGAGATGACAGCGTTGGGGCATACATTGTTGAATGTTCCCTCGATGTCCAGAAATATGGCAAGTGTGAATTCCTTGTACGCCAAGGATTTGTCCACTTGAGAAATGAGAGAATGAAGTGCTGTTTCAACCGATTTGCCTTTAGAGTAAGCGTGTTGAGATACAGAGAGAAGAGAAGGGTTGATCGATGTCCTGATATGTAGGTCAAGAGCTCTTTCTAGAACCTTAAGAAGAAAGGATGTTAGACTTATGGGTCTGTAATCCTTAAGTTTGGTGTGTGAGGCCTTCCCAACTTTTCGTACGAAGACGACCCGAGCCGTGCGCCAGCGTAAGGGAATGTATTGCAATCTGAGGCTTGCATTATATATTTGAAGCAGCCATGGAAGGATAATCTCTTCCCCATTTTGGATATCGGCAGGAATGATGCCGTCCGGTACGGGGGACTTGTATGGCTTAAAGGTTTGAATGTACCATTCAAGGTGACTTTTTGTCACTTGGAATGTGGGGAGGCTATCATGGGAAACCTGCTCCACCTGGTAGAGTGCTTGATCCGCTGAGGCTAAACTCCCTGGGAAGTGGGTGTCTAGCAGGATATCAAGGGTTTCGGCGCTTGAGTGAGTCCAGCTGCCATCTGGTTTTTGGAAACAGTCAAGGGCTTTGTTAGAGGAGTGGAGAATTTTACGAAGACGGCTAGCCTCGGACGTCGATTCAATGCTTTCGCAAAATTCCCTCCATGACGCTCGTTTCCCTCGCCTAATGGCGTATTTCAACTCTTTAGTTATTTGGTTTTAAACAACGATAAATGTCACAAGAGCGGAGCTCGTGCGATTACACGTTCGTTTAGTTACACGCATTGTATATGCGTCGCACGATGCAGTATCATGGAGAGCTCACTGCCCGGGCCACTCTGCTTATAAAGCGAAAGCTGCCACCGGTATCAGTGCATCGTGGTGTTGTAGCTGCACAGTTGTATGGTCAAATCTCTGTTGGCCCGCTTAGTCTGTGATTGTTGTTATTGTGGTCCAATTGTCCTTGGGGCTCCTTCAACTTCTGCTGATCAACCAACTCTTTGTAATACCTCTAATTGCCCAGCAGAGTTTTTGTCTGCAGTGAGTGACGCCGGACCGCTGCCGTTGGTTGCAGTGTGGTTGTTGTTGTCTTGTTGGTAGATATTTCTTTATACTCCGCCTGCTTCCTGCTTAGTATGTGCTGCTCTCTTGTGTTTCTTCGTGTTCCGCCTTTGGGCGCTGTATTGTTGTTGTTGTTGTAAATATTTATTTATACTCCGCCTGCTTACTGCTTTGCGCTTGCGATCGGTTTACATGTGTGTGCTGATCTCTCGTGTTTCTCCGTGTTCTATCTTTGGTCGCTGTATTGTTGTTGTTGTTGTCAATATTTACTTATACTCCGCCTTCTTACTGCTTTGCGCTTGCGATCGGTTTGCATGTGTGTGTTGCTCTCTCGTGTTTCTCCGTGTTCCACCTCCGGGCGCTGTAGAATTGTTGTAGTTTGAAATATTTATTTGTACTCCGCCTGCTTAATGCTTTGTGTGCGCTGCTCTCTCGTTTTTCTCCATGTTCCGCCTTTGGTCGCTGTAATGTTCAGTATAACACTTTACGTTTCTGTGCTCTTTAAAACCTTTACACTTATTGTTTTGTTATACTCGTATGCTGTGTTCGTTGTTGCATTTAGCATATGAGTTGGTTACCTTTTTAGGCTGCGGGATATTGGGGATACTTGCACGTTGTATATGAGTTGTGTGTGCGGAAAATACTTTTAGTATTTTCCGTCTTCACATATTGACATAGTCAAACGCATTACTATACAACGTCTGCGCTGGCTTGGATATGTCGTGCGTATGGACGAAGAAGCTCCAGCGAAAAAGGAGCGCTGTTAATTTCGCCCATAACCTGATGGCCGGTTGTCTTTACAGATTCTGTGTTAGGCCACATAACCTATAGAAAACACTCTAGGTCTCTCCATTGCTCTCTTGTCGGTAAGCTGACGGAATAATATTTTCGAAAAAATGTTCTAGGTATAAGTTTATCACACAGCGACCTGAATCCATAATTTTCGACTGTACATATTGATGGATACTGTGCGGGCAATTGACACTAATCGCACCATATGCACCAGACTTTTGAGCATAATAGATTTCAAACGAATCGGCCTAAAACTTTTCGCTTCGAAATTTACTAACTTGTGCATTTTTTGAAGAGATCAATCTAATAATTTTACAATATACAGAAACTTGTCCATACATTTTAGGTTGGTGGGTAGTTACTTTAAGTGAACACACACGTCCTAATGGGTGCAAGCAATTAAAGTTGTGGGTATGGTAAATCTTTTAATTAAAGTTAATATAATTAAAGTTATATTTTAAATGGATTTCACGGTGCTCAAACATTTATGGGTTATTCATTTTGTTATCTGAATCTCTATTGATCATTTTAATTGTTAAGTGTTTTAATATATTTACTATTAATCTCTTCATTTTCTTAGATCCTCCTCTTTGAATAACTGAATTTTTATACGATTTTCTAGAAATCTAAAAAAAATTTCAACTTTCGACAATTTTTCGAAATTCTACTTTTTAATTAGTATCACTAATTTCAGATAAAATTACTAGAAATCAAAATAATTTATGCACAATTCTGATACGCTGGATATACATAAAACGCATCATAATTTTTTTTTCGCAATGCTGAGTTCAACAATGTTTTTATTTTATTGGTAATTGATTTAGGAGAGACGCCGTACATAAAAAGGTCTGTAGTCAATTTTTGAATCAAAAGTGAGTTTATTACTGATATAAGAGTGACGGTGTTACAGTTAAATTTGTGCCTGGACAACCATTTGATGATGTTGAGTCTATTTGATAGTTTTGAGTGCAAATAATCTACGTATGTGTTCCATCTGTGTCTTTTATTAAAAATTATGCCGATTATTTTGAGTCTATCCACATTGTCTACTATGAAATTGTTCGATTGAATGATACAAGAGCAGTTTTGTTTTCTACAGACGTGCTAGTGTTTGCATTTTGAAGTACAAAGCTCAGCTCCTGAATAGTTGCACCATGAAGATACGAGTATATCATTGATAAGGTCACTGATGTCAAGAGTAATATTTTTTATTTTATTGAGTTTTTTTACAATACGCAAAATTGTCTGATTGGGTTAACTTCTGAAGTAAATTCATAGTTTAATTCTATTTTATGTATTTTCATTTGTCGCCGAAGAACGGCATTTGCCTTTTTAAAGTTGATGATGTTTTCAGTAGAGATGTTTCTTTTAAGTATATGCCTCAATCTATTTTTTCATGTTTTAGCTTTTCTAATTTTCTGTTCCACCAGGGAACGTTGGTCTTTTGTGTTTGAAAATGAGATTGGGGTATTGCTTCGTTTGCATTTTGCAGAAAAGTTTTTTGGATGCATCTTTATTGATATTGTTGGTAGATGGACGATTTATACTATTTTTGTGCGTTAGTTCTTGAAAAAGTGACCAATTTGCTTCTTTAATTAAAAATTGAGGTATTGGTTTGGGAGGAGAACTAATATGTAATTGAAAAAAGATGCGATTATTGGAAAGTTATCACTTCCAGAGAGATCATCTTCTAAATTCCATTCTGATTGAATAGCAAGTATAGGAGAGCAAAATGTAAGGTCTATGTGTATATAGGTGTTGTGTGTACTAAAATGATTTGGTAATCCGTTGTTGAGAATTATGTAGTTGGATTCATCTGAATATGTTGAGAGAGTATTACATCTACGGTTGTTGTTGTTGGCAGAGCCCCATTTACGATACCAGCTGTATAAATCGCCAGTAATAAAACAGAGGAGTGAAGAGTTGCTTAAAGAGAGGCATTTTGTAGATTCTGGAGTGAGAATTGCTTATTGGGTGGAATGTAGGAAGAAAAGACTATGAATTTTATTTTTGAGCCAAACTCGGTATTTATGTTCATTGTTTGATGTTGAATAGAATTGTGAATAAGTAGTGTAACTCCCCAAAAAGAATTTTGGGTGAGTTCAGCAGGGAAACCTTCAAATTGATTGGAATAGGGATATTGGCGATGGAATGGATATGGGTTTCTTGTAACGCTAGAAATTTTGGATTTTATATTTTAATACGTATTTGTAAATGGCCGTAATTGTTAAAAAATCCTTTCTTGTTCCATTGTAATAAAATTATAGTCATTACGAAAGATAGTTAAATAAGAAAAATATTATATTCTTAAAAGTGCTTATATAGTAATAGATATTTTAAGGTAACTTAAAATATTTTAATGGTAATTGAATGCTTCCGGCATCCAATGGTCATCTTCGTCACTGTTAGCGGTTAGGGTTCTGTCAGATGTTGCTCTGTTATTGGAATTGTTTTTAGGTTTGTTGTTTTTTTTGGCTTTAAGTTGGGACTTATGCCGGTTTGAGGTGTTTTTTTGAATATATACTTAGTTTTGTTGCTGAAAGTTTTTGGAATTTGTAGGTCAGTAAGTGAGTCATGTTGCTTTGCTATGCTGGAGCTGGTTGGTGGTGAGATATTTGTATTAATGTTTTTACTGGCATTATTGCAGTATGTGAATTGAAGAGCAAACCAGTACGAAGAAGTTTGCTGGTGTCGTTCATTATAAATTTTGTGAGCAGTTTTTGTGTTAGTGTTCTGAAGAGTTTTTATAGCTTGCAGCTCCTTTTGTTGCCCTTTCTTTTTTACTAATTTTTTTCACTTCTGTTATATTTTGCAGTTTGAATTCAAACAAGATTTCTTCTTCAGAAAGTTTTCTCAATTCGTTGCAATAAATAACACCTTTTGTAAATTTCAACGAGTTACGTTCGATAATTTCGATTTAAATTTGCTGGCTGATCGCAGTTTATTTAATTAGTTTATTTACTTGGACTAAGTTTTTGGTTTTAAGAAGAATTTTTCCATCACGAAGTTTTTTGCAAGTGTCAATTTCCCCATTACAAAATTGTCAATTACATTTTATAAGGTATTTACCACCGGAAGACTTAATTTTTAATGATTTCGAATTGTCCATTACAAATAATGGTTGGGCTGCCGGCTGCCGGCGGTTCGTGCATTGTTGGCAATGACTTATGCTGCCAGTAGAGTGTATGTTATTAAGTATGTAATTTAATGGGAAATGTGTGAAAGTTACTTTTATTATTTTTTTTTAAGAGTACTAATAATAAAATATTTTGTTTTTATTTTTTTTACCTTATATTGTATTTTAATATTCACTTTTTGTGTTGGAGACAAATTTAGTAAGTAAAGTTAGTTGTGATTACAAGTACATCGACACAATTTAGGTGTCAATATAATGGTGACAGATGTATTAAATAAAGGGAAATAAAAAAAATATATATACAACGCACCAAGTTCCTAGAGAAATCAGTAGTGACTACGAGTAGTACTGACACAGGAGTTTATGGTTCTAACCTCAATTTCGCTGGGGTAAATACTCAGCGGGTTCTTTATTTAATTTCAAATATAATTATGTAGTTTGCTATAAAATTTATATATATATATAAATATATATATATATATATATATATATATATATATATATATATATATATATATATATATATATATATATATATATATATATATATATATATATATATATATATATATATATATATATATATATATATATATATATATATATATATATATATATATATATATATATATATATATATATATATATATATATATATATATATATATATATATATGTTTGTCCCAGTGTTTTTCGCTGTGAATGCATAATTTCGTTAGTATGGATAGAATAATTCTATGTACTCTCTCGACCTGTCCGTTCGCTCTGGGAAGCCCTGTAGTTATGAGTTGGTGCTCAATATTATTTTCTCTACAAATACCCCTCAAAGTTTCTCGATGTGAAAGCTGTGCCCCTATCAGAGATTATTCTGGCTGGGTTGCCAAAAATAGCAGCTTGTCAGTTTAATGTTTGTAAGACTTCTTCTGTTGTTGTACTTTTAGTTGGATAGATCTAAACGAATTTTGAAAAGGCATCTACTATTGTAAGGTAGAAATTGTATTGTTTTTTGGTTGTCTCTAATGGGCCGAGATGATTTATGTGTAAAGTCTCAAGTGGTTTGTCTGACTTGTCGATAGTGTTTAACAGACCTTTTTTTTCCTGACTTTGCTTCTGTTAGCAGGCATTCTAGACAGCTTCCAATGAATTTTTTAACTTTCATATGCAATTCTGGTAAGAAAATTGTTTCTATTGTCCTTTTAGTTGAAAAGTGTCCTTGTCTGTGGGCCAGTTCTATTATTTCTTTTTGTAATGATTCCGGTATTACTATCAGTTGTTTATTGACATCTTTGTGTAGAATACCGTATTTGACATAAAAATCAGCGCATGTGTCTTCATTTTTGAGTAATAATTTAATCATGTGAATGAATGGATCTCTGTCCTGGGCTATTTTATTTTTTTCTTTCAGTGATAAAGTGCGAATTCTGCTTAATGCGTCGACGTGTCGCATTTTTGAACCAGATCTATGTTCGACATCAAAATTGAAGTCTTGAAGGAACATTATCCAGCGACTGACTCTAAGTGACTGACACCTTTTTTATTCTTTATCTTTCTCTTTCTTTAATTTTCTCTTTATAGACCTTTCTTTATCTTTCTCTCTTTATATCTCCTTCTTTATCTTTCTCTCTTTATATCTCCTTTATCTTTCTCTCTTTATATCTTTTTTTATCTTTCTTTCTTTATATCTCTTTCTTATCTTTCTCGCTCTTTATATTTCTCTCTCTCTCTTTATTTATTTCTTCTTTCTTTCTTTATTTTTTTATTTCTTTCTTTATTTCTTTATTTATTTATTTCTTTATTTCTTTCTTCCTTTCTTTCTGTCTTTCTTCATCTAGACGTAAAAACTTAGCTTTTTCCATTATTTTATATAAGAATTGTAAATGGAATTCGTTAGTATGTTTTCTACTTATTGCGAGCTGTTTGTGCATTTCCGCTACTGACCGTATACTGCCGAATTCTTCTTTCAATGTCGCTTTTAGCTTTGCCCAACTGTTTATGTTCGCTTGGCTGCGTATAAACATCTGTGCAGTGCCTTTAAGCAGCTGCTTTGCATATATAAATTTTGAATGTCTGTCCATCCTACAACTGTACCATTGTCTTCAAATCATTGTAGCCAATGGACGATTTTCGGCTGACCCGTGCCATAAGATGTTGGTAGTGACTCCCTTATGTCGTTTAGAGTAAATATTTGTCTACCGTTTTGTCTGATTTCTCTAGCTTCTAGAAACTCTAACCCCTCATCCTCCTCGGATTTTGAGTCTTGTTCTTCGCTTAACTGAAAATATTCGAGAAGTCTGTCTTGGAGAGTCATTTTGCGTCCGCTTGTACTTAATTCCAGTTCGGCTAGTTTCTGTTTTAGTTCTTCTACAGTAAGTTGTAAAATATCGTTTCTGTCCATGTTGCTTATATTATTTTAATGAAAGTTTATATACAGTTTGTTTGCAATAAAAAAGTTTTCAATATAATAAGTATGTATGTTTGGTTATGTTGACATGAGTGTGTTTTGTTAATATTTTCTTTCTTAACTTCTAAAACATTATTTTTTCAAATTACTTAACTTATTGAATTTCTTGAAATTTTAGGACTTACTTATTAAACTTAATAGTTCTTTTTCATTTCTTACCTTGTAATTTTCTTATATATTACTCTATTGAATTACTTCTCACTTTCTTTCTCAATTTTTCTTTGATTTGACTTCTTTAATATTATTCTCTTCTTAGCTTCTTTTTTTATTTTTCTTCTCAATATTTTAATATTTTCTTCTTGCCTTTTATTTTAAAATACTCGTCTTAACATCTTTATCCTTAATTTTTTAACTTCTTTAATAATTATTCCTGTTGGCAATTCTATGCCAAAAACAAAATTTTTCAACTTATGCGCAAATCGCTTTTTTCACCAATTATTGTGTTTATTTCATTTATTTTCCCCTACTCCTTATATTACTTATTTCGTGCTGATTTCCCGTTTTTCTTCGTTTTACAGCCTTTACTTTCGCTGGAATTCTTTCTTCTCGGTCTCCTTTGCTTCTCTGAAAACTTCTGACGTCAAGTTTTGCCGTTTTTTCTGCTCTGCTGCTGATTTTCAAATATTTGTCGGTTGACGCCGACTGTGCCAAAATTGATTGCGAAACTTACAGTATTTATTTTTTCATATTTAAATATTTCCAGCTTTTCAAGTATAGTTTATGCTCTTTGTAATAAGACTGATTTTATTAAATTATAGTTTTGTATAATTGTTCTTTTATATAATATCATGTACGTATTTAGGTGTATATCAACTTTTAATTACAACCGTGCATTTCTGTGGATCTTTTTTCGCACACCTCGCTTTACTTTTCGTTTAATTCATTGCACATAAAATGTCCTTCAGATCAATTTTTTGACACTAGTCCACGTTAAGAAAAAATAAAGCATTTGTGGATGCTTTCACAAAAAATTATTATATATATATATATATATAAATTTTTTTTTTTTGAACAATCCTGGTTTGAGCCCCCAATTGTAGACTTGATGCTCCTACATTTACTGGTGGAGTTGACGCTCCGAAATAAAACAAGCCGAGTTGATGCTCCAACGTGCGTTTTATTTGATAGTTATTTACAAACTAAAAACTTACATGCTTTGCTCTTATTTTATTCTGTCCGTCCGTTTGGTTGAGTTCTTTAGTATTGCTGTTCAGTATTGTCGTTGTTGTTGCTTTCCGGGTACACTATTCAGTATTGTCGTTGTTGTTGCTTTCCGGGTATACTGTTCAGTATCGTCGTTGTTGTTGCTTTCCGGGTATTCTGTTCAGTATTGTCGTTGTTGTTGCTTTCCAGTTATGCTATTTGGCGTCGCTGTTCGTACTATTGTCTATCAACCCTACATATATACATACAATTATCAGCATACAGTTCGTGGTTCATCCAAATACGGTAGTCGTCGCAGACACTAACAGGACCGAAGATTTTACGAAGATTTTTCCTCTCGGGAGGTTTTCTTCATAAATCATCATCAGGAGAATATCTACGCAAACTTTCGTTTGTTTACCTTGAACTGATAATATTAGGAGGAGTGGCCTTTGTCTGATGGACCCCATTTGTTTTTTTGGCTTTGTAGAATTAATATAGGTACTAATATAAAACATCGTGAGTTATACTAACATGTCAATAGTGGGCGTAGCTGTAAAAATATAACGCACAATTTTGTGTGGTGATTATTGTTGGTACCCGCAACATTCATACGCAATTTCGTTGGAAAATCTTTAATAGAAATCTAGTAATGAATTTTGGTTAATTGTGGGCGTGGCAGTAGTAATAATCTCGCCACATTTGGAAGTATAGACCCAATATATGCATCCAACAATCGGAATTCATATATCATCACTAGAATCATAGAGAGGAAAATTGTTTTTGATGTGGGGTGCCAAAAGTTCATTAGATGGGAGGGAGTCGTATCGTTCATCTGATCTGCCCCGAATCTTGTATATGGCTTTGTAGGGTCCATTTTCGTTTACAAGTCCATATTCGTCCAAAAACATTGTATAGGTCGTAAGTTATAAGAATATGTCAATAGTGAGCATGACTGTAAAGTAACACGCCCATTTTTTGTGTGGTGTTTAATGTTTAAATCATTAATAGGATGTTTGGTGCGTTGTGGGCTTGGCAGTAATAATAATCTGCCCATATTTGGAATGCATGTTAGTACAGACCCTTTGCATACAACTATAAATTTGCATTAATATGTCATTACTAGAAGCATAGATAGGGTAACTGTCTTTAAGTGGGGTCCCCAAAGTTCATTATATGGAAGGGAGGCGTATCCTCCCTCTGATCGACTCCGAATCTTGTATATGGTTTTGTAGGGTCCATAAACGTACTAATGTAAAATTTCGCCCAAAAATATTGTATAGGTCGTAAGTTATAATAATATGTGGATAGTAGGCGTGGCTGTAGAAATAACACGCCCATTTTTAGTGCGGTGTTTAATGTTAGTACCCGCAACCTTCCTGTGAAAATTCGTTGATAAATCTTTAATAGTAACATTTTTGGCTAATTGTGGGCGTGGCAGTTCTATTATGATCTCCATATTCTGCACACACACTATTATGGACCCTATGTATATTTCTGGAAATTTCTATTCCAATGACATCAATGCGAGCATAGATAGACTAATTTTAATTTTAAAGCCGAAAAATATTTATATCAAAAGTGCAGATACCTTTGTAATGTATACATGTTCCTTCCCGTAAAATTTCGTCCATAAATCTCGACCAGATCTAATGTTATGAACATTTGTTAATAGTGGGCGTGAGATTTAAAATACTCGTATACCGCCCTTTTTGCGCAGTGTTTAGTATAACCCACATCTCCATAACAGCCAAATTGCGTCACTATTCCATCAATTGGACCGAAGTTATAGTCATTTTAAAAAAGGTGAAAAAAGTCCCTTATATGGGAGGTAGGCGTGGTCTTTGTCCAAATCGGCCCATATAGAAATCTAGTTCTGTATCTTTGTCCAGACAATACTTTTTCAAAATTTCATTAAGAAAGCTCTAACGGTGTAGAAAAAATGTGGCCACAGACGGACAGACGGACGGACAAAATAAAAATTGCTTATAAAGTGATTCTGATCATATCTGTAAATGTCCATAATTACCATGCCTCCTTCTTGAAATTGCAACCCGTCTCAAAATCACAAAATTAGTATACCCTATTTACCTTTGTTAAAGGTAAAGGGTATAAACACAGACGCGCGGCCGTTAAACGCAACCTCGGATGAACATTCAAAATCCCCCGCACATTCTGCGGCGGCAATTGCAGCAAGTGACGACGAGCTTTGTACAATCAATGCCACTTGCTGCTGTAGTGGCGCGAAACCGAGAATCAAGAGGGTCTATAAAGAAATAAAGTCTGCTTTCCGCTCTACGATGATCGCGTACTCCGGAGAATCAGAAGACGGTGAAGCAGAAGGCTTCCGGCGGGTGGGCGACGCAAGTCGTGAAGGAGTCTCAAGCTCCCTCACAGAAGGCTTCGAAACTTCAATGATCTCCAGAGGTAACTACCCACCAAGACCCAAAAGTTTGAGAAAGCGCTTTGTTGTCGCCACGAAGTCCTTCAGCGAAGTGCTGAAAAGTCATTAGTGACCCTGATGGCAGCATCTCTCCTGAGCGCTGGAAAAAGTCAATCTCAAGGCCTACCTCCATGTTAAGAAAGAATTCCCTGGTGGTTTTCCCTCCTTTCGCGATAGCGGATGGCATCAATGCCATGACAAGCTGATCGCCTGTGCGGATCAGAGGTCAGTAGACCTATACAGGTTTGACATCTGCAGGATTGGTGAAGCATGGCCAGGCGCAAGTCTCGAAGTCCCACCTATGGAGCAGATCCCTAATAGACCTAGAGCGCGCGCATGGATCCTAGCTGAAACATCTGACCCTGAGGCAATCTTGGATATTTTTACATTGAGCAACCAGCAACTCCCGACGAAAAATTGGAAGTTTACCATGTTAGAGGATCCAAGAGGGGACTTCAACTGGTGAACGCCGAATCTCTAGCGACTCTAGCCGAATCCAATTGGGTCGTGGGCTATGGCTTCTCATCTACAAGTCTCAAGGTCTGCAAGAAGGACGGGCGACCGTCTGACATGGATTAAGTAGATGCGAACCCTATAGGGGTAACTCCTGATCCTACTTCTGCTGTGGACTCCGCCATGTACCCGAAGCGCAGTGATTCTTTGCCAACTGTGGTGGGTTTGGAGAGTCTCCTCAGGACAGCCACACTTATTGAGCAGGTAGTTCTTTTGGAATCACACGCGGAGGAGTTTGATGCTGACGTCACGCTGGTAAACGTGACCAGCGCTACTAGTAGCAGAGATGCTACGAATAGTTCAGATTAAACTCCTTCAATCGAAGGCTGCTTCTGCCAGCCTTCAGCTCCATCTTGCAAAGGGCGAAGTTGACGTTATCCTGATGCAAGAACCTTGGACATACCGCGACTTGGTCTGTGGACTCAGGACTAACCATTACAGATTGCTGTATACTGTAAGTGAAGGAAGACTCAGCTCTTGCATACTCATAAGGAACAATTTCAACCCATTTATTCTCCGCAATTACAGAAATAACGATTTGACGGCTGTCTGCCTGGAAACTGGCAGGAGACGATACTGGCTGGTCTCGGCCTGTATGGCGTATTACCATGAAATCCTTCCGGAAGCCAACCTATAGGAGCTAGTTGTGGATGCAAAGGCTCAACGGGTGGCTAAAATCATTAGATGCGCACCATCACATCTGGGGGAGCACGTATGTCCATTCACGAGATGGGTGATTATATGAATATACAGTAACGACTAACCTTTTTGTATGTAATAAGGGATCAGAACCAATTTTCATTACTGCTAACAGGAAAGAAGTTCTTGACATAAACCTTGCCTCCGAATCAATTTTTTACCGAATTTCACATTGGAGAGTTCTAGAGGAACACCGCTTTTCGGATCATAGGTTAATCCAGTTTGATCTGTTATATAGCCTACGGCTATTAAAAATATCAGGAGGGTAAACTGGGATCTCTACAGGTAAACCGTATCTAGACTACTTCCTAAAAACCCCAAAAACCCAAGCGCGTGTGATGAAATTTATAGGTATGTGGAGGATCTTACGGCTGCTCTTAATATAGCTCTTTCGGTCTCTTGCCCCCTCAGTACACCCAGGGGAAACAAAATCCCCCGTGGTGGGGGTAGGAAATTTGTGGATTTAAGAAAAACTGTAGGAGGCAACGAAAAAAATCCTGATAGTGCAGACTGGGATTTATATAAAGCTGCACTTAGAATCTTCAAAAGTAAACTCAGGTAGGCCGAAAGAGAATCGCGGAGAAGCTTTTGCTGTGACGTGGAAGATATCTCTGAGACGTCAAGGTTGAGGAAGATCCTATCAACTGCTGCAATGTTACCTGGTTACCTGAGGAGGGAGGATGGATCCTGGACTGCAAATAGTAATGAGACTCTAGAGCTTCTTCTAGAGACTCACTTCCCTGGTTGCTCGAGCACCATTCCGCGGAAAACGAAGCCCAGCGGGAATGTAGTTGAAGTCAACTCAGACATAGTCACGAAACCAAATTTGCAAAGGGCTATCCATAGCTTCAAACCATTTAAAGCATCTGGCCAAGATGGTGGAGGTCCAATTGAAATTCAGCAGTCAGAGAATCTTATAATAGAGTGGCTGCTAAAGATCTATAATAGTTGTCTTGAATTAGCGTATATTCCAGACTCATGGAAGCATGTGAGGGTAATTTTTATACCCAACGCCAGCAAAAGCTCGCACACAGCTCCAGGGGACTTAAGACCCATTAGTCTGTCCTCCTTCTGTCTTACAATCCTGGAAAGGTTGTTAGACATTCATCTGAGGCTCACTATAGCCAGACATTGGCTGTCAGTCTCTTAGCATGCCTACTGCAAGGTTAAATCCGTTCAGACCGCTTTACACTCATTAGTCTCTAGTATTGAGTGCTCCCTGCACAACAAAGAGTTCTCCCTAGTGGCTTTCCTGGACATTGAAGGAGCTTTTAACAACATCAAATCAGACGCAAAAATCGGTGCGCTGCGAGACTTGGAGGTGGAACCCGTCATTAGCTGGTGGATTGAAAACATGCTTAGTAGCAGGATAATCAATTCACTGCTGGGGGCATCTTCGGCCAAGATGTCCGTGTGCAGAGGCATACCTCAAGGAGGAGTTCTTTCACCCCTACTCTGGAATCTTGCGGTAAATCAGCTGCTTGTTCGACTGGAGACGGAAGGGTGCAAGGTGGTTGCGTATGCGGATGATGTTGCTATTAGTATCTCGGGTATATACATATCTACTTTGAGGGACTTAATGCTAAACATGTTGCACATTCTCTCTAAATGGACTATTGACTGTGAATTGGGGGTTAATCCGACCAAAACTAAGCTGGTGCTCTTCACTAGGAAGTATAAAATTCCTCAATTTATTGATCCAAAACTAATGGGTGTAGATATTGACCTTGTCGAGGAGGCTAAATATATTGGCGTGATCCTAGATAGGAAGCTGAACTGGAACGCTAATATAAGCGAGCGCATTAGGAAGGCTCAGGTAGTTCTGTACTCTTGCAAAAGGGTCATAGGCATAAAATGGTGGTTACAGCCTAAGGTAGCCTATTGGATATAAATAGCTGTGGTGCGACCAGTCCTTTTCTATGGGGTACTTGCTTGGTGGTAGCCCTAAGTAAGTCCACATACAATAGGCTGATATCAAAGGTACAAAGAACGGCAGAGGTATTCATGAGTAGTGCCATTAGAACGACTCTAACGGCAGTATTGGACATTATGCTCAATTTGCTGCCTGTTAGGCTTTTTGGCGAAAAAATGGCTCCAAACTCAGCTATCAGGCTAAAAGCTACGCATCAATGGGTTGCCCGGAATGTAGGTCGTGCGTCCATTTTAAGACATTTTGAGGGTATTCCTAACTCTTTCGACTACATCACACCAATGTACACCTTCAACGATTATACTGGTTAACGGTTGTAACGTATGGAATGAGTTCCTCCGCTTAGAATGCTGTGCGAGCTTTAATACAATGTGCTAGGGAGGCGAAAGACGAATACCCAAGAGCAGCGGACATCATAGAGTGTGACTTCTATATGGATGTCTCTGCAACAGGCGCAAGATCTGAGCAAGAAGCCATAGTGCTCGTGAAAGAGAGCCTAAAAGGTGGCGGTTTCGAGCTGTGCAAATGGAAGTCGAACTCAAAAAGACTACTCAGGGCAATGAGAGCGGAAAGAGAAGAAGAGATGTTATTCCCGAGAGAAGCCGAGATGTCAGTGCTAGTGCTGAATTGGCTAATAGAGGAAGACAAATTCACCTTTGTGCTGAAGGGTCCTGCATTTGTCGGCGAGGTGAATAAAAGGAAATTAGCCAGTTGCTAGACGATCCTGACGCGCTTATAACTCCAGTCACTATCAAGGGAAACATTATTTTTTTTATTTATTTTTTATTTAAGCTTACATAGTAAAAACAATTATTAAAAAAGGTGTACAATATTTATGCAGATTGAGCTTAGACTGGAATACGATACCATCAGAGATACTGAAAAGATGGGAAGACTTTTGGGAAGATATAGGGCATTTAGAGCAATTCAAAATTAGCAGGTGGATTGGCACCACAACAGATGCTAAGGTCCAGATCCATGGTCTTGTGGATGCATCGATGAGCACTTAAGAGGCAGTAATTTATGTGCGAATTTATTATGGCAAACAACAGGTAGAGGTAAATTTATTGACTTCTAGGGCGCGCGTAGTTCCTTAGAAGACAATTATAGTACCAAAGAATTGTCAGCAGCCAAATTGCTGGCCCAGCTGCTATGCAGCGTGAGGAAAAAATGGAGTGGTCAAAATGTGAGTATAATCTTTGAGCCTTTGAGCAACCAGGGGACAGAATGGATATTTAAGATGCCAGCAGCGCCGCATCAAGGAGGAATATATGAAGCTTTTGTGAAGTCAATGAAATATAAATTCACGCATATCGTCGGGCAAAAAATTTTAACACAAGTGCAGCTATCTACGCTCCTCGTAGATATATATGCAATTTTCAACTAAAAGCCTTTGACACCCTTGAGTAATGATGCGGAAGATGTGCAGGCTTTAACACCTGGACAGTTTTTTTTAGAGAGTAGCCATTCATTATCCCCATACCACTCGTGAGCGACCAGCAGTCAAACATAAAAGGAGCAAGCTTGTGAAGTGCACGTCAGAATATGGTTGACCATTTCTGGAAGAGATGGAGAGAGGAATAATCGGCGATACCGCAAGAGCGCCGAAAATGGCGCCGAGAACGAGAACCAATGAGCCCAGGTCAATTAGTGCTGATCAGGAGTGACCTTTTACCCCAGTTCAATGGACTTTTGGTAGAATTTGTGAGCTAATCAGAAGCCGAGATGGACTGATACTTTCAGTCCTTGTGCAGACGGCCACAACCCGCCAGACGAGGACTGTTCAAAAGACATGCGGGTTACGCCAGCTTCTAAATCCGAAGTTAATGAACTCCTAATAAATTGAACGAGGTAATTGGCAAAGCTGACTCATTAGTTAATGTGGAACGAACACAATAAATCATTTACCTGTGTGAGTCAATTGCAAAACCAACAAAATGCAAGTGTGCAACTTTGTTAATGTGACTAAAGCGAATGAACTGCAATAAGACATTGCACTAATAAAAATAATCAAATATCATATTCGTAAAATGTAGCTCGATTCCATTTTTTTCATATTCTTTCTTTCATCCATTTTAGCTTGAATAACTCTTTTCGCACCGGTATTCATGCAATTTCCAAATGAGAGTGTCATATTTTGAGAAAAGAAAGGGGAGAGGAGGTATGAGTGCGGGTATGTTACACAGCAATAGTTAAGGCCAAAAGAGCAGTGAGGCAAGGGGTATATTTGAGTAAGCTGATTGCTCTTTAGTTAGTTTACATTAGGGACTCTCAAAAATGCCACGGCGAGTTCATGCCCCACACGAATAAGATCGTGTTACACACCTATAACAAAGAAGAAAAAGAAAAGACATTCAATTCCCTCCATTTTTATTTACCGTTTCGACCTTTTTTTTGGTTACACGTATAGTGTATGTGAATTTATTATGTTTCTGGTAAAAATATTCCATATCCTTGTAGTGAAAATTATAGGCAGTCTAAAAATATACTACTAAACTTAATAGTAAAAATCAAGTGGTTAATTTACTAGTTCAAAACTTACCTATAAGTTAACCAGTTACTGACTTCTGCGGCACTTCATTGCCGTGTATACTAATTTTTTCCTTTCTTGTTAATTTAATAAAAATGGAAGTAAAGACAAACATTGGAATTTGAAGAAAACCAGTTCTTGTTTTATAATTTCAGCCACTTTTTGTAATGCCTCATTTTAGAGATAAGTCTTCAAATCTACGCATGTTCTAGAATATCCGCAAAGTGTTCGCAAAGAAGAGTGGAAATGCGGCACCATGAAATAAAATGCTTAATTAATATACTACTCATTTATGCACAAAAAATATTTTACATGTCGAGTACACATTATTATATTATGTACGAGTACGTACATATTGTAACGACTGAAATTTGCTGGGGTAGTACTCAGCGGTTCGCCAGGGTCGTGTACAGACAATTACTCGGGCGTTGTAATGTTTAAAGGGTTTTTTTTTATTTAATCCTAATTCTTATTTCTAGGTTCCTGAAGTCGGTGCTGTGCCGTCTTGTCTCCAGTCTCAACGGTTGTGAATTAAAAAAGCCACTTCCACCGGTTTGACTTTGAGAAGCAAGTCCTGGTTTTCTAAGAAGGCGGATTGAAAAATTCAGCGTTCGTAGCAAACGCAGTACTTCTTAGTGTCTAGGTCCGTGCCTTGAGTCTTTAGTTTCAACGGTGGTGGATTGACAAACCACTTCCACCGTTCTAACGTTGACGAACAAGTTCTGATTTACTATGAGAGTGGATAAAAATCCGGCATTCGTAGTAAATGCAGCGATTGTGTGTGTGTGTGTGTGTCCGTTGGTTCTGATTGCTAATCTCGTGGCGTCTATGCGGCAACGTTTCTTAGGTACTTACTTGAGCGATGTATAGCGGGAAAAGAGAACGTATGTCAGGATGCAGGTGCTTTTATATCCTCCTGCTGCAACTCTAGTTTTTCTTCTAGTCCCGCTGGCCATTGTTCCGAATACCGGTTCCTGTTGCTAAGGCCAAGGCATTGTTGTTGCTTCCCACTTGACCTTTGGCGTCCCTCAGCGCTTTCCGGGAAAAGTCCGGCTGTTGTCAAGCGCATAGTTGTTGCAGCGGCACGTTGTTGCTGTTGCACGCCTTGTTGTTATTGTTGCACGCCCTGTTGTTGTTGTTGCACGCATGGCTTCTATCTGCTGGCGGTTAATATTGTCTAAATTGTCCACCAGCGTTTGAACGCTATTTGTGTGTTTCTCCTTTGTGTGATGTCCGCGCAACTTGTCTGCACAGCGATTGTTATGTCGTCGTCTCTTTTCTTTGCATTCCTTCCTCGTGTTGTTGTACTATTTCCCGAGTTAACGCACTCGGTAAACTCTGCCGTTGTAATTAACGCACGATTAGTCTTAGTCTGTCTGCGCATTCTTGTTGGTGTAATCCACATGCAATTTATTTTCCTTTTCTTACGCAAGCGGCTGGCTTAGCTTTGCCAATGCTGTTGTTGACATTCCGCTTGCATAGTTGTTGGTATAATTTGCATGGGATTTATTGACCAATGTTTAACACTTCGTGCATTCCATGCGCTTCCCCCTTCGCCGTGGTTTCCATTGGTGCGAAGGTATTCTAATAATTAATATTAAGCGTTGATGGAGCCGCGAAAGATGATTGGCTACGGCAATCACAATTCTTCGCACGCGAGTGGTGCTGACGGTCCATTATCGCAGTGACTATTGTTTTGTTGGGGAATTATTGTGTGAGAAAAATTAGTCAATAATTTTGATCGTCGCAATATATATGAATTTTACATATATATATATATTAACTAGTTCGTTTCACTGCTGGGCCTTCGTGAAGAGCAGTCACCTTGTCGGGGTACGAAGGCTTAAATGATTGCAATGACGCAATGGGTTAGGATGGCGAAGATTCGGCTCTTATGGGATTACCCTAGCCGGACTGACTACTGCGGAGTTATCCAACTAAGAACTGGCTCCTTCCTAATCCAGGGTGTTCTTGGGATCGTGCCCATTCGATGTTGTTTTGTAACCAGGAGGTTAATTAGGCTGTATCCTAACGGAGCTCCCCTTCCTGACACCAGGCCGCCTTAGATAGTAACGGTGGCCTTGCTGTGCTACGGGGTGCTGCCACAGTTGACCAACCCCTTCCCCTTTCAAATTTTTGGCTGCCTTAGCTTGATCAGAACCAGAATGAGCAAAAAAATATAAAAAAATCTGACGAGCGTTCTCTAAACGCTAATTCGGATGGGAATCCAAAATCATCCGCACACTCTGCGGCGGCTATTGTAGCTGAGGACGACGAGGCTGGCACAAGCAATGCCACGTGCTGCGTTAGTGTTGTTAACTGTTAAGTATTAAGTTATTTACATACATATTAAGTACTCTTTACGGTATAAGAACAGGTTAAGGTGTTGTGTTAAGTTAAATGATTTAATAAATAAGTTCAGTACCAACCACCTAAGCGACTACATTGCAGTGGCAACGAGCATAAAAAATACAAAGTAAAAAGTAATTAGTGTAATACACAAACAATTTATAATGGCTACGGTAAATGAAAGCGTGGTGGTCGCAACCACAGCAACAACAACGAGTGTGCGCGAATTTCGTCCGCATCTTGACTGCTGGAGGAACTGGATGGAGGTATTGGACTCCCATTTTATCGAAATTTCGTGTCAAGAAGACCAAGTGAAGCGATCAGTTTTATTGAAAGCCATCGGTATGGAGGCCTACGGGTTATTAAGGGATTTGTGTGACCCTGATTTGCCCGCAAGCAAGACATATGACCAGCTGTGTGTGCTTCTGGAATTACATTATTCGAAAATGGTGATTGTGTTTAGGGAGCGCAATGCGTTTTTTGCAGCATCGCGCGATAGGAGCGAAGCAGTTTCGGTATGGTACGCCAAGTTAAAGAGGTTAGCCAGGGATTGCAAAATTGGCAACCTGCTAAATAAATTCGTCTTAAATAAGTTTGTAACCGGACTGGAGGGAAGGTCATTCGAAAGGTTATGCGAAGAGGACGAATCGCTAACAATGGAAAAAGCACTCAAGATCGCTATGATTGTGGAGGCGAAAGTCGCTAGACAGCAACAGCAACAAGAACTGCAACTGGTAGAAGGAGATTTAGCGGTCAACGCAATAGCTCAACGAACCGCTAGAGCGTCCAAAGGCAAAGGAGGTCAAGGCCGTGACAAGGGCAAAAGCGGGGAGAGTAGCAGCAAAGAATACAGTTACAACAGCAGTAGCAACAAAAGAGGAGTACAGGAAAAGTGCAGGCATTGCGGTTGGAGAAATCACACGAGCGCAAACTGCAAGTACAGTATAGTACAGTGTCTCTGGTACACCTCGGTCCCCAGCATTTTCTTCATTCACCCCATTTATGGTAGCTGCAGAGGTCAATGGTGTTGAGTTGGACTTCATGTTGGATTCAGGTGCAGCGTGTTCACTACTATCGAAGCTGGATTTTGATAAATATTTCGCACAAGAAAGTCTCGAGGTGTGCAACGACAATTTTTTCACCTACAGCGGTAGCGATATTGCAACTTTGGGTGAGTTTAGTGCTAAAATTAAGTGTCGCGGTCAGTCGCATACAATTAGGCTAATAGTGAGTGAAACGCGGAGCCCACCAATTTTCGGTAGGGATTTTATGTCAAAATTCGGAATGGGGATAAATGCATTTAACGGATCAGTTAATATTGTAAATAGTTTAAAAAAAAATTTAATTCTGTTTTCAAAGGGGGTTTAGGTAGATATACAGGGAGTAAAGTTAGGCTAGAGTTGGAGGAAAAAGCTAAGCCGGTATTTTGCAAGCCTAGATCAGTGCCGTTGGTCTGTAAAATAAAGGTAGAAGATCAGATTAACGAATTGGTGGCGAAAGGTGTGTTAGTACCGCTCGATAAATCCGATTGGGGTACGCCTTTGGTACCGGTCCTAAAGGCAACTGGAGACTTGCGAATTTGCGGTGACTACAAGACAACAATAAATAAGAATTTAATGGATGTTAAGTATCCATTGCCAAGAATAGACGAGATATTTGCGTCTGTAAAAGAGCCTTATTTTTCGAAATTGGATTTGTCAAATGTGTACAGCCAATTGGAATTAGACGAGTCGTCGCAGCATATGTGTGCGTGGAGTACGCATATCGGCATTTTTAAAGTAACTCGATTTCCTTTTGGGGTAAAGCCGGCAGCTGCAATATTCCAGAGGACAGTTGAGAATATTTTGCGAGGGATTCCCAACGTAGTAAATTATTTGGACGATATAGTCATATCTGAGGCGACGTTCGAGGAGCACAAGAGCACATTAGAAAAGGTACTTAGCAGGTTGGAACGAGAGTAAATGCGTATTGTTTGAAAAAAAAATGTCATTCTTAGGTTTTGATATAACTCCGGAAGGGTTATCTAAGAAAAGAGAAATAATTCTATCGGTAGTTGAGGCACCTGTCCCTAAGAATGTATCTGAAGTGAGAGCTTTTGTGCGACTGGTAAACTATTACTCTAAGTTCATTCCCAACTTTGCTAATAAAATGGAGCCACTGTATGCATTGTTGCGTAAGAATTCAAAATTCAGTTGGACAAAAACTAGTCAGGAAGCCTCTAAAACTTTAAAGAAAGAGATCACATCTGATAGGTTTCTGGCGCCCTTTGAACCTAGCCATCCAATAATATTGGAAACGGATGCTTCAAATGTGGCAGTGGCTGGAACTCTTTCACATGTGTATCCTAACGGCAGTGTTAAACCTATTGCTTTTATCTCTCGAGCGCTCACCGCAGCGGAGAGAAATTATAGTGCGCTTCAAAAAGAAGCCTTAGCAGTAGTTTTTAGCGTGACTAAGCTTAGGCACTATTTACTGGGCAACAAGTTTGTATTACAGACTGACCATAAGCCACTTCTGTCAATTTTTGGGGAAAATAAGGGCTTGCCTGTCATGACAGCAGCCAGAATACAGCGCTGGGCCCTCACTTTGTCAGGGTTCAATTATACAATCCGGCATGTTAAAGGTTCCCACAATTTCACCGACAATTTGTCGCGCTTGCCCTAACAAGCGGTAAGACAGGAGAGCATAGGGAAAAATTATGTGAATTTTATTTCAGAAAATAACGCAATGAAGTTAGATTTCAAAGCGATTGCTAAATAAACATCTCGGGACCCTATTCTGGCGAAGTTAAAATAAGCTGTTCACAGGGGTGCCGTGCATACTCTGGAAGGGGACGCTTTTAAAGGTTTTAAAGATAAAAAGTCGGAATTATCTGAGGAATACGGATGTATTTTGTGGGGTTACCGGACAGTGATACCCCAAAGACTCCGACCTAGCGTTCTTAGGGAGCTTCACAGATCTCACTTGGGTATAGTAAAATCTAAAGCTTTAGCTAGGTGGCCTAAAATAGATAGTGATATTGAAGCATTGGTTGCGAGATGTGTTCCTTGTAAAATTATACAAGAAAGCCCAAACAAAAGTAGATTAATCCCTTGGGTGCCACCAGAAACGCCTTGGTCGCGTATTCAAATAGATTTTGCCGGGCCCAAGAAAAGTTTTTATTTCTTAATCATTATAGATGCACATTCAAAGTGGGTGGAAGGCATTAAAACGAAGCAAATTACCACAATTTTCACAATTTCCAAATTGAGGGAGGTGTTCAGTAGGTTTGGATTGGTTGATACTTTGGTTAGTGACAACGGCCGACAATTTACAGCCAGTGAGTTCAAACAGTTTTTAGAGTTGAATGGTATTAGGCATGTACTCACACCACCAGGGTTTCCAGCTACGAACGGGCAGGCGGAAAATTTTGTTAAGACATTTAAAAAATCATTAGAGGCAAGCCTGAGCGCCAACCCAGGAGAAGACATAGACATAATCATTAGCAGGGTTTTGTTCGATTATCGATCAGCGCAGTATTGCACAACTGGGGAATCGCCAGCTAAGGTTTTGTTAGGAAGAGAGTTAAAGAATCGCTTCAGCCTCTTAAAACCTCCTATTGTGAAAGATATGATAATAAAGAAGCAGTTAGGTTATGTAAAATATCATAGAGGCACTAGAGAGAAGCTATTTGAGGAAGGTTCTCCCGTTTTTATAAGGGACTATTCAGATACAAATAAAAAGACGTGGCGACAGGCCACAGTCAGGGAGCGATTGGGTCCGCGCACTTACAATTGCACGATCGCCCACACTAACAATATTATTAAGAGGCACCTCGATCAAATGATTCCGGATTCCGGATAATATTGTAAACGATCCAAACGCCGGTCATCCTATTGAAGAAACGAATTGTATATCGGAAAACGAAGTCAAAGCAACTGAAACCAGCATTGGTGCAAATCATGACACGTCACCTGTGGAGAATGGTAAAATTTATGGTAAAAATTAATTAAATGGTAAAAATTAATTATAAACAATAACCTTCGAAATACTTATTGCATTTTATTTATATGAATTTCTTTATATATAACCATGTAATACTAATTTTATTTTCTTTATTGGCATTTGATATAGAGATAAGTTCGTAGATATTTCTTAAAATTGTATACAGCTTAGGGAGAGAGTTGTTAAGTATTAAGTTATTTACATACATGTTAAGTACTCTTTACGGTATAAGAACAGGGTAAGGTGTTGTGTTAAGTTAAGTGATTTAATAAATGAGTTCATTACCAACCACCTAAGCGACTACATTGCACTAACCAAAGAACCAAAAGGTTCTACAAGCTTAAAAAGCGCGGTACGCTCACCACGAAGTCCTTCAGCGAAGTGCTGAAAGGACACCAGGTCATGGCGGTCATAGACCGTAACGACCCGGATGGCAGTATCGCTCCTGAGTGCTGAAAAAAGGTAGAAGTCAGCCTTTCAAGGCATTAAACTTCAGCTTTTGAAGGAATTCCCAGGTGGTTTTCCTCTTTTCGCGACAGCGGATGGCATCAGCGCCACGTGAAGCTGATTGCCTGCGCGGATCAAAGGTCAGTCGACCTTTATAGGATTGCGATCTCCAGGATAGGGGAAGCATGGTCAGGCACAAGGCTCGCAGTCGTACCTAGGGAGCTGATCCCAAGTAGACCTAGAGCGCGCGCGTGGATCCCAGCCGGACCGTCTGACCCTGAAGCTATCTTGGCGATATTTAGGTTGAGCAACCAGCAGCTCCCGACTAATAATTGGAAGGTGACTAAGGTAGAGGAACCAAGAGGGGATTACAGGTCACTAACCCTTGTGGTGAACGCCGAATCTCTGGCGACTCTATCTGAATCCAATTGGGTCGTGGGCTGTAACTTCTCATCCACAAGCCTCAAGGTATACAAAAAGGACGGGCAACCGTCTTACATGGATCAAGCGGTAGTGAATCCATCAGGTGTAACTGCTGATCCTGCTGCTGCTGAGGCCTCCGCCATGCACCCGAAACGCAGTGACCCTATGTCAACTGTGGGGGGTTTGGAGAGTCTCCTAGGGACAACCACACTCAGTGAGGAGGAAGTCCTTCTGGAGTCAGACTTGGAGTCTGAGACTGATGTCATGGTGATGGAGGTGACCAGCGCTACAAGTAGCAGAGATGCTACGAATGGTGCAGATTAACCTCCATCACTCGAAGGCGGCGTCTGCCAGCCTTCAGCTCCGTCTTACAAAAGGCGGAGTAGACGTTGTCCTGATCCAAGAACCCTGGACACACGAGGACTTGGTATGTGGTCTCAGGACTGAGAATTACAGCTCGCTGTATACCGTAAGTGAAGAAAGACCTAGGTCTTGTATCCTCATTAGGAATAATGTTAGCTCATTTATTCTCCCCAATTACAGCAACAAGGATTTAATGGCCGTCTGCCTGGAAACTGGCAAGGGACGGTACTGGTTGGTTTCGGCCTATATGGCGCATGACCATGAGATCCTTCCAGAAGCCAACCTACAGAAGCTTGTTGTGGATGCAAAGGCTCAACTGGTGGCTGTTATTATTGGATGCGATGCCAATGCGCACCACGACATCTGGGGAAGCACGGATGTCAATGAACGAGGTGAGTCATTATATGAATATATTGCAACGACTAACCTTTCTGTATTTAATAAGGGGTCAGAACCCACTTTCATTACTGCTAATAGGTAAGAAGTCCTTGACTTAACCCTTGCCTCCAAATCAATTTTTGATCGGATCTGAAATTGGAGAGTTCTAGAGGAACATTCCTTTTTGGATCATATGTTAATTCAGTTTGATCTTCTAGATTGTCTGCCTAGTCCTAAGGCTTTTAGAAATGTCAGGAAAGCAAACTGGGACCTCCACAAGGTGACTGTAGCTAGACTACTACCTCAGAGCCCCACAAGCGTGTGACGAAATTGATAGGTCTGTGGAGGTTCTAACGGTTGCTCTTAATAAGGCTCTATTGGTCTCTTGCCCCCTCAGTAGACCCAGGGGGAAACTAAAACCCACATGGAGGGGGGAGGAAGTTAGGGGACTCAGACAAAACTGTAGGAGACTTTTCAACAGCGTAAAGAAGTCTAGAGATAGTGCAGACTGGGCTTTATACAAGGCAGCACTCAGAGCCTTCAAAAGTAAGCTTAGGAAGGCACAAAAAGAATCGTGGAGAAGCTTTTGCTGTGACATAGAAGACAATTCTGAGACGTGAGGAAGATCCTTTGAACTGCTCCAATGATACCTGGTTACCTGAGGAGGGGGGATGAATCTTAGACCTCAAATAGTAACGACACTCTGGAGTTTATTTTAGAGATCTACTTCCCTAGTTGCTCGTGCACAATTCTGCGGAGAGCGATGTCCAGCGCGAATGTAGTCGAAGTAAATCCAGATATAATCACTAAGCGAAAATTGCAATGGGCTATCCATAGCTTTAAACTATATAAAAGATCTGGACCAGATGGTAAAGCTTCAATTGAAATTCAGCAGTCAGAGAATCTTATAATCGAGTGATGCTCAAGATCTACAAAAATGTCTTTAATTAGCATATATTTCAGACTCATGAAAACTTTTGAGGGAATATTTTATACCCAAGGTCGGGAAAATCTCGCATACTACTCCAGGGTACTTAAGACTATATAGATTAGTCTGTTCTCCTTTTGTCTGACATTTCTGGAACGATTGTTAGACATTCATCTGAGGTTCACTATAGCCAGACATTGGCTGTCAGTCTCTTAGCATGCCTACTGCAAGGTTAAATCCGTTCAGACCGCTTTACACTCTTTAGTCTCTGGTATTGAGTACTGCCTGCATAACAAGGAGTTCCCACTAGTTGCTTTCCTAGACATTGAGGGAGCTTTTAACAACATCAAATCAGACGCAATAATCGGTGCGCTGCGAGACTTAGATGTGGAGTCCGCCATTAGCACGTGGATTGAAAACATGCTTAGTAGCAGGATAATCAATTCACACCTGGGGACGGCGTCGGCCAAGAAGGAGCAGAGGCTTACCTCAAGGTGGAGTTCTTTCACCTCTTTTCTGGAATCTGGCGGGAAATGTGCTGCTTGCTAGAATAGAGAGGAAAGTGTGCAAGGTGGTTTGCGTATGCGGATGATGTTGCTATTAGTATCTCTAGAAAAAACATATCTACTGTGAGAGACTTGATCCAACACATATTGAACATTATCAACAAATGGACTACTGATTGTAGGCTGGGTTTTATCCAACCAAGACTAAGCTGGTGCTCTTCACCAGGAAGTATAAAATTCGTCAATTTATTGCTCCAAGACTAGTGGGTGTAGATATTAACCCAGTCGAGTAAGCTAAATATTTGGGCGTGATCCTAGATAGGAAGCTGTACTGGAAAGCTAATAAAAATGAAGGTATTAGGAAGGCTCAGTTAGCTCTTATGTAGTCTATTGGATATACACAGCTGTGATATGACCATTCCTTTTTTATGGGGTGCTTGCTGGGTTCATAGCCCTAAGTAAGTCCACACACAACAGGCAGCTAACAAAGACACAAGGAACGGCAGAGGTATTCATAAGTAACGCCATTAGAACGACTCCAACGGCAGCTCTGGACGTAATGCTCAATCTGCTGCCTGTTAGGCATTTTGGCGAAAGAATGGCTACAAATTCAGGTATAAGGCTAAAAGCTACGCATAAATCTGTTGCCAGGAACGTAGGTCATGCGTCTATCTTAAGATGTTTCGAGGGTATTCCTGACTCACACCATGGAAGGACTGCACACACCTCATGTAAAAGGAATTCCCACCTACAAAGATGGATCTAAGCTGGAGGGTAAGATGGGAGGTGGTGTATTCTCAGAAGATTTTGACATTAACATGTCCTTTAGGCTTCCCAACCACTGTAGTATTTTTCAAGCAGAGGTCGCGGATATAGAATCAGCACTGTCTTGGCTAAAGGAAAAGAAAATATCTGGACATGATATTTACATTCTATCTGACAGCCAAGCAGCTTTGCGCTCTCTTTATTTTGGTAATTATCACCTCAAAAGCCGTCAAGAGCTGCCGCAAATCTTTGGACAAGATGGTTAAGCAGACCCGTCTTCATCTGTAGTGGGTTCCATGGGTTCAAGACCACAGGGATATTAGGGAACTGTAAAGTACTGCAATATCGATTCAATCAGATAGGTCGAATTTCATTATTTCTATTGCCACAGTAAGCTCTTAATTAATACAACATCCTTAGGCACAGCGGTCAGGCGCTGGTGTGAAGGTACAGGATGCAAAATAGCTAGACAAAAAATCTGACTGTCTGTCAATGAAACTCTTTTGATTCGAACATGGGCGTCCGAGCAGGGAGTATAACTGCTCGAGTTGCGACCTTTCAACAACCTTCAATTGAAATACATTATCGGAACTCGTTAAGATTTTTTTTTAAACATTATATATATATTTTTTTTTCATGTGGGCGAAAAGAAAATACAACAGTTACACGCGCTATTTTATGTACACACATATTGTACTTCTTAAAAATAAACTCTCAGTGCGATAACTGTTTTTTCTGTAAGCTCGTATTTATCGCTCACAAGCCGAATTTATTTTGAGAACTTTGCGTTATAACTGCTAGAATTTACGTTGCCAATATTTGCGCTGCTGCTGTGCTCTCACTCACTCTGCAATTGCCACAGCGGTTTTTGAAATTTTTTCGTTCGGCTTCGTAATATTTTTTACATTTTCGCTTCGCTAGTTGTTCAAATTGTAATCAGCGCAGCACCATAGCAGATGCACTCAAACAACAACGCACTAGCAGAAAAAATATTTCTCGTATAAAAGGCATCATTCCGACAAATGGGAGAAGAGATGGATAGGCTTTATCTTCCATTGAGCTCAAATGTCGTTTGGGTATTCTGGAGCCGTCTTTTACTCAAACTAGCAGCTATCAAATCCAATTAGGGAATCTTGAACCAGATAGAGATATGAGGGGCGAGTTGAAAGATTTAAATGTTGATATACAAATTGCCAATCAAGCACAATTATGTCAAGACCTACATAGCACATCTATCAAGGAGCATCATTTCATGATTCCCACATCAAGTGCCAGATTGCCATCATTTAGAGGTTCGTACTCTGAGTACAAGAATTTTATCACGTCGTTTAACCAAATTATCGATAGAGAGATCGGCCTGTTAAATATCGAGATGTTCATGAGCAAGTACCCGAAGGCACTTGATAGACTAAAATCCCGATATGACAACAGCATTCTCATTTTTATTTAGAATATTGCATCGCTGCTTGACCTGCCTAACATACCGAAGCAAAATTGCAATCAACTGAGAAGTTTAGTGGATAATATTTCTGCACTCTACAGCTCTTTGTTGTCACTTGGTTCAGAAAAACAGATGCTTTGCTGATTTTCTTGATTATGAAGAAAGTTGACGAAGGTACTCAAATAAAGTGGAATGAGTCTCTTGTTTTTAGTTTGCTGTCGCTGTAGGTGAACTGCGCTAAGGTTTTAGAAAGACGCTGCCAAAGCCTTGAGTCCATAGAGATGCTGCATTCGACTCAACACATATCGGAGAGCTGCTGATAAATTTACAAAAAGGGCTGAGAAGATATATTTTAATTGTTTCATTTAAGTGGAATTGTCCTGTGGAATTGTCCCATCTATACTGTGTTTGTAAAATACATTAATTAGTTTGTCCCAATTCATCCAGAAAATATCGCAATCTTCTTTTTTATGTTCGGTTGTTAATTTTTATGTTCGGTTGCCAATTTTTTAATAGGATAATCCTAACAGTTTCTGTTATAGAAACAAGTGTATGAATGTGTTTTCTAATAGAACGTCAACACCGAAAGTTAAACTGCAGTTAAGAGCTCTGTTAAATTTAAGAAATGTCAAGTGTTTACAACGGAATTGAGTTTACCAGTGCATAAGCATTTTTATGCTAAAGAGTGCATCTGCGATTTTAATGTTTTGTATTTGCTTTTTAGAAATTCCAAATAATAAAAGTACATACTTTTTTTTTGCAGAAAATATATATTTCTGCTAAAAATAAAGAATATTGAAATTTTTGTGCAGTTCTAGCATACGGAACGCAATTCATGTTCCTTTCTTTTGATCATATACCTACGGCGATATGTATGTACATTTGTATATATGGCTGCCGCAGTTAGCATAACCTTTCCTGTTATGTAAACAGTAAAAGTGAGTTAACTTAGTTAACTCACTTTTATACAAAACTGTAATCAGCGTAAACTGTAGTCAAGACTCGGTGGAAACGCGCTATTACTGTTTCTGGTTCAATATGTGTTGTCCTATTGAGTCATTTAAATATTCTATAAAACTCTTGTTTTTCATTTACAAGACTGCTATAGATTTCTTCAAATGTTCCAATTATATTTTATATACTCTTACTGTTCTATTAAAATATTTCTTTTTGATTTGTTTGCTGTGTATTGTATATATTTTTAGTGCCAAATGTATAATACTTACTACGGCCATGATTATTAAGATTAGCCGAATGGAGTCTACACTTTCCACCAATATTGCTGTTGACACATCTATTTCATAAATAACTTTAGAACTTGGATTTGCTATTTTTGACTTGATTTTTACCATTGTAAAAAACATCAATCATTTTCTGAAAAGAAGCTATATTTAAAGAAACATATATTGAAAGTATCTTTATATGGTTACATTTTTAAAATATATGTTGATTACATTTTAAATAAAAAACGAGTAAAGAAGTCTGAAGTCGGGTTAGACCGACTTCGAAATACCCTTTCCTTGTGCGTGCGATGGGTTGTTTTCTTCATAAATCATCATTAAGAGAATATCTACGACAATTTTCGGTAGGGTATCTTGAGTTGATTGTAATAATGGGAGGCCTGGCCTTTATCTGATCGAACCCATTTCTTGTGTATGGCTTCGATATACAAAATAATATAAACCACGCACAAAAATATTGTATTGGTCGTAGGTTATAATAATATGACAATATAGGGCGTGGCTGTAAAAATAACCCGTCCATTTTTTGTTTGGTGGTTAATGTTGGTACCCGCAACATTCATGTGCAATTTCGTTGGAAAATCTTTAATAGAAACCTAGTTAATTGTGGGCGTGGCAGTAGTAATAATCTGCCCATATTTGGAATGCATGCTAGTACAGACCCTGCTGATACTGCTACCAATCTGAATTCATATATCATCATTCACAGACGGACAGACGGATGCACGAAATTAAAATTGTTCAAAAAGTGATTCTGATCATATCTGTCTATATGTACTATATGTCCATACCTACCACACCGCGTTCTTGTAGTTGGAGCCCCTCTTAAAAGCACAAAATTAGTATTCCCTTTTTTCCCCCTTTTTTAATTGTAAAGGGTATACAAATTTATATGAAATTTTCTAGATTCCTCTATGGTGAGGGATTGTGGTCCTTGCTTGAGTGCTGATTGATTCTTATAGTCACTGCCCTGTTTTTGGGATCCTGATATCTTTATAATTCAATTTTTATGTTGGCTACCAGATATTCGGCTGCCTATTGCTGTACTTCCATTATTATGTGTTGGAGTGTACATATATTTTGATTTTAATGTTTTATTTATTTATTTTAATATTGTAATGATATATTTATTGTAACTATAATATTTTGTTTTTAAATTTTTAATTTAGTATCTTATTTTTATTTTTTTTGTTCTGTTTTTATTTTATATTTAATATTTCGAGTTAATTTTTCCCTATTCGTTCGTACAATTTAAATCTGTCTTTATGTACAACTGGTTTTTTATAGCACTAGACATCCATTGTACTATATTTGACGTTTAATTTTTAATTTTCTTTGAATTTACCTAGTTTGTGAACAAACCTTAGTAGATCCTGTGTTTCTAACCAGCCAAAGTTTGAACTACTTAGGAAGCCAGTGCCAAATACCTCGAACTTAATTCTAGCGAAGGCGGGGCATATGCATAAAAGTTGTCAACCGTCTTATTTTCCTCTTCACAGCCCTTGCAAAGTGGATTGTATGTAATGCCTCTCTTTTGCATATACTCACCCCATGCAGAATGACCTGTCGTCAGTCCAACGAAAAGAACTGGCAGCATAGCCTTTACCCATCTGCTGCCTCTTATAGCCGCCCCATTCGCGATTCTGTTCACATGCAACCCAATCACTAAAGGCAGCAAAAGGTATGGGAAGAACAGGTTCCGGCCCAGTAAAACAGGTCTCAGATCTCTTATTCGCTAGTTTGTCCGCGACTCCATTCTCCATAAAACCCATGTGTCCTGGAACCCATGTTAACAACAGTCTGTTATGCTTTCCAAAATAATTCAATCTGTATTTTACACAATAGCACCAACTTGGAAGTGACAAGGGGGCTGAGTAAGGCCTTCAGTGCAGCCTGATTCTCAATACTTCTGTCACGCCATGAGCTATCCACCACGTATTCCATCGCTCTTAGTTTAGGTTAGGTTCAATGGCTCCCCAAGACTCAGTTAGGCCTGCTCAAGGTGGACTAGAGCTTTTTACCACACCACCGGATCCTCTTTGAAACATCCTATGAATTTGATAAAAGTAGCCACTTTCGTAAGCTTTATCCGGGCAACTTCCTCAATTCTGTCAATAAATGCGAATCCAAGAGCGGAGAACCTTTTTCTGTATAGAGATATGCACCCGCACAGGAGGTTTTCCACTGTTTCCTCCGTCTCGACATCTTGAAAGCTCCTATAAAAGCCATAATGGGGTACCCACAGTCTACTTGCATGTCTGCCAATGACAAAATGGCTTGTCAGTATTCCTATCGCATGTTTTATATCCCGGCCATTGAATTTCAGCAGCAGTTTGGTACGGCCGCGATTTTATTCCTTTATCCGGGAGGATAGTTAATTTTGTCCCTTCCCTAGCGAGCGAATTAGCTTTACAATTGCCTTATATATCTGTGTGGCCCGGCGTTCAGACCAGATTTACGTTAAAGTATTGCGACGATTCGATTAATACCTTATGGCATTGTATTACCGTTTTTGATGATTGTCTTACTGACTCGAACAATTTTAAAGCCGCTGGCTATCCGAATAGATATATTTATATCTCTCGAGGATAACGGGCTAGTCTCTATGCACAACATACCCTCTCTAATTGATATTTCTTCTGGAATACACTATAATAGAATACACTAATAAGCGAAAGGATAAACTGACGCTCAGCTTTTCAGAATATACTCGTATACCTCCGCCCACCCGATAATTAAGTTTTGAACCGTCAATATAAATACTAATTTCATTATTATTGTTCATGATTCCGATAATCCTAATTTGAGGTAATGTAGTGGTAAAGGATCTGCTTTAATTCCACTCTAATTGAAATTGTTCTTTTATGGTCGAATGACTTCTGCTACTTGTAGTTAAAAGGGAGAGCTCCCTGAGTCTAAGAGCAGATTTTACTGCAAGATGCTTACCACACAAGTCGATTGGCAGAAGGTGTAACATAATGTTCAATGCTGCTGTGGGAGACGTTTAGAGAGCCCCGCTTATACATAAAGTAGCTGCTCTCTGAAAACGATATAAGCTTTTCACAACATAGCTTTTATCAAGTGCCGGCCACCATACTAGTATGCCACTGCTGTGCCAATTTACTATTCGGGGGTATATACCCCATTTTCAGCCTATGGTCTTTCTACACGAATAGAGCATCAATAAGCTTTTCTTACTCTATCCTCTACATTTAATTTCCAATTAAGCTCCCTCTCAAGAATCAGTCCCAGTTAGCGAGCTTTATCATTTATTGACAATGTGATTCCATTCACCGTAGAGGTTCCTACATCTTTTTTTTTTTTTTTTTTTTTTTTTTTAATGTATATATTTTATTGAATCTTCTAAAATATCTTAGAACTAACAATAAATCTTCATAGTATGTATATTTAACATTTCACTTTTAAATTCATTTCAATCATTACCAACCTCCCAGTGCCAATGCTTTAAGGAGTTATGGTATATGACAAGAAGTAGCGCATTCCTACATCTGGCAATCTATGTTTCCTACTAAACATTACCAGTTCTGTTATGTTGGCATTTAAAATTAAACCACAAGATTTTGACCATAGATTTACCTCATTTATTATGCTTTGCATGACACAAAGCGTATTGGGAAATTTACCCCTTACCGTGATTGCATCATCGTCCGGATAAGGAACAGCGTGGATTCTTCTCTCGTCTAAGCTCTTTAACAATTTGTTCATTTTCAGTATTCCAAAGAGAGGAGACAGCACGCCGCCTTAAGGACTACCCCTCCCTGACAAATCTACGAGACACCGAAAGTTAAATCCACAAACCTCCATATGAGCATTTGTCTGATACCGTCAACAAGCGCCTCGACTCTATCAGTGCACTGATTATTGCCATAGGTAGGAATTTATCAAAAGCGCCCTCAACATCTAGGAAAGTTTCCAACGTATATTCTTTATCTTTTACTGATTTCTCAATTACTGTCACTAGCGAATTTAGGGCTGTTTCTGTACATTAACTTTTACTGTACGCGTATTGTGAACTCGCCATTTGAGATGGGATTTTTCCTAGATATATTTTTTATTAATCTCTCTAGAGTTTTCAATAAAAATGAAGATAGACTGATATGCCTCAAATCCTATGATATGAGTGAGGGGATATGATATAAAAACAATGTTCTTAGCTAACTTCATTCTTATAATATAATTGAAAAAACCTAACCATATTAGTTAATATCAGAGCTCTAGTATAAGACACATGCGGAAGCATCGCTGTTCTCTATTAACTCCCTTAGCAGGTTAGATGGTAATGGCCCCGGGTCATTATGGGCGAGGTATATTGAAGCCCGTCGGTAAATGTTTCCAATAGTTTCCCAACTGACCGTTGCAAAGTCTTCATTACTGTAATTATGGATTATAAAAATATTACGTTGTGATTTGGCAAGTATACACACCCTAATGTTAATGGCGGTGTATACCTTACACCCTGGAATCCTCAGTCCACGCACTCTCTCCCCATTTCCCCACGGGTCCTGAATGATGTCTGACTGGTATTCTGGTAGTTGTAACAGGAGTGCAGCCGAAGCTGTCTTACTGTGGCGTAGGCTTATTTGTAGGAGGTGCGTTTTCTGCCAGCGTCGCGTCTGCCTATTCTTACGAAGCGCAACGTATTTCCTTCTCTGACTACAACTGCTTCATGGCCCTGGTTAGCTCAGTACCTGAAGATATGTACCCGTCTTCACTCCTCTGGCTAACGAGATTACTAATTGTCTCTAGCTCGTTATATGGCTCGTCAATCGTTTCCGATTCGGCAGTTGACACAAGAAAATCAATGGCTTCGGTGTCAGTTTTATAAGCTTTCACATTCGCTTTTCCGAATCCATATCTTATTAATCTGTCTCAATTCGCTAATGGATCCACTGTTTCTCTTGTAAGTAGAAAAAGTACTTGTATCGTTGCACGTTTCTTCTCCATGCTTCTTTCGCTTCACTGCTACTTTCAATTTTTAGAAATATCGATTCATTCACTGTGAAATCTCCATTAATTCGCCCTGAAGATTTCCATGATTGTTTCGGTGTCATCGGGAATAGCCGGGATCCAAACTTTCGCTCTCCGTCGAGAGGGAATTACTTCTCTATCGACCGCTACCAATTTGGCGCCAGGGTACACCTCCACTACTTCCGAGATGCCAACTTTATACAGTTCTGCGGATCTCTTAATCTGGCCCTGATCCCAGCCTGCATCCTCGCATTTTGGTGGAGAATCGGGATTTCTTGCAAGTATTTTTAGGAATACTGTAGATAAGGCGCCTTGTAACAACTTCCATTGTGTTCGTGGAATCTTCCCTTCAGGGTTTCCCGTATCAAGCACGCCTATAATAATGCGGTTTCTAGCGACTTCCGCTAATGTCTTTTTCGGAGTGACACTTTGCGTTTTCACTCTTTTCGCCGACTTTCCTCATAGGATCTTTGTCTTTTTGGCGCCGGGACATGTTCGCGGTCTAATTGGAAATCTGGCAGAACCGGCTTTGCTGATGGAACTTCTTACCTCTTTTCTGAGTTCCTCGTCAGTGGGCACCTTCTCGTGTACCTTTTTTAAAACCCTTGCAGCGGAACGCCTCACGTGATAACCCGCTTTCGTTGGGTCGGAAATGTCGATTTCAAGCCATTTGCTACCAAAAGCGTTGGTCATAGTGCTCTCTTTGGCCTGACCTTCACAAATCTTTGTCTCAACCGCTGTTCACTGGCTTCTGACTTTTCAAGTTTCTCCGGCGGCCTCCTAGGGCACCACTGTGCTAGAGATAGCCGTAACCTTTTCTCAAGCACCAGCAATAGTTGTTGTACCACTCTTCGCTACTGTCTTTGTAGAAGCATATTTAGAGCTCGGAAATGCCGTTGCTCTATATACATATCGACTTGACCTTTCCGGTCTATTAAATAAAGGATCGGCCCTTTAGGTTCTTTGCTTACTTTTTCATTTATTATTTTGTTAGTGTTCGTGTTTTGGACCCATTAGTGTCAGAGAAAAGATATCCGCCTGTGCTTAGGTCCGAACTACGCAGATAAAGCTAATTATTACGGAGGGCGTAGATATCCGTAACCTACGTTAGAGACTGGGCTACTCTTCGGGTTTCTATGCCACCACCAGAGAATCCGGAATCAGGTCGTGAGTCAATAGACTCTTCTGATATCACTGTATGTTGATATAAAAAGTGTGACCTCCGAAAAATCTGGGTGCACAGTGATTGGTTCAGAGCTACATAATCTAAACATAAAAAACGACTTCAACAAAATCATGTCGGCAGAGAAGAAGGCCCTAGATATTGCTAAAATTGAGTCCAAGGCAAAAAGGGCTCACTCAGAAGAGTTCCTAACAGAAACGCCATCTGTTAAGAAGACCAAACATCACCTCTTGTAGGAAAGCGACGCGTTTAGTCAGGTGCCCAGCAGTATTCGGTTGTCAATTGTTCCTGCTGATTTAACAAAGGCGGCATTCACTAAAAGACAGTTATTTCTTATTCAGGAGACTGTTATTGACGTTATGAAAAAGGTCGATGAAAATAGCCACAAAGCAGTGTTTGAGGCTCTAGCACAGTGGTTCCCAACCTTTCGTGGCTTATCTCCCCTTTCTAGAGGCTGACTGTTACCTATCGCCCCCCATTTCATTTTCATTTTATGCCATTATTTTAATTTAAAGTAAATTGTAAATAATAAAGCAGTTATATTATTTTAAACAATTTTATTTCCGTATAAAAAACAACCAACCCAGTTGTATCTCTTATATATAAAAAAAAATTCAAATTTACATTTTTAAAGATTTTTTGAGAACAAAGTAATAAAATTATTAATTAAGATCATTGACGTAGATTTATAAAACAGGAGTACCTAGATGTTTTCATTTTTAAATTGGAATTTGGAAAAATTAAGAAAGTTGACAGTTAAAATTTGAATAAATAAATGAAAGTTTGAAAAGTTTGTTATAGTTTTATTTTACCTTTTCAATGGGTGCCTTGTGATTGGTGGATTTCAGCTAAAGCTTGTATATCTGGCTTTATGTTAGTCAAGTTCACACGCAAGTCTCCTTTGAGGCAAATGTCTAACTTATTTATTTGTTTTGTGAGAAGCTGGACAACAGAACTAAGTCCTTTTTCAACTAAATATGTTGACGGGAACGAGATGAGAAGTGGTTCAGTTTTTCCCCACAATTGTGGATAAATATCCATAAGCTTCACCCAGGCTAACTCGTAACCGCTCTGCTGGAAAATGATTTTCGCCTCACAATCATACTTCAGATCTAGAAACTCCGTCTGCAAAGAGCTATCAAGCTTATCCACAGCTTCAAACGAGAATGGATCTAAAATCCAATCCGGAATTTGTAACTTGGTCAAATCTTCAAATCTTGATGACATGTCGATTTTCAACTGTTCAAGATGATCTGTAAAAATTAGGATTTTGTCTTGAGTGAGTTCAGGTGTCTTGTTATCTGACACTGAAACCCTTTTAAGGGTCGGAAAATGAATCAGCTCTTTACGGGCAATATTTGCCTTGTAAATATCAAACTTGGCGATGAAAGATGAAATAATTCCTTTAGCCTTGATAAGGTTCATCTTCTTTCCTTGAAGCCTTATATTGACTTCGTTCATTTTTTCAAAAATATCTGTAAGGTACGCAAGCTTCAACTTGCGTTGTTTCAAACTCTCACTTAAAACAGGATCACGCGAGTCGAGAAACTCAGTAACCATGTCAAATAATTCAAAGAAACGGCGCAAACAGTTCCTTTGGAAACCACCTCACGGCCGTATGTAGAAGCAAGCGTTCGAATTTCTCATCATTTTCATGACAAAGTTGTCGGAACAGACGGTCATTGAGGGAATTAGCTTTGATCTTGTTGACACTAGTAATAACCAGTTGTAGGGTTTCATGCAAGACACCACTCAATTTTTTTGCATCTAAGTGTTGACGATGAATGACACAGTGAATAATGATGACATTTGCCACTGCTTTCTTAAAGTGGGCTAGAAACCCAGCATGACGGCCTGTCATAGCAGTAGCACCGTCTGTTGCGCAAGCACTCACGTTTGTTAAGGGAATTTCTTTTTCATCAAAATAATCTTTCACCACTTTAAAAATCGACGATCCCTTCGTATCAGCGATCAAAGTTCTAGCAAACAACATTTCCTCTGTAATTTCCTTTTGTTCATTTATAAACCTCACATAAGCTAATAATATTGCTTTGTTATCAATCACGGTTGATTCATCAATCTGTAATGCAAATTTACTTTTTTTTAACACATTGGTTAGTTTGATTTCAACGTCCGTGGCCATTTCGTCAATTCGCCTGGAAACAGTATTATTGCTCAAAGGAACCGATTAACTTATCTTATTACTAGGGCCCTCGCCTAGCATGATTTCCACAATATTTTTGGTGGCTGGTAAAATAAGAGTTTCTCCAATTGTGTGAGGTTTACCACATTTTACAATCAATAAAGACACCTCGTAAGAAGCAAGTAGTCCTTTGTCAAGATCGGTTTCGCGTTTAGTAAATAATGCACTCAAAGTGGGCCGTTTATCAGCTTGAGCTTTGAGGTGTTGAAAATAACTAAGTTCTTTAGTCATTTTATCAGAGTGTGCTCTTGATAAATGATCTTTCTTTCGCGAAGGCTTCATTGCTTCATTACTATTAAATGTTTTACTACATAACAGACAATGTGGAAATATCACATTTTGCGGTGACGCGATAAAACCAAATTTTAAATACTCAGCTGAGTATTGACGACACTTCTTTTTTGAATTCATTCCTAATCTATTTTATAAAAACTAATTGAAGAAAATAAACAAAAAAATTTAAATGAAAAGAAAATCTAATATGTATGTAGTTGAATTTAAATAATATGTACCTATAAATCAATCAATCAAACGTTTTATTATATTAACATATTATTTTAATTAATTCAATATTAAACTTCAACTCAAGGCACATCTAAACTCAAAATAGAGACCGATCGTGGTGAATTCTATGCGACGTTTGACTCATCTCCATGAATTTTCTTTGCCTCTATGAAGCCTTTTTAGTATTGTTTGTTTGTGATTGATTTGTCAAGTGTTGAGGGTTTCGTGAATTCATGGAGGCTGATGATGTCAGAGTGAAGACTAGAAGTAAAGCGATGATAGAAGTGGCAGCTTCTTTGTGTGCGAGCGAGCATAATAAAAAAGCAATACACCCTGCGTAAAACCGTATGCAAACAATACACACACAACAACGATAGATCACAAAATAAAAACAACAGAAAAGAAAACCCAAAGCAAGTTCGAACGAACGACTCGCTTCTATCTTTGCTCTTACTCTGACATCGTTCTGGCGAGTTCCATAAGAATACACAAGCAGTAGTCTGGTGCGTGTTGACGCTCCAAAACTATTATTGCTTCTAGCATTCACTCTGACATCAGCCTTAGTTGTCGTCTGTGTGTTATTACTATTTCTGTGTGTTGTTGTTTACGCTGTTATTCTCTCTATCTTAATGTAGCCTTTTTAGTATTGTTTGTTTGTGATAGATTTGTCAGGTGTGGAGGGTTTCCTGAGTAAACTTCTAGTTGTTGGCCGTTCGTTATGCACACTGCCCTACATATGTATATGTCGCCCCCAAATCGCCCCTAGTTATTTATCGCCCCCTGAAAACCAAAATCGCCCACTTGGGGGGCGATCGCCCCCAGGTTGGAAACCACTGCTCTAACACACAGAAACGGATTGTTACAGTTCCTATGCTCAAATTAAAATACTGCTAACTGGATACGAAAACACATCGGCCTAATAAAAGGGAAATATTCTTTCGAAATAACGCTGGTTGAGGAATCTGAATTTCCAAAAACGTATGTTGTCAGAGGCTACTTCCCACAGAGTACCGAGTTATTAAATCAGAAAATTCTTACGACCATTGGGGCGTCGGATACTTTGGCAGCAACAAATTGGGAGGTGATTCATAGGTCGACCGAAGGGGCGTTGCTTCACCTTGTTATTGCGGTGGGTGACTAAACACTCAGTAAACTGTCACAATGCAAGAGAAAGTTAGACTATCGCTATGGACAAGTGCGTCAAAGCATAAAGTGCAACGAAGAATAAAGTTAGCGATAATGCAACAATGCAAAAACAAACATCGCCGACAGTCGAGAGCAGCGCTGAGGGCATGCTGTTGACACAAGCTTCCACGAAGCGGAGGCTAATAAACCGTTGACTAGCAAAGCTGCGCTAGAACGACAAAGAGAAACCGCAGACGCAAGAAAAAACCCTGATGTCGCAGTACGGCATGCGCAGAAAGCGCTCACAAGCTCATAAAACCAAGCATAATGGGGGCCATAGAGACCACATGACAAGGGTCATTAGGGCGTGAGGCTCCAGAAGCTTGCTACGGAAAACCGCCGCGAATGAGAAGACTAAAAGTGCTATAGGCGAACTTTCACCATGCTAAAGGAGCATCGGCCACCATTCCAAATAAAGGGTGCAAGTTGGTTTATCATCACTGTTCGCAGCCCACGGCGGCGATTATCATTGATTTAAAAACTAACTATTTTCTCATTTCGGAGTTTACTAGTCAGGATCCAGAAACTATCCTTTGGATTTCTCAACAGGGAAGGGAGCGCAGGAAATTGTTTGTGCATCCGGCTACTTTCCAGGTGATTCCAACGATATACCTCCGATGCAGTGGCGAATGGAGAATTCCCATGAAAGCCCATTTCAGTAAGTGATTGGTTGGGATGTAAACGCGCACCATTATATCAGGGGAAGTTCGGACATTTACAATACAGGTGAGTCTCTCTCAAGCTCTTTCTCTTATGTAAACACGTAAATATATGTAATAAGGGTACAAAGCCAACCTTTATTAACGCATCATCATATCGTCCATTTTGTTAGAAATTTTCGGGCGCCTTTGATAACTCCGGTTACCGCTCTGCAAAAATATCGATAAACCAACTGATGGGTGGGTAATCCTATGTTCCCACCTAAAGCTACCGTAAATAACTATTTTTTGAGAGAGCGAAAGCCGTCACTATCTGTCAATCCTTCCCACCGTAAAAAAGGTTAATTGTGGTTAAGTTTCCCGTCGACGCATTACAAGATCCAGAATGTTGAATAAAATGGGAAAATTTTATTTATTCATAATCAAAATTTTGTTTGGAGAGAAAATTTTATGAAAATTGAGCAGATCAATAAAATAAGTGTGGAATTGATGCGGAGGAAGACAATTTTATTAAATTTAATTGCGTGTTTTCTAACCATACCACGAAGATCTGACATTTTCTTGTCCGATAAATTTCAGAATAGCACTTCCTTTCCTACGGTCCACACTTTTCTTTTTTTAATTGGAGCACCATCCATAATTAATTAGCATTTTTAATATTTATATATTTATTAAATGTTCCGCAGAATGTAAATAATTTTAAAAATGTAACAAAATGAGCAGTTTTAACACACCAAGTTTCGCGAGAATAATTAATTTATTAATTTTTCTTATGTTTCTAGAATTTCAGCTAATATTTTAGATGTATGTATATATATATATATATATATATATATATATATATATATATATATATATATATATACATATATATATATATATATATATATATATATATAAATATGATAGATATATATATATATATATATATATATATATATATATATATATATATATATATATATATATATATATATATATATACATATATATATATATATATACATATATATATATATATATATATATATATATATATATATATATATATATATATATTAGGGTGGGGCGATTTGAACATCTTAATGGGCGCTTCACGTTTCTGCTTCTTGGGATTGTACTGAGCAAAAAAGTCGACTAGAACGTCTACGGTGAAAATCGAGCTTCCAGATTTTGACTTGCAGTTTTTTCTCAGACTTTATTTTTTTGGAAAATTTGGAAATTTTCTTGGGCTCATATTTCGTTAAGTATTTGAAATTTTGACTTATTTTCAAAAGTAAAGTGTAGCTATTGTCTCGGGCTACAAATTCTCTGAACATATTACTTAGAAAAAACTTCGCTTTCTCCTCTCGGAATTCTATGTCCTATTGTCACCAAGCAAAAATCTAATTGCAAGAGCTTTGGTTTCAAAAACTTGATTGGCATGAATCAATCCCTATACACCTCGATCCAGTTGGAAAAATCTCAAAAATAATTTGAGACAACTACATTCTATAGCTATGTACTCGTACATGCGCATCCAAATTCAATATGTCAAATGTATGGTTTCGCTGATGCTTCATCGAGAGCTTACGGATGTTGCATCTATATTCGAAGCCATGACTCAACTGGTATTCATTTAGAACTATTAACCGCAAAATCGAAAGTTGCTCCGCTTCAAACTAAGTCATTGCCAAGACTTGAGCTTTGTGCAGCGCATTTGCGGGCTAAACTCTAGATGCGAGAACTGCAATTGTTAAATTGTGGAGTCGAGAATATATATTTCTGAACAGATTCAGAAATTACATTACATTGGATAAAAACTCATCCAGCTACTCTGACAACATTCGTCGCAAATAGAGTACCAGAAATACAGGAGTGGTCGACCGAAACTTTTTGGCGACATGTGCCGTCAAAGCAAAATCCTACAGACTTAGACTCCAGAGAATGTAATGTGGATGAGTGAAATGACTATATTTGATTCAAGACTCATGCATTTACCCTACAAATCATCATTTCGACTTGTCCCCAGATCAAGAAATTTGACAAAAGAGAAAGAAAAAAAACAGTGTTATTTGCTGTCGAGGAAAATGAGGATCGACTCTTGAAATTATTTTCTAGACAGTATTCTTATACAAGATTAATGACGATTTTTGTTTATACTCGTATATTCCACTTTTGTAAAAGATCAAGAAAGACAGAGGAAATTATCCCACATATTCCGACTGCAAAGGAACTAGAATGGGCCTTCCGGAAAATTATTGAGATTATTCACAGTAATTAATTTTCTGATGAAATTCATAAGTTATATGAGTCCCAAATCTTACCGCCGAGTATTCAAAAACTGACCCCATTCATTCACTAATTTAAATACGGAAATCGAGTTTTTCATCTACTTCGTGTCGCGGTCGCCTTCTTAATGCACCAATCTCATACGGATCCAAATTCCCACTACTAATGCCTAAAAAATCGCACTTCGTCGAAATCTATCTACGGATACGAGAAAGGGAAGGACAGGCTCGTCTTATAAGTCGCAGAAGGGGGAACCGAATTTATGTTCATACCTCCCAGAGTACCCCACTTTGCCAGTTGCCAAACACCAGTTGTTGCGTAAAATGGGCAGTGCTCTGCTCACCAGCGAAGAGCTGCAGACGGTGCTCGTCGAAGTCGATGCAGTATTGATTTCTCGACCAATCGCACCGGTGAGCTAAGATCCCAACGAAGTCGAAGCCCTGACCCCAGCGCATCTGCTAATCGGACGCTGCTGCCTAGATCCGTGCACGTGGCACCCGATAGCAAGCCTGCGTATTTGAAGAGGTGGCGACTCTTATGCGAGCTCAAACGCAGATTCTGGCAGTCTTGGTCGAAGGAGTACGTCTGTCTGCAGTCCCGTAAAAAATGGATGATTGAGCAACCCAATCTCGCAGTGGATCAGTTAGTCGTGCTGCATGAAGACCACATCTCTCCACAGCAATGGATGCCCGGCAGAGTGGTGGCCGTAACCACCGGGCAAAACGGCAAGTATGTGTTGCGGACATCAAAACCAGTGCAGGAAATTTTAGAAGGCCTATACATGAACTGGCCGTGCTGCCATTGGAGGATGATTGAAGCCATAAAAAACGTGGCCGGTGTTTCGCCAAAAGTATTCATTTATTAATTTTTGTTATATTTGTATAATTTTTGCTAATATTTTAGTTATATACGAGTATGTGTTTATATATACATTTTCAATTAATTAAGCTTAGAACCATAATACTTCCCCTTTTTTCATACAGTTGACAACATTGAACACATGCTGGTCTTGGATTGAAATTGCCAGGCAACATTAGTCAATAGTTGTATGACTCCCACTAAATGTTCCCTCAAAGTTAAAATTAAAGTCATTCTGTTTTTTATACTTGGATAAGAAGAATCGATCACAAAGTAAGAAATTACTACAAGTTCGTAATTTCAATATAATTAAAATATATACATAAGTGATTTTACAATTGTGGTTTATTTATATTGAAAATAGATAAACAATAAAACAACATAAAATCAAATTTTGAAGAGTTAGAATTCTCAAAAAGTATTGAGATTTTTCAACAACCATTAAAAAGTGCAAACTACACCAAAGAACCTACAATTTCATTCTTTAATTATAAAATTTTACTTATTTTGCATACATTTTATTAAAAGAGGCTTGAATATCAAAAACTTGAAATTTTCAAATTCCCAAATATAATTTATTAAAAATTTATCGACCTGGCAACGACAAAAATGTTAGCAAAACAAAAGCTCTCTCATCAAATAGTAAAATAGCTTTCTTAACCACAAGTAAACTCTCTCTCAACTTCGAGTTTAACTGTGGTTTATTTGGAGCTGAGAGCTGGAAATTCTGTATACAAAAAATGCTTAAACCATGGTTCAGATAAGGTTAACTCCCTAAGCGAGTTAGAGAGTTAACAAAAATAGCAAACTCTGTTGGTGGGACCATATCATTAAAATGATATTAAAACGTAGAGAAATTATCTCATCTCTGGGAGACGAATCCGTATCAGTCAAGGTAATGAAAGACTGTGCCCATGGGGGTATAGACTCATCTATGGTCATTAGTTATTGATGATCTCTTAGTCAAACTGAAAGGGTTAGGCTTCGAAGTAAGTGGATATGACGATGTTGGTGTCATTATCACCGGGAAGTTTTGACAGAACAAAATCCAACAATATGAATCAGCCAGATTGGTGTCGCGCAGAAGGATTATGCATTAATCCTAGCAAAACTTCTCGTTCCTTCACAAACAGATTAAAATTGAACGTTGGTACAATAGCTGATGAGGGAATGAACTTAAACTATCCCGATGAGGTCAAATATCTAGGTGTAGTTCTGGATAAGCGACTAAATTGGAATTCTCACCTAAGTTCGGTGATAAACAAAGCCACAAAAGCATAATGGGCCTGGCGGAATCTCTTTTTTGTAGAACATGGGGTCTAGACTCCAACAAGCAAAACGTAGCCGTTTTTGTTAATTGCAAATGTGAAATCTGATAGAAGTACATGGTGTTCTGCGTGAACTAATACGAGTATATAGAGATTTATTTTGGGAAAAAATAAAAAAATTTTAAAATTTCTTTTGTGATGTAATGTATGGTCCGAATAAGTCAGCAGCAGCGACAGTATTCCTCCACATACATATATTAATTTTTGTCTGTGCTAATTTCAGGAGCAGAGAGTGAGGCCGGACAAGTCAGCGTAAGCGACGATGTCTGTCCTATCTCAAACTGGTCTGGAAGGAAATTAGACAATAGTAATAATTTGTTCAAATATTTTATTCTGTAGATCGTTAGGATCAGAATCAGAATGAATTAGTACTTAAAGGCGCACTTCTTTTATACTATTTCGATTTGAGGTCAAATTTTGTTTTGCTTGGCTTAATATGTGCGTATCGATCAAAACTTTATCTCCATTGTTGAACATTTCTTGTGGTCTTCTTTTTGAATCTACACATGCTTTGTTTTTATTTTGCATCTTCTCCTGCTTTTCCGTGGCTAGTTCTAATATATTAGCCATTAGAAGTAAGTGTGGAGTTATCTGTGGCAAAAAATGTTCGGCTTGAACAATAGTTTTCATATCATGATGCACATCTAATCGGTTTCTCAACTCCCGTCCAAAGGTCAAAAATGCCGCGATGCTTATGTGCTTTCACGTTTTGCAGTATTCATTGCAAATCGAATTGCAGGGATGTGCATATCCCAGTTAGTATGTTAATTGCCAATACAAATTGATAAATGTGTTCTTAAGTCTCTATTCTTACGTTCTACTTAATACAACTAAATCGTCCATGCATAGAAAATCTTGTGCTGGTGATAAGCCAGCGAATTCAAATAACATCATTCTTTGGAATGAATTTGGGGCTATTTTAAGTCCATTTGGAAGTATTTTAAATTGGTATGACCCTTTGTCAGTGGAAAAAGAAATTAAATTTTTAGATTCCTTACTAAATTCAATTTGGTGAAAACCAGATGTTAAGTCAAGGCAAGAGAAGTATTTAGCTCTGCCTTGTTGATCAAGAATGTCATCAATTGTTGGCAAGTGAAATTTATCAGCTGTTAATTAATTTTTCTATAATCCACTACGTGTCTCCATTGTTTTTCTTTATTACCAGGAAGTGACTTTTTTGATTCTAATATCAATGGACTATTGTATTTAGTAATGGATGGTTCAATTATATCATCCTTTATTAATTTGTCTATTTGTTAATTATTTCTTTATGAGCATGTAGGATTTTATAGATTTTAATAAATACTGTCTAAGTTTTTGGTTGTAAAACTTACTGCAAGTTGTTTGTTCTGGTGCGAATATATCTATGAATTCTGAACCTAATTTTTTCAATTTATCTTTCACAAAATTTGATAAATTTTTCCTTTATTGTTTTCTTAATTTGTATTAGCTGATATTATTTCATAATCATTTTGACTTTTAGTTTTCAGTTTAAAATGTGATATTTTAGTCTTTTTGTTAGTAGTATTGACTATTCTGACAAATGTTTGGAACTGGTTTGTGTGCATGCTATATAAAATGCATCTGCTAACTGTTAATGTGGGATTAACACCTCTTTTTCTGTAGTTTCTACTTTTAAAAGTCTGATACTAATACGGATCTTGCAGGAATCGAAATTGTGTTATCATATAGGGCATTTCTCAATAGGAATGCTATATCTTCGTGATAGTCTTCTGGTCCTAGAATAGTCAAATATTCTTCCATTTGATAGTCCAAAACACAATTGTACTCCCATATAAAGTTAAGTCCAAATATTCCTGTGCATACAATGGGTGTTAAATTTCCCTGTCCACTAAAATTTTTGAGGTGTGATATTGAAAACAATATATTGGAGGTTTTGAATGAGTACAGTTCTTCAACAAAAAGTACAACAAAACTAAAACATGTGTTCGAATTTTGCGAGGTGCATTGGTATGAGATGCTTCGTCATGTCACCACAAGATGGCTAAGGCTAACACCAGCTATTGAAAGACAACAAGAAATTATAAAGCAATAAAAGTTTATTTTAAGTCGCAAGATGGATGCCCGAAAATTTAGAAAAAAATTTTTGAGCTTGATACTGCAGGAGCTTATTTTGGCTTGCTAATTAATTATATGTACCAACAAAAAAAATTTTTTTTTTCTTTTTGTTTGTTTTATTAACGAATCTTATACCATATACAGAAACGTTTTATAATTACACCTAGCCACCTTCTGTGGTCTAGTGGTAAGCATGCTAGACTCACACTCCGAGGGTCGCAGGTTCAAATCCTGCCACGGGCTTGGTCTCCAAAATGCTTCTTTCTAAAAAATCTTTTTCCCTTCGAGTCGAAAGCCTCTGTAGCTAGTGCTCATTCCCCCAAAACCTTGCACTCATAATTAATTATGGTGTAAGGTATAATAATAAAAATAATAATAATAATAATTACACCTAGTAAATACAGGTAATACTAACTAGCAATTTTGTTCGAATACATTAAACAAATTAAAAGAAAAGCGTTAAGTATTTTATGTACATGCTAACATACGAGTATAACATAAAAATAAAATATCGGCTACTCGAGTTCCATTAGGTCTGACACTGTTTTCCGTTTTCGCCGCCTACGCTGCGAAGTCGTCAGAAGTAAACTGGATGCTGCAACGTTGACATGCGATTTCAGTCGCTGTTTGTGAGAAATTGCTAATTTTTTTGTCATATCAGTGACAGTTGGCATGCCAAGATCATGATGCAGATCGCTATTTCTAACATAATATGGTGCATTAACAATACATCGCAGCAGTTTATTTTGAAAACGTTGGATAGTGGCAATATATATTTCACTAGAACATCCCCAAAATTGGATGCCATAGGTCCAGGTCGGCTTCAGTATTTGTTTATACACCATTAGTTTGTTGTGAATTGACAGGGTAGAGTCTCTGCCAATAAGGTGGTTACAATTTGTTGAATTTCTGGTCGAGCTCCTCTCGTTTTTTCTTTACGTGAGCTTTCCAGCGCAATTTAGCATCGAGTGTAATACCCAGGTATTTGGCTTCGTTGACATGTGGGATTATTAGCTCATCCATGAAAATCGGTTTGTAAGGTGTATTTTTCAGTGAAAAAACTATATGCGCTGATTTGGTTTTGTTTAACTTAATGCGCCATTTCTTAGCCCATGAAGCAATACAATTAACAGCCTCTTGTATCTTAGCCGTCGCGTCTTCGATAGTGTTACCTGTAGCCAGAACACCAGTATCGTCCGCAAATGTTGCGGTTACTTGCTGATTTGCTTTTGGTAGGTCGTATGTATACAGGAGGTACAGCAGAGGCCCCAGGATGCTCCCTTGCGGTACACCAGCATTAATTTTTTTCAAAGAAGAATGGGCGTTTTCGTACTTAACACTAAAGTACCTGTCATCAAGGTATGTTGATAGCACTTCGCAATATTGCATTGGCAACAATGTCCGCAGCTTTTGAAATAGGCCTGCATGTTACACCTTATCGACAGCTTGTGAAACGTCTAGGAAGACAGCGGAACACACTTTTTCCCTTCCAACGTAGTTTCGACCAGTTGTCGAATGATTTTTCCTGAAACCAAACTGGTGAGCGGGAATCAAGTTCTTATTCTCAATTATTGTCATTAAGCGCGTTAAATGCAATTTTTCAAATAGTTTTGACAATGCTGGCAGCAAGGATATTGGCCTATACGATGATACGTCGTTGAGTGATTTCCCAGGCTTCGGAACCATGATTACCTCTGCAAATTTCCAATATATAGGAACTTGCCTCAACCTGAAGCACACATTAATTAAATCAGACAGATAAGAGACGCAATTATTGGGCAGTTTACGAAGAACTTCCGTCGTTATTAAGTCAAATCCTGGCGCTTTTTTTAGTTTCATTTTCTGAATTTGCTTACCAATTTTTTCGGAAGTTACTTCAGGAATGTGGGTATCGCACTCTAGCCAACTTTCATTTATAACTATTTCATCATTTCCTTCATTTGGACTATAGGTCTTTTCAAGATGTTCAGCAAACAACTTTCTTTTTGGCCCACAGTGTATCGTTGATTTTAACTGGAGCTCAGTGTTATATTGGCTTGCTGAATGATTTAGCCGCTTTCCACAAAGAGTACTCTGTGGTCTTGTCAGCTGTAAGATCCATCAGAAATCGACTAAATGTGTCATTATTGAATGACTTGATTGTTGTGTGTAAATTTTTACTGGCTAAGTTTAAATTCGATTTGATTGATGGAGATCTGGTTTGTTGCCAACGTTTCCGTAGCTTCCGTTTATTTGCAATTAAGCTCTTCATAAAAGGTGGATATATCTACCCGTGCAGAACAAGTCCTAGTGTGGGCGTACTATTCAACGCTGCCATCTGTATTTGCTGTGTAAAGTGGAGTATAGCACCATCAAGTTGCTCACTGGTAACAATAAAATCAAACTTGGCTAATTGTTCTAGCTGCACTTGAAACTAATTCCAGTCAGTACAAGAATTTACTAACGTTGATGTGCTTTGATTTAGTGCTGGGGTTTTGGAAATTATCAATTATCAATCAATCAACCGGCGTATGGGCAGAGCTCAGATCAAATCCTTCAGTGATAGTTAAATGCGCTGCAGGAATGTTTTTGTAGACAAAGAAGTCAATTAAGTCTGGTACTTTGCTAGTATCCGATGGCCAATATGTTGGTTTACCAGTAGAAATTGAATTACAACATGTACGCTGGCTTTGAATAATTCTCTTCCTTTTGTCGTGGTGAGCCTTGAGCCCCAAAACGTATGGCTTATGGAGGCGACTTCCTCTAATTATAAAACGACCATGGAAACGATTAAAAAGAGACAAATAGTCTTCATATTTCAACTGGTGCCTAGGTGGACTATATAGACCAGTTAGAACCAGTGGTTGTTTGGAAGTTCCAACGGAAACGGATGTGGTTTGAAACTCAGTTTTGCTGGTTTGGGCCTCCAAGTGATGTTTAATGGAGTTTTTGATTATGACTGCGCTACCACCCCTAGCACAATTGTCAAAATGTATTGTACGGTAAAGCGCGTATTTTTTAAAGGACACATGCGATTGCTTAGTAAAATGAGTGTCAGCAATTAAGCATATATCAATATCTTCATTGTTAAGCACGATTTCCAGCTCATTTTTGTGTTTGGCTAAACCATTTGCATTCCATAAAATCAGTCTTAGACAATCAGTCATAATTTAAAAATTGCATGTTGTGCTCCAGGGCTCCCAAGCGCAATTCCAATGCTTTGAACATTTTTTCCTGGCGGACTAGCTTTGCCAAGATTATTGACAGCGCATCGGTGCTTTGTGGGGCAAAATTGGGAGCAGAGCCTTTCGTTATTTGAGCATAGCTTGCTGCTTTAGTACTCGTCGATGGTCCAATTTTGGTGGGGACATTTTTTGACGCAGCAAATTGATTATTATCGCGATCCTTCGTGTTAACAAGAGCTGTCTTCCTCGATCTGATTTTTTGTAATGCTTTCGCAATTACACAGCCACGATAATTTGCTGGGTGCGGCTCACCACAATTGCTGCATTTGGGTTTATCAACTATTGGCTTTTGGCACTCTGAAGATATACTCGTATGTTTGCCAGCACATTTGACGCATCGTGGAGGTTTCCCACAGACATTTTTTGTGTGGCCGAATGATTGGCAACTTTTGCACTTAAGTTAGATGATTTTATTGGTTCAATCTTTACAATTGTATTTAAAATGTTTTTGATTCCGTGAATTTTCTTCACATCTTCAGAAGAGTCGAATGTCAGAACGAACATATCAAGCGGTTCCTTCGTCTTCCATTTAAGTTTGCTAATAGCACTAATTAATTTGAGGCCTTGATTATTCAAATCTCTTATAATGGATTCCTGGTCACACGAATGGTGCAGATTTTTTACTATTACCTTTATTGGCCTGGTTTGCTTGTCTTCATAGCTGAACCAAGGGATACTTTCATTAGTTAACAACTTCGTAACAGCCCGATAGGCAGAAGAGTTAAAAGTTATTACTCTGTATGCGCCATTATTAATAAGTTTAACAAAGAAGTTGATTTTTATAGTTGCAATAAGCTGGGTGTGTAATTTCTTAAAATCTTTTGTGCTGTTAACAACAATTGGAGGAGGTCGATCTATTTTATTAGTAGTAACAGTCACTTGAAACTGTAGGTCCACTTTGTGTGATCACTTCCGGAGAGGCCTCTGCCTTCCGTTTTTTGGTTGGTCTTTCCTTTTTGAGGATCCAGTCCGTCTCTCTGGCTAGTTCATCCTCATCAGTCTCATACTTTTTTTCGTTAATAATAATTTTTTTGTTGATATAATTTTCGGTTGATTTAAGTTTTACATTCTCACTTTTGAGTACAGATAACTCGTTTTTTAACAATGAACATAATTTTTCTAAGTTTTGGATTTTTTCCAGCAATTCTGTGTTTTGCGATTCAAGATTTAATATTTTTTCTTTGGACCCCACCTTTGGTGGAGTTTTTAAGTTACTCATTTTAGTTTAAAATTCAAGCAATGTGGCAGCACTGTTAAATATAGTATCGATAATGCAGTTCAGTATTGACAAATAGTTGTCATATGCTTATCGCGATTTGTTTACACACGAGCTTTCCTAATTTCGGCACTTTTGTTTGTGTTATTATGGAATTGAGTGATTTTATTCGGTTTTAGAACTAGCTTGGCATGCTTTTCCTTGCGAACTCAGCCAATGGTTCACAATTTTTTCGATGCAAACACCACAAAAATTTCACACCGAACACCACGCAAATGACGAATCAGCGAGGGATGGTCCTAGGCAGAACCCCAGTGCCAAAAGTCGGAGCAAATTTCGGACAATACCTTAGGTTAGGTTAGGTTAATGTGGCAGCCTGGTTGCTTTCTTGTATATTTTTAGCTCAGCCTTATAGGCTTCCCAGTCCGCGGGCAGACCCGACGTTTTGGTTTGTAAGTAACCGCCTATTGGACTTCCGGAGAAGGCCTAGATCCATTGACCACCAAGGTGGTTTGTTCTTGCCTCTCAGTTTTACAACCGGGCACCCGGCTGTCAGTGAACTATTCAGGGCCGCGGTTTCCTGATTGATCAGCTCGTCTAAATCCAGAGGGTCTGTGGGATCAGACGGAGGATTTATTGTCAGTGAGGCCCTGAGAGTCTTCCTATACTTCCCCCAGTCCGTTCTCCGTATATTTCTAAAGGTCTTAACTGGAGCTACTGGGAAGTTCAATTCGTATTCTATATAGCGATGGTCAGAGTAGGAATTTTCATTCGACACTCTCCATCTTTTTATATTGTTAGCGAAGTTATCGAAGGTCAGGGTAATATCTAACACTTCCATTCTATTTTGTGTTATAAATGTCGGCTCTGAGCCTAAATTTACCACACTATGCTTATTCTCTATAATGAAGTCTAAAACTGACTCACCTCTTGAGTTAGTGTTCGAACTTTCCCACAATGTGTTGTGTGCGTTTACGTCGCTGGAGACAACCAAGTTCCTTTTGGCTGCGGCTGCGTCCATGACCAATGTCCGAACTTCCTCCGGAGGAGCGTCCTTGTCATGAGTCATATATGCGGAGGCTACCCCGAGACTCCTATTTTGCAGCTCAATGCTTGCCGCCACTGTATCGCCATTACTTAACTGTGGGAGGAAAAATATGGTTATGTTATCCTTTGCTACTTTACAAGCACGAGGCTTACCTGTGCTCTGAACGGCTATCATCTTGAAGCTTCGCATCTTCAAACCGCAGATTTTGTTGCCGCATATCCACGGCTCTTGGATGAGGGCCACGTCAAAACCACCGGAACCCAGGCGGACCATCAAGTTCGTAGAGGCGAGTTTACAATGGTGGAGGTTGATTTGGATCAGCTTCAGAAGAATCTGTCCTTCTTACCTCCACCATGGTAACGTCCGCGTCCTCCTCTTCTTCGGTGTAGTCTAGAAGGTCGTCCTCCTCAAAGAGCTGCCCGACCCCGGTCAGCTGCTCTGAGTCAGTCGATCTTTGGCTGCTGGACAACCCTTCTTCACCACCACCAGCCTCGCTAGCTTTGTCACCCTCCATCTCCTCCGGTTCCAAAACTTGCTCGTCGCCGCTTCTCTCTGCCAGTGGGGCAAGGGACTCGGCGTTGAGTGTTAACAACACCTGCCTCCTACCTTCCACTGGCTCCTCGAGTTTCGCTACCTTCCAATTATGGGTTGGCAGCTCTCTATTACACGATCTAAAGACCGCCTCTATTTCCTCCGGTTCAGCTGGCTGAGCTGCTGTCATCGCATGCGATAAGCTTGGCCCTGCCCTGATACTAGCCCGCATCGCGACAGAAAGGGGGGGGTCCAGGGTTTTCCTCTAAGACCTGGAGGTAAGCTTCAGCAATCGCTTGCTCCACCCACCTCCACTTTTCTTTGGGTATGACCCCTTCCTCCTCCTTCCGGTCAATGATGGCCAGCATCTTACACTAAGCGTTTGGGTTTTTGCCACCTCCTCCGGGTTTCTTCCTTCAGCAACCCTCTGAAAGAGACGAAAGACCGGTTTTCCCAAACCTCCCCGTCCCCTACTACCAGCACTCGTGCTGGGACCAGGCCTAACGCTTAAGCCCCCTCTGCCTCCTGCTGCTATCGATCTGTCTACCACCCTTGTGCTAGCGGTAGACAGGATCGCCTCTGGCGGTTTTTTGGGAGGACCGCCCTCCTTTGGTTTTGTTTTTTCAGATATTTTTTTAAACATATGTTGTCCCACGAGTATCGGACAAGAGAGGTTCGCTCGCGCAGAGGTCCGTGTGCGCGGGTAAGTCTAGGTAGAACCGGAGGACGCCAAGTATCCGGAGCACTCCGTTAGAGACTGGGCTAGTTTTTATCCTGGGTCCCCAGCCAGGCTGAGCATGGACACGGGTCGTATGACATCTTGCTCCAACCTAGAGGTTTTTTATAGAGGTTTGCTCCTCCTCACCCTATATCCGGGGAGGTATTTATTGACTCCTGAGTCTAGATCCGTAGTGTTCTGTTATAAATAGCAGGGTTACCTCGGGCAGGATGTGACTCTTCGCCACGCACTATCAGTCTAGATGGGATAGAGGCTAATGTTCCTGAACTATAGTCGCATATTCCCATCCTGCGAAAAATTTACGCTTCATCCACGGACAATACTTTAGTAAGAATAGAATTTCTAAGACAACAACATGAATTCTCAAGAAATAAAATGCGGGCAGATGCCTTTTTAGGCAATTTAAACATACTTCGAAAAACATTTTAATTTTGATGATAACAAGTTCGAAATGCTTATTATACTTAATTTGAATACTAAATTTTGTTTTAATACTTTTGAAGAGATTGTAAAAATTTTTGCTACTATAAAAATCAACAAAGACGAGTTATTTGATGAATTTGTGGCTCTAGAAAGCTTCTGCGAAAATATTAAGGAACGATGTAGTAATAGATAGCGAATCTTTCCCTAATATGGAAAATATATGTCATAAAATTTTTTCTATTTTCTATTTTTCTAATTTTCTATTTTTTCATATTCAGCGATATGCTAACTTTTTAACGTAAAGAGAGACACAGATGATCTTTGCAAAATGTTCAAAGTGAACTATTAATAAAAAACAAGTTTGCGATGACGTGTTCCGAATTTTGCTTGTAATCGAAAATTTTAAACGGGAAGATATTATTTAAACGATTAAAAATTCCGAAAAATATGAAGTCAATAACTTACAACCAGACTTAGTTCCCTTAGCTTGTATATGTTTGCTTCTAGATAAATAGCTCAAAACCTAAAACCTCCTTTATACACATCAACTGTGAAATGGCTGTGAAAAGAGCAGTTTATTTACTTTGTGTAACTATATTAAAATAAAACTGCATAAAAAGGAAAGAAATATACTTATTTTTTTCGAAATGTAGTGTTTTTTTAGGAAAAATTTCGAATGTACTGTTTTCGACCTTTCAGAATCTGGCAACCCTATGAAGGTTGCCAAAAATGTATCTTGAGCATTATTTGGAACTCTTCAACACTGAAACTGTATTGCTCCCATTGGCAGTAAATAAGCAGAGGAAACCCCGAACAACTAGCTACGGCAGCGAATATGCTTTCTTTTACATTTGCTATAATCAATTAAATTCATATAAATGTATGTACGTGGTTTACATGTTTCTTTATGTGGAAAATAAGATATTGGTTTCTTTGATGGTCATCGTTAGCCCGTTTTACACGAGATGCCTGTGGCGCTGTTTTGGATATCGCGGCGATGGTAAACATAATAAAAATCCAGAACAAACACCTAAAACCAAATCAATATTTATAATTGCGATGCCGCAGTACAAAATTTCAAAAACTTTTTTATTATTATTATTATAATTTGTACAAAAATGAATTAGTGTACAATTTGGGAGAGGAGCTCTAACAACTGCGGTTTTCAGCCCCAAACAACATTTTTAATTTTGTAATATCATAAATTTAAATATATTTTTACAATAAGAATTTCAGTGTTGACTAATTTTTAAATTAATTTTGTTTTGCCTGAGCTGAAGAAAAAAATATACATATAGATTCAAAATATTTGTGTAAAGGCGGTATAAGACTTTCACTTTCATTCTGGTCCAATTGACTATGCATCCTTGGCATTCAAATTTCGAATGAGAAGCACAATACAATTGACTTCCAATGACAAGTTGTGTGGTGGTAAACTACTAATTCCCAAAGCAATCAACAATTCTACAATTGTTAACTTCCGAATCGTTGAGACAAATAATTTTTTTCATTGCTATAATAAACATTCACTAGACAAACGGTTCAAAATAGCAGATTTGGTTAAATAACAATCATAAATTTTTGGAGCTAAGATAACATGTGATCTATTAAAATGTTCTCAGAGAAGTTTCTAAAAGTATAATTTATTATATTTGCCTCGTCACCAATCAAATGCCGTAGAATTTGTGTAATATATTCACCAAATTGAGGAAATTGTGGTGCTACTCCATTCCCAATCGATTTTAAAATTTCAATAAACTGAACTTCATCATATATTATTTTAATAAAATACGGTGAAATAAAGAAAATTCACTCCAAATTGTGATACAACTTTCAATTAAAGTTGATTGTGAACCATGCGGTACAATAGACAAAATCTCTGGAAAATCACTACACAACAAAGCTATCTCCGTATAACTTATTTTTATCCGATTCGTTTTGGACAAAATCTCTCTATAATCTATTGATTCATTTCTGTATTAAAAGTGGACACATATACATTGTATCAATGACAATAAATTAGGCCAAATTTATATAGCGACTCTGACTGTTATTTACAGGAATATTACAAACTGCAGTTTCAACAATCGCAATAGGCAATTTAAACACATTGTGAAGTGTTCTGCCCCCTTGAATCTTCAGAAACGAATAGCTTGAACTTATTCCGTAATGCCAGAGCATTTGCTGGAACATTCAATTCAAAAATAATAACAAATAAGTCACGAACTAGGTTTGGTGAATGGAAATCTTTCACTTCATTCAGACATTCACGTCACTCATTATTATTTGATGCAATACCATGCGCTTGGCAAGCTTCAATAAAAAAATTATAAAGTACATTATTATAAGTTTTGTAAGGAACAAAATTTCCCCATAAATTTTACTCCAACATAACTCTTCTGCCACATCACCATTTTTTAAACAAAGCCATGAATCTCACACGACGCCAATTGTTCCAGAATAATTCATTAGTCCACATACTATGGGAAAACGAAGCCGCGGACCTCACACGACGTAGATTGTTCCCAAAGAATTCAATTTATTACACATATCAGAAGCAATTGGCAAAATCCATCCCTAATAAAGCCACAATAACAACATGCAAAGACAATTGACGCACATGACATCATCAACAACAACAGAGCGTGCAATAAGAAACAATGCCACGTGCTTGTCAACATGCCGATTGCTGCAGCGATAGTGACAGTTGCGTTTGAATCGAATTGCTGCAACAACAGCACGTCCTTAGCAACAGAGGATGGACATGGAAGAAACGGACAGCAGTTAAATGACAAGAACGCTTCCTGGAAGCCTTGCGACTGAAGCTGGGCTATAAAAGCAGCAGCAACCGAGCGACCCGCTTTCCTAATTCATCATCGACGAACACGTATCGACACTCAGCTCTTTTCCCCGACCAGCAAGCAACGAAGACTCATCGACGCACAGCTCTTTATTTTACCTGCCATTGACCAAGACGTATCGAAGCATAGCTCTTCTCCTGACCAGCAAGCAACGAAGACTCAACAATGCACAGTTCTTTTCTTCACCAGTTATCGATAAACAGCTCTTTTCCTGACCAGCAAGCAACAAAGAGATACCAACGCACAGTTATTTTCTAGACGAGCCATCTACGAAGACGCAGATGTATCAAGGCCTTTTTACTCCAGCATTCGAAGCAACTGTACTGAGACTATTCTGAATTAGTGGATTATATGGTCTAAAATCGGAACTCCACTAATACCCGGAAGTACAACGCTTACCGAGATCATTCTGAATTAGTAGACTACATGGTTCATAATAGCCCACTAATAGAATAATAAGAATTACCAACGAGTACCGAGACTTGTTACTGCACATAGTAGAGTAGTCTAGCTCATTGACCAAATTCAAACATTTATTTTAATAAAACAAATAAAGTATTGAATCCAACCAAAATGAACAAACAAAGAAGTGATTTATTTAGTTATTTTCTCTAAACGACTCCTGGCAATCCGGCGAGCTTACCCGGGCGAAAAGAGAATCGTTACAGTGGTGCCCGAGCAGGGACTTTCAAAAGAAAACTAACAGAGTAAACAAAAGAGTTTCATCCAACTTCGCCCCATCACCAGAGTCTTACACAGGATTGGAAAAATGAGTTGGGTATACAACCTGCGGAAGGATCATCTAGTGGTTTGTTGTATCGGGTTTGATTTAGAGGCCACTGCCACAGTGGAAGAACTACCAAAGAGGCTAGCCGAATTCACAAATGATACGGAATTAAATCTTCAACTGGACCATCGACTGGCAGAGTTACAGGCCCAGCGTGCGAAAAGCTTGTTACCCGGACCTAATACCCACAAGAGGATTAACACCAACACAGTGCAGCCGGTAAACCTCAGAGAACCGACATTAATTAACAGGGACGCGCTGGATACGACCAGACGGTATCGTCGCGTACTGCGTTTCACCCAGTAGTACCCGATACAGCGCTCCACCCAATAGTATCGGAAGCGGAAGTGACTTACTCAGCTGTTATTGACAACATCAAAAATGGTCAATTAAATACGATGGAGGGGGTAACTCCTGGCTTTCGTAAAGGAGCGTGCTCTATTGTGGTTTCGCAATAACAATCCAGCGTGTATAGACCGGCCTTCGTTCAAGAAGGACTTTCTTAAATTTTTCTGTCCTGCCAGATATTTCGAAAAGCTGGAAGATGAGATCAGCCAGCGGCAACTGCAACCAGAGGAAACATTCAAGCAGTATGTGGTTGAACTGCTAAACCTCATACGGCATGCAGGCTACTCGGAAGAAAACAAGCTTGAGCGAATCTTCCGGAATAGCCTAGAAGAATACCAGTGGTACGTGAGAAGAAAAAACTTCGACACTGGACGAGTTGCTGGAAATGGCGGAAGACCTAGAAGGTATACGTGTTGACCGCGAAACTCCACGAGCAGCACCACCGCGACCACCACAAGTACGACCAGTACTCAAGCCACGGGTTGAGCGCACATCAACACAAGAAATAAGGAACCGCCAGGTAGCATCAGTGAACTATGCCAGCCAAGATTCTTCGATAAATCCACGCACAGCATGCAGACGTTGCGGGGTCAGTCAGGACATATCGCACGCCACTGTCGTAACGCCCAAGTCCACTTCTTTTGGATGCTGTAGGAAATCAGGTCGAAACGAGCGGGGCTGCCGCCAGTTACGAGGCATGGAGCAGCCCACCGAACATAGTCACACATAGTAAGTGCATTACGTTTCGATGGGCAACGTATCTGTGCCGCCGTCACTATTGGCGAAGATGATATAACTGCCACGCTAGACACAGACGGCAGCAGGAGTTTTATCAAAGAGCGACTCGTTCACCAATAATGTGCTACCACCGGTAGAGGTAATCTCCTTCGCCGGGATGGTAATTGACTAGTCAGTATAGAACCGTAGTGTTCTGTTATAAACAGCAGGGTTACCTCGAGCAGGATGTGACTCTTCGCCACGCACTATCGAATGGGCTAGAGGTTGATGTTCCTGGAACTATAATCACATATTCCGATCCTGCGAAACTTACGCTGAAAAACCTCTTCGATACGATCATGTCTACCGCTAATACAAGGGTGGTAAACAGATCGATAGCAGCTGAAGGCAGAGGGGGCTTAGGCGTTAGAGGTGGTGCCAGCACGAGCGTTGGTAGCGAGAGACGGGGAAGCTTTGGAAAACGGGTCTCACGTTTTGCTGACTGGGGTCAGGGGGCGTGGGCTGTTCCGGGGGTCAATCGGCAGCAGGCAGTAGAGGGGCCCAAAAGCCCAAACATGTCTGTCCTAATAAAGCAGGCCTATTATGATAGGAATGCAGCCATGAGGGTCATGGCTAAACATGTGGCTCTGCCAACGGACCAGCTCAGTGACGAGTAGGACAAATCGATAGAGTGGGCAAGGGGTGCGTTATCCGGCTTGGGGAAAGCGGCGGGTGTTACCTCAAAGAGGCAACGTTCGGCAGAAGAGAAAGGTGAGGTCTCCAAAAGGAAAAAAGTCGGCAGACAAAAATACCCTTCCTACAGCGAAGTTGTCAAAGGTGGGGGCTAGTCATCATAGACCGGAAGGAGGAGGAAGGATCATACCCAAATATAAGTGGAGGTGGTGGAGCAAGCGATTGCGAAAGTCTCCCTCCTAGTTTGGGAGAAAGCCCTGAACCCCCTCCTTTGTGTCACGATGCGGGCTGGTATCAGGGCAGGGCCCAGCTAATCGCTTGCAGCACGACTCCACAAAATTGCGGTAAGCAAGGCTGCCGAGATTGGGCCGGGAGTGAGGCTTGAAACCATCACCAAACGAAGAAGTTCCCAGCAGAGCCAGAGCTCGTGTCTGGATCCCAACTAAGCCAGCTGAACCGGCAAAAACAGAGAAGATCTTCAGCTCTTGTAATAGGGACCTGCCAACCCCTAACTGTAGGCTGGGGAAACTTGAGGAGCCAGTAGTGGGTAGGAGACAGGTGTTGTTGACCCTAAACGCCGAATTTCTTGCCCCACTGGCAGAGAGGAAAGGGGTAGTCTGGTTCGGGTTCGTTGACGCAACCATTCGGATCTACCGCAGCTACGGACAAGCTTTGGAATCGGAGGAGATACAGGGTGACAAAGCTAGCGTGTGTGGCGGTGGCTAAGAAGGCGTCGGCCACTCCTTGAGGAAGACGACCTCCTCGACTATACCAAAGGAGAGGAGGACGCGGACGTGACGATGGTGGAGGTAACGAGGACAGTTTCTTATGAACCTGATCCAAATCAGCCTCCATCAATCTAAACTCGCCTCCGCAAATTTTGATGGTCCACCTGGGTTCCGGTGGTTTCGAAATGTCCCTCATCCAAGAGCCGTGGATATGCGGCAACAAAATTTGCGGTCTAAAGATGAGAGGTTTCAAGCTGATAGCCACACAGAGCACAGGTAAGCCTCGTGCTTGTATATTAGCAAAGGATACCATAAACATCTTCTTGTTCCCTCAGTTAAGTAATGGCGATACTGTGGCGGCAAGCTTTGAGCTGCACCATATCAACTTGTGGCTAGCCTCTGCCTATTGCCCCCTAATAAGGACGCCGCACCGAAGTAGGTTCGGGCATTGGTGATGCAGGTAGCCGCAGCCAACAGGAACTTGGTTGTATCCGGCGATGTGAACGCCCACAATGCATTGTGGGGAAGTACCGACACAAATGCACAAGGTGAGTCAATTTTAGATTTTATCATAGAAAATAAGCTTAGTGTAAGCTTTTATAACAAAGAATAGAAAAGGAGGTTTGGATATTACCCTATAAAAAGTTGGGGAGTTTCGAATGAAAATTCCTACTCTGAGCATCGATATATAGAATTCGAATTGAACTCCCCAGTATCTCCAGGTAAAATGTATCGAAATATACGTAGAACGGACTGGGAAAGTAGTTGAATTAGACAGGCTGAATAATCAGGTAACCAGGGCCTTGAATAGTTCACTGATAGCCGGGTGCTCGGCTGTAAAAATATGAAGCAAGAATAAATCACCTTGGTGGTCGATGGATCTAGGCCTTCTCTGGAAGTCTAAGAGGCGGTAATTCAACAGGGCTAAAACTTCAGGTCTGCCCTCGGACTGGGAATCTTATAAGACTGAACAAAAAACATACAAAAAATCAATCAGAACTGCGCAACGAGATTCCTTGCAAAACTATTGTATATGTGTGGGAGAAACATCAGAAGCAGCTAGACTAAGAAGAATCTTAGCGATGACACCATACAACCTGGGTTACCTAAAAGGTCCAGGAGATGTGTGGAGCGAATCGAGCGAGCAATCTTTGGCTCTTCTCTTAGATACGCATTTTCCAGGTAGTTACAGGGTGGAGTGTAATAACTCGACATCTATGGGCAGGTAGTCAGAAATGCGATAGTTACAGCCGAGAAAGTTGTATGGGTCATTAACACCTTTAGTCCATACAAATCTGCGGGTCCGGATGGAATCTTCCCAGCAGAATTGCAAAAATCATGGGACATAATTACCTCCTAGGTTGTGGCTTCAATTATAAGCTGTCTTAACCTGGGCTATATCCCCTAAAATGGAGATAAAAGAAGGTTGCTTTCATATCCAAAGCGTGCTGGTCCTCATATGTAAATCCTAAAGACTTCAGACCAATCAGTCTCACGTCTTTACTCCTAAAAAGATTGGAGAGATTGATGGATGCACATTTACGGGAAGTTATACCAACTGGTAGAATCTCCTCGGCACAGCATGCATACACGAAGGACAAATCGACAGAGACGACGTTACGTGTACTCATTGGTATAGTGAAAAAAGCCATCCAGCAGAAGGATTTTGCACTGGCGGCCTTTATTGATATAGAAGGCGCTTTTAGCAATATAACTGCGAATGCCATTACGGGAGCGTTAGAATCTCTGTGCGTTGATCCTAATGTGATTGCACTAATTGAGACTATACTCGTCAGCAGAAAGGTAACTGCCAGCTTAGGAACCTACACTTTAAGCAGACAGGTCTGCAGAGGTTCTCCTCAGTGAGGAGGAGTTCTCTCCCGCCTGCTCTGGAATTTGGCTGTGAATTCCTTACTGCTAGCCCTAGAGAGGAGGTTGGACTGGAGTTTTCGTTCCGTTCTCTCAGGCAGAGGTCCTAGCCATAAAGGAGGTAGCCGTCTACTTAAATAGACATGCCGTAACAAAGAATATTATAAATATCTACTCGGATAGCCAGGCCGCCATCAAGTCACTGATCTCGGTGGCACTGAAATCAAAGGTTGCTCAGGACTGCCGGGCACCCCTAAGTAATATCAGTACCGTCTTCAGGGTACGCCTAATATGGGTTTCGGAACATACGGATATTGATGGGAACTGTAGGGCTGATGAGGTAGCCAGACGGGTCACCAACCTTCCTTTATGCAAGGACAGATGCGAGGTTGGAATACCAATTACCACCTGTAAAATGATTCTGAAGGATAGGGTAGTGCGTGAGGCCAATGCGTCTTGGGCACACGAGGGCACTTGCTTCACGACTAGGCTAATGTGGCCGGAGCTTAAGAGGAGGAAATCTAGAGACTTGCTTGCCCTGTCGAGAGAAGATGTCTCCAAGGTCGAGGCTTGGTGACTGGCTATTCGGCAAGCATGCTCTTAGGCCTGGAGTATTCTCTCATGAATACTGCCGAAGCTTTGGGAATGAGGAGGAGGAGACTGTGGAAAATCTCTTCTGTAGGTGCCCGCTCTTGCTAGAGGCAGAGCGGGGTCTTTAGGCAAATAAGCAAATACACCTATACCTTTCTTACAGAAGTGTCTAGCGCGAAGGTCAAACAAATCATGCGCTTTATTAGAACTTCGAAATGGTTTGACGAAATCAGAGGTGCGTTGTTACGCGGTGGTATCACAATGGGCCCAGGGTGGTCTGAGTGAGTTGGTCTGTAAACCGGCTACTACGATAACCTAACCTAATCTAACCTACTACAGGCAGAGTCACCTCTACATACACTTGAGCACGTCTGGCGGATGAACCAACAAGAGAAATCACTCAAGCCATAGTGGTGTGCGTCAGGCTTGGAGGAAACGTATGCAAGGTGGAGCTACTTATCATACCCGACTCCATTGACGACCAAATAAGGCATGTCCCTGAAATGTGGAGATCACGAGATCAACCTAGAACGACAGACGGATGGTGTGTGAACCCGAATAACCGTATCGTGCACGACTATACTGCAAGAGGGTCCTACTGACGAAGCATATATAGACATGTTCTTGGCCTCTGAAGTGGCTAAATTTACGGACGAGCCAAGTGTATCCAACCTGAGGAACCACTAGATAGTGATGCGAGATGACCAGTTCCTCAAACATAGATACTGCCCGAGAAACCCAGCACAGCAAGCAATTATCAACGCGGAAGTGCACGACCGGCTAAAAAAGGCTGTTTTGAACCCACGCATAGCCCTCACAGTGCACCGATTGCCCTGGTCTGGAAAAAGGACGGGAAATGGCGTCTGTGTATCGACTCTCGTGAACTTAACGCTAGGTCCATATCCGATGCGTTCCCAGTACCGCGAATCCAGCATATCCTGGAACGACTGCGAGGGGATACATTCATCACCAGCCTTGACCTAAAAGCCGGACATTTGCAGATACCGATGGAGGAGCATAGCAAGAAGTATACCACATTCACGGTGCCCGGAGGAGGCCTTTTCCAGTGGCGCGTTATGCTTTTTGGATTGCATTCGGCATCAGCAACATTTCAGCTAGCGCCTGACCAGGTTATCGGCCACGGTATGAAGCCACACGCATTCGCCTACCTTGATGACATCATTGTCACCATTGTCACCGGGGAGGACTTAGGGAAGCACATCCGGAACCTGGCAGAGGTATTCCGAAGATTGAAAACGGCAAATCTGAAGCTGAACATCGAAAAATGTACTTTTTTTCGAATAAAACTCAAACCACGTAGAAAGCGAAAAGGGCTTACATACCGACCCGGACAAGATCGTTGCGATAAGGGAGTTGCAGGTCCTGAGAACATACGGCAGCTACGACACTGTTTGGGTATCGCCTCTTGGTATCGCCGGTTTGTACCAGACTTTGCTAAGGCTGTGCACCGTTTAACTGCGCCTTTAAAGAAGGGAAACACTTTATATGAGGCACCGAACAACAAAAAGCCATTGAACTCTTAAAACAGCGATTAAGTGAAGATCCGATCCTCGCCTGAACAGTCTTTAACCAAGTTTACGCTCCAAACCGACGTCAGTGACTATAGGTTGTGAGCAGTTACTCAGGAGATCGACACAGCCGAGCGGGTAATAGCGTACGCTACCAGACAATTGAATGGAGCAGAGACTCCAGAGTGTCTAAGATTTTATGACGCTTCAGTAAAAAGTTAGAAGCATTTGAATGTTGCAAACTTTGATAGGCACCGTATAGCAGTTAGGGCCATTTGAAGTTTTAGCAGTGTTTGATTTGGCACTCAAGGGTAGCATAGCTATGAGCGATAGCTTAAATTGACAAGAGGCTCGAGCAAGTTATTGTCACAAAATTTCAGAGGAGTGTCTAGGGATCATTTGGGGCATCCGGAAAATGCGGCTGTATCTTGAGGGTTAGTACTTCACCGTCATCATATATAAAGAAAGCCCTTTAGGACGGATAGCAGGTGGGCACTAGAGATGCTGCAACATTCGTTTAAAGTGCAATACTGTAAAGGCAAACTTAATGTATTAGCGGATGCATTTTCAAGGCAACATATCAAGTGGTGGCTCAAAAGAAAAGGAGAAGTACTCGCCAATCCGGTTAAATTCGCCGACTATACTATAGAAAACGGGAAGTTGTACCGCCATATACCCAGCCGCACGGGAGACGAAGACTGCATAGAGTGGAAACTATGGGTACCTAGGCTTCTTAGGGAACGCATTCTAAAGGAAAGTCATGACGCAACAAATGCAGGACATCTGGGCATCCGCGAAACGATAGCACGAATTGGTAACCGGTACTACTGGCCAGGACTGTTCAGAGATACCAGCCGGTATGTACATCAGTTCAACGCACCTTACACGCCACAAGAAAATTCCGCCGAGCGTGTCAACCTCACTAAAAAGACACTGGTCGCCCAATTTACAGGAAAAGAGCAACAAAAGTACGATGAGCCATTGCCTGAATTAACCCTCACCATCAACACCAGCGTGTCAGAAAGTGCGGGCTATATTCCCGCACTCTTGATACAATGAGGGGAACCACGCCGCCCAAGGGCATTGTACGATGAAACCACCCCGGGAACGGGACAACAGAAGCAAACGCCTAACGAGAGAGCCGAACGACTTATAGAAGCATAAAGGTTGGTTACAAGAAATCTGGAGCTAGTGGCCCAGGATCAACGACGATTCTCAACCTGCGGCGTAGGCCCTGGAAGCCCGAAGATGGGCAATGGGTGTTAGCTAAACAGCACAATTTATCTAAGGCTGTGGAGCACTTCGCCGCTAAATTAGTCCCACGCTATGACGGGCCACACCAAGTAGATATTTTCATCTGACCAGTCATAGTCAAAATGAAACAGGAATTGAATAAGGAGACGAGGAAACCCCATATCAGCGAACTACAACCATTCTCCTCGTCTGGCCGAAGCGAAAGGTACCAAGAAAGTAAAAATCCCATGACTGAATGAGTAGTGCACATATCGGAACTAACAGGACCGAAAGCAGTCGGCCTACCAGCAGGATTAACTCAGGAGCTGCTCGAGAAGGCACCCGCAAAACAGATGCTAGTCCGGTTCTACTGGAACCCATAAAAATCACACTCTACCAGGGGATGAGTACTATCTATCGACCGCAAAGTGGGAAGGAAATCAAAATCCTCTGCCACACAGCCATGGATCTCACACGACGCTAATTGTTCCAGAACAATTCATTAGTCCACATACTATGGGAAAACGAAGCCACGGACCACACACGACGTAGATTGTTCCAGAAGAATTCAATTTATTTCACGTATCATAAGCAATGGGCAAAACCCACACCTAAAAAATCCACAACAAAATGCTCGACGCATATGACATCGGCAACAACAACAACAGAGCGTGCAATAAGAAACAATGCCACGTGCTTGACAACAAGCCGATTGCTGCAGCGATAGTGACAGTTGCGTTTGAAGCGAATTGGTGCAACAACAGTACGGCCTTAGCCACAGAGGATGGACATGGAAGAAGCGGGCAACAATTAAATGTCAAGAACACTTCCTGGAAGCCTTGCGACTGAAGCTGGGCTATAAAAGCAGCAGCAACCGAGGGACTCGCTCTCTTAATTCACCAGCAATCGACGAACACGCATCGATGCACAGCTCTTTTCTTGACCAGCAAGCAACGAAGCTACATCGACGCACAGCTCTTTTCTAGAAGAGCCATCTACGAAGATGGATTGACGTACCAAGTCTTTGCGACTCCAGCATTCGAAGCAACTGTACTGAGACTATTCTGAATTAGTGGATTATATGGTTTATAATCGGTACTCTACTAATATCCAGAATTACAAACGCTTACTGGATTTGTCGATTATATGGTCTATAATCGGTACTCCACTAATACCCGAAAATATAACGCATACCGAGACCATTCTGAATTAGAAGACTACATGGTTAATAATCGGTAGCCCACTAATACCCAGAATTACCAAGTCTAGCTCATTGACCAAATTCAAACATTTATTTTAATAAAACAAATAAAGTATTGAATCCAACCAAAAAGAACAAACAAAGAGGTGATTTATTTAGTTATTTTCTGTAAACGGCTCCTGACAATCCGGCGAGCTTACCCACGCGAAAAAAAGACTGCTTACAGTTCAAATGATTTCGGACCAACGACATGCAATAGAAGCAGTGGGAAATGAAAAAGTTCAATATCTTTCGGAGAAACTACATATACGCGTGATATAATTTTATCACCACCCGGTTGTCGGCCCTGGCATCGCTTCTGTTCATCCATCCAAAGAGAATGCAATAGAATTTCAGTATAATGGAATTGATTTGCATAAGGATAATTTCTACTTAACGTTAAAAATGCCAACAATGTAGTTTGTCTCACATTTTGCACGGCTTGATGCACCTGACCTTCTCTATAAATAACATTTTGTCTATTTACCAAATGAATGGTATGAGATTGAAAATGCATCGGATAAGCAAAAATACGCCAAGCCTCTTCAGTTGATCCAGCATATCGACCATTTAGAAAATTCCTGACTTCATCAAGATGAAATTATTGATTTTCGGCACTTCCGTAGCCTTTATAGATATATTTGAATATAAATTTAGCACTTTCAATAGTAGTGCACATTTCAACATTAATGTGACAAGTAAATTTTGCCATCATATATGGACGGCCTAGAAGCAAAACCGGCCAACTCCATCAAAACCCTTTTCGAGAAAATCGACAAAGTAGTTTGACTTAGTTTTTAAAATTCTACGTAAGTTGAATTTTTAAACGGACATGACAGATCTTAAGTGTGCAATAGTACCTTCCAATCATGGGTATTTGTTTGGTATAATGTATGATGTGCTTCGGGTAATGACTAAGGAAACGTTAGTTTACGGGTAAAAACTGGAGTTGAACGGTTTTGCCTCCAAATTTTTTTATTTTTTTTTTACAAACACTAATAAAATAATGAACAAGACTCGAAAGAAAAAGTGTGTTTGTATTCAACTTTTAATAAATTTTATTACATACCTTTGACATACTTTTTAAAATTTTTAATGAGGTAAGATATTTTTTAAAGAGATATGATATTTTTATACTTAAATTTAATTTTTTCTTCATTCATTATAAATTATGTCCTCGTTATCCGATTCATTTTCCTTTGGATGGCGATCTATCCTTAAATTTCTATAATATGAGTGATGAATAGGTGGTATAAATTTTATCAGATCCATTATGTCTTTTAATTTTTCTTTGGAAATACATCTTCCAGCTGGGTATAGTTTTGACTGCACGATATTTCCAAAATGTTGTGGCCTTCCAGTTTCTTTTTTTTTAATATCTATGATGCTGAATGGCGAATCTTCTACAAAATTGTATTTAAATTGTATATTGTAGGGTTTTGATCTTTCCAATTTAATCCATCGCATTTTTAGTCAATTTAGTGGCATACCGTCAATAGTTTTCTTTTCTATTATTTTTTGCATCTTCTAGCTGTTTTGTAGAAAAAAGTCTTTACATGTCATTTCTATAACATGAAACGGGGTTTTCTTTTTACAGGATTTTATAATGTTTAACCAATCCTTTGGTGAATAGATATTTTGCACTTTTTTAGAACTTGACTCTATTACAGCGAAATCTGAATCATTCGGTAAATAGCTATGACCACTTTCTAAAAATTTCATTTCAATTATTTCAGCCTTTGTTTCAGAACTTTGAACCAATTTCAACAAGCTTAAAACAGTTTTGATATTTCTGTTCTAGCCGGTACATGAATCTGAGTATGTAATTATTTGTTTGCAACTTCGGGCACAACTTTTTATAAATTTTATAAGGCATGATGAAATTTCTTGAGAATCTCGCTAACCTTCAGTTTCTGGCCAAACAAACATGTGAATATTATTTTGTTTTAAATCATGACAACCAAAATTATATACATATAAATTACGTTTATAGTACGCAACAGATGTGGTAAGTTTAGGAAACGCTAGCGCTTTCTCTAAGTCAAATGAAAATACAAAAACATCTTCAGATGATATAGTTTTATCAGTAGACATTTGATTCCGAGCATTTTCTGCGTGTTTTAGATGAGCATCCTTTTCTAATTTTGCCACCTCAATGTCTTCAATATCCGATGTTTTAATTCTTATTTGAAGGGAGTCACAAGTTTGGCATGTATCTTTGTATGGTGGTTTAAAATGCAAGTTGAATTTAGTGCAGAATATGTTCCGATAGTATGATTCTTTAACTGGATTTATATTTTCTTCCACACATTGTTCTTTGTACATTTGATACATTTTAAATACCGTTAGTCCGGGACACAAATATTTACGGTTTGGATTATATAGTCTGGTATAATGACTGGTGTATGCTGGATATGAACTTATGTGTTAGCGTACATGAGTATCATCAATTTTATTGGCTGGGAAATGTTTTCCTCGTTGATCATTCAAAGATGCCTTATGAATTCGATGATTACTTATTTGATTCGTTTGTTTAAAATATGCTTTGCACACAGAAATGTCATTTAGATTTATATTTCGAATAAAATATTCACGTGAATGTAACCTAACTTTATTTTTGCTGTTGTCCACAGGACGTCTTCTTTCAATTTTTTTTACTTTAATGCAACCTCTTATAAATAAATTGTGTGCTTGTTGGGTCTTCAATTTATAAAACTCTTTCATCGCCATTTTTCTTTGATTTGTGGAGATTTTGTTATTGCATTCCTTTTTACAACGACATGACACGTCTGCAAATGTTTTTGCACTCATACGATTTCCAGAAATACTTTTATAAAATTGCCCATATATTTTTTTACGCCTATTAGAATTTCGAATCCAATTTGAAGATTTTTTTATTTTTTTTCGTCCAACTGTAGTTTTTGTTATACTAATTTCATTATTAGATTCAATTGAAAACTGTGAGAGAAGAATTAATTGTGTGCTTCTACCTACAATACGTATAGGAGAATCATCAGAGTTATCACTTTGCACAACACTACAACCACATCTATCCACTTCCATTTTTTTTATATTGAATTTTTTAGAAAAACAAAAACGTCATTAAAGATCCGCTTACTGATTCACACTAAACTGTAGACTTTGTAAAAACATTTACAACTCATCGATTTGAAAAAGTAACGAAAATGCTTAAACAGAACAGAAAAATACCGTTATTTTTCCTAATGCATTAACCAAACCGTATAGTTCATCGCAGAATACTTTGTTGTAATTCTGCTCTACAACAACACACTTTTTGTTTTTGTTTAGCATAACCTTTAAATTTTATAGAAACAAACAACAAGAAAAAACTGAAATACTCTGGTCTAATGAGTTTGCCTTTTTATTTGCTATGGGCTGACAACCTTAAGTAAAGAAGCTTCATTAGAGTTTCTTTAATTATGACCTATCATAAATGCACTCTTTAATATCACAATTAAAGAGTATTTGTGGATAAAGGTACCTTAATGCAGTATATAGTACAGCTTCAACTGGAGTTGGACGGTTTTGCTTCCAAGAAAAAATTGTTTTTTTTTTGGAAGCAAAAACAAACTTGCATTTTAATAATGCTTCTTCTTAATGTATTGAAAGGGGATTTGAAATAATGCGAGATTATGCTTTTCTGAACTCCATAAAGCTAAAACATGGAAATTTCAGAAAAGTGGAGTTGGCCGGTTTTGCTTCTGAGACGTCCATATGTGCTGTATGGCACAGCATAGGATTTGTCAAGTGAACTGCCACGCACATCAACAGAATTACGATTATCTCGTCTTCTATACACAGAATAGCCATCTACAGCTTCGATTGTAGAACCACAAAAATACTTAGGAAAATTTTTCCAGCATTTGCTATCTCTCAACCAAACTGCATTGTGATTTCACGATCCGTGCATCATGTGCCTTGAAACGTAATCATGCAATTTTGGTTGAATATTTATATATGGAATTTAAGCGCAAACCACTCAATCAGTATCATTTGGAGAAACAATTCAATAATTTTCACTCAAATTAAGCAATATATGTGCAAGTGGCAAATCACACTTCTGAAACTCGATAGTGTAAATAATAGCTTTAACAGAACCAAAAACTTTTTTTAGTCCATTAAATAAATCAATCCTTTTAACTTCGCCTTAAATACACGTAAAATGATTTCTGATGTATGCTACTCGCAATTTCATTTTGATGTATGCTACTCGCAATTTGATGGCAATTTCGATTGCAAGTCATAGTCACAAATAGCGACAAATTACCAAAACGTTAGACACTGGCCATTCCATCCAGGGAGCTTTGATTCATGTTTCGAGGGTACCCGGTGAGAGATGGCAGAATCATTTATGTCCCTAATTGATCACCGCTATCAGGACGCGATTCAAGATAATCGATCAAGTTACTATAAAATTCTGTCCTGAATGACGCCTGATTTTCTCTAATGAAATGAAGATGTGTGCCGTTAATTCGAACATACATGTTTACGATCCATTGGAAACATAATTTTTGCGAATGGTTCAATTTAAATAGCAAATCGACACTGTTTACCAGTCTATAAGATGCATTTTGCAGCATAGTGTTATTATATCGTCATGTATTTTACGTATGTGACGTTGAAGGCAAAATTAAAGGAAAATTAATATGCCACCCATTATCACCATTTGGAAATAATAATGGGTAGACCAATGGATCTAATGGTGAATTAAAAACAGATATATTCCTGATGGTGCCACTCGGTTCCGTAAGGACACTATATTTCTCCCGAATGGTGATTCCCCATCAGCTGTACTGAAAATAACTGCAAAATCCGTTGCAATTGCATCGATATACAGTCGAATATCGGTATCGTGATTGACGGATAGGTTAGGTTAGGTTATCGTAGTAGCCGGTCTACAGACCAACTCACTCAGACCACCTTGGGCCCATTGTGATACCACCGTGTAACAACGCACCTCTGATTTACTTGTCAAACCATTTCAAAGCTCTAATAAAGCGCATGATTTATTCGACCTTCGCGCCATACACTTCTGTAAGAGAGTTATAGGTGTATTTGCCTAAAGACTCCGCTCTGCCTCAGGCCAGATCGGGCACCTACAGAAGAGATGTTCCACAGTCTCCTCCTCCTGCTCATTCCTAAAGCTTCTGCAGAATTCATGAAAATACTCCCAGCATAAGAGCATGTCTGCCGAATAGCCAATGACCAAGCCACGACCTTGGAGATATCTTCTCTGGACAGGGCAAGCAAGTCTCTAGATTTCCTCCTCTTAAGCTCCGGCCACATTAGCCTAGTCGTGAAGCAAGTGCCCTCGTGTGCTCAAGACCCATTGGCCTCACGCACTACCCTATCCTTCAGAATCATTTTACAGGTGGTAATTCGTATTCCAACCTCGCATCTGTCCTTGCATAAAGGAAGGTTGGTGACCCGTCTGGCTACCTCATCAGCCCTACAGTTCCCATCAATATCCGTATGTTCCGAAACCCATATTAGGCGTACCCTGAAGACGGTACTGATATTACTTAGGGGTGCCCGGCAGTCCTGAGCAACCTTTGATTTCAGTGCCACCGAGATCAGTGACTTGATGGCGGCCTGGCTATCTGAGTAGATATTTATAATATTCTTTGTTCCGGCATGTCTATTTAAGTAGACGGCTACCTCCTTTATGGCTAGGACCTCTGCCTGAGAGAACGGAACGAAAACTCCAGTCCAACCTCCTCTCTAGGGCTAGCAGTAAGGAATTCACAGCCAAATTCCAGAGCAGGCGGGAGAGAACTCCTCCTCACTGAGGAGAACCTCTGCATACCTGTCTGCTTAAAGTGTAGGTTCCTAAGCTGGCAGTTACCTTTCTGCTGACGAGTATAGTCTCAATTAGTGCAATCACATTAGGATCAACGCACAGAGATTCTAACGCTCCCGTAATGGCATTCGCAGTTATATTGCTAAAAGCGCCTTCTATATCAATAAAGGCCGCCAGTGCAAAATCCTTCTGCTGGATGGCTTTTTTCACTATACCAATGAGTACACGTAACGTCGTCTCTGTCGATTTGTCCTTCGTGTATGCATGCTGTGCCGAGGAGATTCTACCAGTTGGTATAACTTCCCGTAAATGTGCATCCATTAATCTCTCCAATCTTTTTAGGAGTAAAGACGTGAGACTGATTGGTCTGAAGTCTTTAGGATTTACATATGAGGACCAGCACGCTTTGGATATGAAAGCAACCTTCTTTTATCTCCATTTTAGGGGATATAGCCCAGGTTAAGACAGCTTATAATTGAAGCCACAACCTAGGAGGTAATTATGTCCCATGATTTTTGCAATTCTGCTGGGAAGATTCCATCCGGACCCGCAGATTTGTATGGACTAAAGGTGTTAATGACCCATACAACTTTCTCGGCTGTAACTATCGCATTTCTGACTACCTGCCCATAGATGTCGAGTTATTACACTCCACCCTGCAACTACCTGGAAAATGCGTATCTAAGAGAAGAGCCAAAGATTGCTCGCTCGATTCGCTCCACACATCTCCTGGACCTTCTAGGTAACCCAGGTTGTATGGTGTCATCGCTAAGATTCTTCTTAGTCTAGCTGCTTCCGATGTTTCTCCCACACATATACAATAATTTTGCAAGGAATCTCGTTGCGCAGTTCTGATTGATTTTTTGTATGTTTTTTGTTCAGTCTTATAAGCTTCCCAGTCCGAGGGCAGACCTGAAGTTTTAGCCCTGTTGAATTACCGCCTCTTAGACTTCCAGAGAAGGCCTAGATCCATCGACCACCAAGGTGATTTATTCTTGCTTCATATTTTTACAGCCGAGCACCCGGCTATCAGTGAACTATTCAAGGCCCTGGTTACCTGATTATTCAGCCTGTCTAATTCAATAGTTCCTATACTTTCCCAGTCCGTTCTACGTATATTTCGATACATTTTACCGGGAGATACTGGGGAGTTCAATTCGAATTCTATATATCGATGCTCAGAGTAGGAATTTTCATTCGAAACTCCCCAACTTTTTATAGGGTAATATCCAAACCTCCTTTTCTATTCTTTGTTATAAAAGCTTACACTAAGCTTATTTTCTATGATAAAATCTAAAATTGACTCACCTTGTGCATTTGTGTCGGTACTTCCCCACAATGCATTGTGGGCGTTCACATCGCCGGATACAACCAAGTTCCTGTTGGCTGCGGCTACCTGCATCACCAATGCCCGAACCTACTTCGGTGCGGCGTCCTTATTAGGGGGCAATAGGCAGAGGCTAGCCACAAGTTGATATGGTGCAGCTCAAAGCTTGCCGCCACAGTATCGCCATTACTTAACTGAGGGAACAAGAAGATGTTTATGGTATCCTTTGCTATTATACAAGCACGAGGCTTACCTGTGCTCTGTGTGGCTATCAGCTTGAAACCTCTCATCTTTAGACCGCAAATTTTGTTGCCGCATATACCACGGCTCTTGGATGAGGGCCATCTCGAAACCACCGGAACCCAGGTGGACCATCAAATTCGCGGAGGCGAGTTTAGAATGATGGAGGCTGATTTGGATCAGGTTCATAAGAAACTGACCTCGTTACCTCCACCATCGTCACGTCCGCGTCCTCCTCTCCTTTGGTATAGTCGAGGAGGTCGTCTTCCTCAAGGAGTGGCCGACGCCTTCTTAGCCACCGCCACACACGCTAGCTTTGTCACCCTCTACCTCCTCCGATTCCAAAGCTTGTCCGTAGCTGCGGTAGATCCGAATGGTTGCGTCAACGAACCCGAACCAGACTACCCCTTTCCTCTCTGCCAGTGGGGCAAGAAATTCGGCGTTTAGGGTCAACAACACCTGTCTCCTACCCACTACTGGCTCCTCAAGTTTCCCCAGCCTACAGTTAGGGGTTGGCAGGTCCCTATTACAAGATCTGAAGATCTTCTCTGTTTTTGCCGGTTCAGCTGGCTTAGTCGGGATCCAGACCCGAGCTTTGGCTCTGCTGGGAACTTCTTCGTTTGCTGATGGCTTCAAGCCTGGCTCCCGGCCAAATCGCGGCAGCCTTGCTTACCGCAATTTTGTGGAGTCGTGCTGACCTGCTGCAAGCGATTAGCTTGGCCCTGTCCTGATACCAGCCCACATCGTGACAGAAAGGAGGGGGTTCAGGGTTTTCCTCCAAAACTAGGAGGGAGACTTTCGCAATCGCTTGCTCCACCACCTCCACTTATATTTGGGTATGATCCTTCCTCCTCCTTCAGGTCTATGATGACTAGCCCCCACCTTTGACAACTTCGCTGTAGGAAGGGTATTTCTGTTAGCAGATTATTTACCTATCGATTTGTCCTGCTCCTCACTGAGCTGGTCCGTTGGCAGAGCCCCATGTTTGTCCATGACCCTCATGGCCGCATTCCTATCATAATAGGCATGCTTAGAAGGACAGACATGTTTTTCCGATCCCCCCAGCCTACCCTAGCAACCGTCTTTGAGCTGTTGGGCCCCTCCACCGCCTGCTGCCGATTGACCCCCGGAGCAGCCTCCCGCCCCTGGACTAAAGTCAGCAATTGGGTTTTCACCACCTCCCCCAAGTTTCTCCATTCAGCTCCCCTCTGACTAACACGAGATACAGGTTTTCCAAAGCTTCCCCGTTCCCTGCTACCAGCACTAGTGCCTCCCGTAAATCTGCCTCCAGCTGCTATCGATATGTCTACCACACTTGTATTAGCGGTAGACAGCATCGCCTTTGTCGGTTTTTGGGAGGACCTTTGGTTTTTAATTATTTTTTTTTATTAGATTAGACATACGAGGTGTGATCAAAAAATAACCCTTATTTTCATCTTTTCGTGAGTTACGTATGTTCGATGTTCGCATTTTTTTTTCTGTTATGTTGGTACACATGTCTGTTATATATGTTGGCAATACCAACCATTTTGGATTATCAGTTTGTTTTTGACAGATAAAAAGATTAGTCGTGTTTTGGTGTGCTCTTCGATTTTGTACTATTCGAAAAAATGGATCAAAGAAACTGTATTCAGTTTTGTGTAAAAAATGAAATTAAATGCGCAAGGACATTTGAAATGTTGACTGTGGCCTTTGGCGAGTCTATTAGGAGCAGAACACAAGTTCAATTGAGGTATAACCGGTTTAAGGAAGGTCGAGAAGATGTCAATGACGATGCTCGTCCTGGTCGGCCGAGCACGTCAACAACCGATGAAAACATTGACGCAGTGAAGAAAATGATTTTGGATAATCGTCGAATCACTATCAGAGCGGTTGCTGATGATGTTGGCATATCGTTCGGCTCATGCCAAGCAATTTTTACGGATGTTTAGGGCATGAAACGTGCGGCAGCGAAGATTGTTTAAAAATTGCTAAATTTTGAGCAAAAACAACGTCGCATGAACATCGCTCAGGAGCTGTTTTTGGCCAAAAACAAAACCGTAATGATGCCTCAACCACCGTATTCACCGGACTTGGCCCCCGCTGACTTTTTCCCCTTTACAAAACTGAAGACACCGATGAAAGGAAAGCGTTTTGCTACGATTGAGGAGATAAAAGAAAAATCGAAACAGGAGCTGTTTCGCTTCGATACCAAAAAAAGCATTTCAGAAGTGTTTCGAGGATTGGAAAAAATGCTGGCATAAGTTTATTAAATCTGAGGCGAATTACTTTGAAGGGGACAAGATAGTTGTTGATAACGTGACGATAACAATAACGGTTATTTTTTGATCACACCTCGTATATGGTCCCACGAGCATCGGACAAGTGATGTCCGCTTGCTCAGAGGTTTATATGTGCGGGTAAGGCTAGATAGAACCGGAGGCCGCCAAGTATAGGGAGCACTCCTTTCGGTACTGGGCTAGGTTTTAACCTGGGTCCCCAGCCATGTTAAGCATCGATACGGGTCGTATGACATCTTGGTCCAACCCAGAGTTTTTTTATCGAGGTTATCTTCTCCGAACCATGTTTCCGAGGAAGTGTTTATTCACTCCTCAGTCTAGATCCTTAGTGTTCTGTTATGAATAGCAGGGTTACCTCGGGCTGGATGTGACTCTTCGCCACGCACTATCGAATGGTATATATGCTAATATTCCTAGAACTATAATTGCATATTCCCATCCTGCGAAACTTACGCTTCTACCCCATATTGACGGTTATAACCATACAAACTTCTCTATTAATATTCTTAGCCCTGGCACAAGTATCCCTCATTACAACGAAGGATCGAACGAAAGAATTGACATGTTCCAATTCAGTAGAAATTGCTTTTTAATTAAATTTGCATTACCTGACTGATTATCTTAACTTTATCATAGCGGATTCTGTTATACCTCCCGCATTAATTTCTGCTTCAAAATGCAGTGCTCCATAAACCTATATCTTAATGTGATTAGGCCAATATTATAGCAACGTAAATTACCTGCATTTTTATTTAATCCACATCAAGTAAAGAAATGTAATTATCACCACTTTTTATTATTCTCATTCTCTGTCTGTTCACTCTCGCTTCATCTCTCCCAGATAGCGATCGCCGAGGTATAACGAATTGTAAAATATCGATGGAACAACAGAATGCTGATGCACGAATTTGTCTCGAGGACGCGAAACTAATTCCAATCGATGTCTCACAAAAAAATTACCATTCGCAAGTAAAATAAGAAATATTTTCGTCAATATAATTTTAATCTGTTCTGGTATTTATTTCGCCGAAAAATGCATTTTTAATATTTCACGGTAATATTCACTTTTATGATTGCAAGATGTGTGCTAGTTCGATATTCCGCTTTATAACCAGGCTGCTGTGGTGTAATGCGCAGCAAGAAAAATGTTGCGTAATCTTTGTTTCTATTATTTATGGACCTGTATTCATAGCAACAATTTGGAAAAACAACAATTGACATTTTAGCTATTTGTCCAGTTTCTCACCTTAACAGTTTTCTCTGGTTGCTTTTAAAGTCCAAGTTGGCAACTCGACTTTGCATAAAAAGTAGCTTGCTCTTTCCATTTCTATGCCAGCCTCTGTTTAGTAGAGAAGATGAGAATAGGCACTGAAAATTCATGCAAAAAATAGTAGCATGGCCCAATTTTTTGCAAAGCAAATCATCAGCAAAACCAATTATTCCACAATTAATGATAAACAAACCGATTGCTTCTGGGAGAAAAGTACGAAATTTAATATCGTCAAATATTTCTTTGATTGACAATTATGACCATTAAGAATATTTGGTATTAAAGCGAATATATTGAAACATAAAGTGAAACGTGATGGCATACTTTTAGGTTCCCATCTGGAGTTTGAGAATGAGTGCACCACCCTGTGTATATAAGTCTAAACAAGATTTATTCGAATAAAGGCTTACTCAAGAACACCTTGTCGATGGTGGAGAATGCTCTAGTATGTTCTCGAAAAGTTTACTCAAGAACACCCTGTCGATGTGTAGGTAAAGTTCTAGAACGATTCAGAAACTTATTTAATAATGTAGGGAACAGTCTAGAATTTTTTACTTGATCCACTCGAAAAGTATATAAGCAAATCAAAGTCCAGTACAGTTGAAACAGTGTGTACATCGCGCATTTTAATCGAAGCAGTAATTTTTGTAATTGTGATTTTTTTATTGTAATAAAGTGATTAATGAATTGTGAAATAATGTGCAAATTGTAATAACGTAAACTTTAAGCGTAATGCTAAGTATGTACATTGCAATAATAAAATAAAGCTATTTATTTCAATTTAACCTGCGATTGTTTGATTACTACACGATCCAGTGATACGAATACGAGAATAGAGGGTTAGATTGTCAGGAGGGCAATTTCGTGACAATTGGTATGAGAAATAGGATTGTGTATCTGTAATGAATAATGGCTAAATTTGAAAGACTGAAGTTGGAGCAGCTCAATAAGGAGTTTGAGCGCTTAAATTTGTAAACACAATGGCTTAAAGCGGACCTGCAGGTGCGATTAAGAAGCGCTTTAGAGGAGCAGGGTATAAATGTCGATGAGTATGAATTCCAATTTGAAGAGCAAACGACTTCTCGAGAGGAAGAAATACCGCAAGGAACTAATACTGGTGACTTTGACATGAGCGCACTCCTCGGGGCAATAAAGTAACAGCTACAACAAAATGCTGAATCTCTCGAAGAGTGTTGCATCCGTCAAACAGGACGTCAAAGAACGCTTACAGCATAGCGACGAAGAGATGCAGCAGCGCTTACACCAGAGTGAAACCGAATTATAAAACTAGCGGATCAGAACTCACAGCAGATGAAGCAAATGTCCGAGATGGTAGACAGGAACGGCAGGAATCGTTCGGAAAATCTGTAGACCAAAAATTCATTGCGAACGAGCAAAAGCAGAACGAATTTAACCAACAAATAGAGCAAAGAATTCACCTACTACAGGAAGGTGCATTGCCTGAAGCCTCCTACCTATGATGGAACCACGACATTTAGCGTCTTCAGAATGTAGTTTGCACTACCGCAAGCACAAATGGTTGGAGTGCTCGCGAAAAAGTGGCTGCATTAACCGTTTCGTTGAAAGGTGCTGCCGCTGATGTGCTTCAAACTATCTCAGAAAGTGAGCGCGACTGCTATGAAAATTTTGATGAATGCAGTTCAGCGCAAATATGTTAGTGAACATCGCAAGCAGATATTCCAAGTAGCGCTACGAACACGGGTACAGAAGAATGGTGAGTCTCTACAACAGATTGCGGCGGAAGTGGAACGGTTGGCTCATCTTGCCTACCCAGGAGAGATCACTGAGAGCTGTATGATGGACAACTTTGTATATGGCATTCGCGATGCGGAGATAAAGCGATCTGCGGTAACTAATCCGAAAGCTACATATATGGAGACAGTAGCTAGCGCTTTAACTTCAGAGACAGCAGCCTTGGTGTGCCAGTCATTATAAAGAGCCCGTCAGGTACAAGTCGAAATCGGACAAAGTTTCACGGGGAAATGCTTTACTTGCGGAGAGGTCGGACACATGACTCGTAATTGTCAATCGAGACGGAAACGTTCTACATCACGCTCGCCGGTAAGACCACCAAAACAAGTCAGATTCCAAAATAGGGAATCAGAAAATGTTGATAAGCCGTCGACAAACTAGATGGAGTCAGTTTCGTGGGGCATGATCTGACTCCCACAACATGTAGCCTGAGAATCTTCGTTTCTCAGATGGCACGGAAAATCAATAGCTTAACTGTCGGCAGCGTAATAAATGGAAGAAAAATCGTGGTAACATTAGATACGGATGCATTACTTTCCATAATTAGAAGGGATCTCGTTCGGAGAATCGAGCCACTTCTGGGACTAAGATTGCGTACAGCAACTGGAGATGATGCACCGGCACAGGGAAAAGTTACACGGAAAATTACTATCGACACCACAACAGTGACGCACGAGTTTGTAGTTGCGGATATTGTGGACGAATTAATCTTAGGTGTGGATTTTATGATTCGAAATGGATTCAACCTAGATTTGAAAACCGAATGTTGAAATATGCGAACACCGAAATACCGTTATCCGTTGGTGAGGAAAAGTATGGAGGCATACGACAAACCATTGTACCTCAGCGGACAAAAATTCCACCAAAGTCAAAGGCAAAATGGACGGAGATGTTGAGTTAAACAATTTGTGGGTTGTGGAGACAACTTGTTCTACTCAAAAATTTGCACTGGGTGACATCATAAGTGGAAAAAAACTCGTAGAAGAACAGCAGAACAGAATACTGCCAGTAAGAGTGGTCAATTTGCAAATTCCGCTAGAACCATAGAGAAAGGACAGATAATTGGAAATTGCCAGGCATTTTCGGCAATTGTAAACTGTGAGAGCCAGCCGCGAGAAACAAAAAGTAAGATGCCAGCTGATAAATAGGTACTCGACGATCTAACGAAAGAATGGAATAAAGACTTATCCACAGAGCAGAAGAAGACTGCCTGCCAACTTTTGGCAAGACATTGGTCAGTATTTGCTGAAAAGGGTAAAAAAGAAGGCACAACAAAGATGGTGAAACAGACAATCAACACTGTTGATGCCAAACCCATTCGTCAAGCGTCAAGAAGAGTACCTCTGGCAAAGAGAGAAGAGGTGAATATTTTGCTGAAGGAAATGCACCAGAACAACGTCATTGAGCCAATAGCAAGCCCCTGGAGTTCTCCAGTGGTATTAGCCAAGAAGAAGGATGGCTCCACGCGTTTCTGTGTAGATGATAGGAAACTTAATGAGGTAACGAAGAAAGATAGTTATCCATTACCTCGCATCGATGATACCTTGGACACAGTGTCTTGTTCAAATTGGTTCTCAACGATGGATTTTCAAAGCGGATATTGGCAAGTGGCAGTAGAGGAACAAGACAAGGAAAAGACAGCATTCAGTGCCGGTGATGGACTAAGGCAATTTTTGGTGACGCCATTCGGACTGTGAAATGATCCAGTTACATTTACCGCTTACTGGAACTTGTGCGAAAGGGTCTCCACTGGAAAACGTGTCTGGTGTACCTAGATGACATCATCGTTATGGGAAAAGACTTCGAGGACCGTTTGAAGAATTTGGAAGAAGTATTGATGCGATTAGGAGCTCCAGGGTTGAGCTGAGCGGAAAGAAATTACCGTTCTTCAGAAAGAAGTCAAGTACCTTGGACAGAAAGTCACACCTGAAGGAGTACACACAGATCCAGATAAGATAGAGTCAGTAAGGGAGTGGCCAAGACCAACTAGTTTGCATGAGCTACGCAGCTTCTTGGGTCTTTGCACCTATTACAGACGCTTTGTTCCAGGCTTTGCAGACGTGGCTGGTAGTCTGCATGCATTAACGAGGAAAAATTGTCCTTTTGAGTGGAACAGCGAACAGAAGAAGGCATTCAATAGATTGAAAGAGCTATTGTGTACGGCTCCGATCCTTGCGTATCCAATTCCTGGCGAAAAATTTATTTTGGATACAGATGCAAGCGGCTTCGGGACTGGAGGTGTCCTGTCGCAAATTATTGACGGACAGGAAAGAGTAATAGCCTACTTCAGCAAAATCTTATCAAAGCCAGAGCGGAATTACTGTGTAACACGGAGAGAACTTTTGGCGGTTATGCAGTGCGTGAAGCACTTTAACAAGTACTTGTATGGACAAAAGTTCTTGTTGAGAATGGATCAAGCTGCTCTGCGTTGGCTATTACAGTTCAAAAATCCCGAATGTCAGGTTGCGAGATGGATTGAGAGACTCCAAAGCTACGGTTTCACAATAGAACATCGCAGAGGCGGAAGCCACGGGAATGCTGATGCATTATCACGACGTCCTTGCAGTATGGAATGTAAGCACAGTTCTAAAACTGAAGAGAAACAAGGTGTAGTCGATTTGCGCTTACTGGCTGTTTTACCAGACGAAGAATGGACAGCAGAGAAGATAAAAGAAGAACACAACAACCCAGAATTGGCAAAAATCGTGACAAGTAAGAAAAAAGGAAAACGACCTGATTGGAATGGAATCTCGACTGAAAGTCCCATAGCTAAAGCCTATTGGGCTCAATGGAATAGCTTAAAGTTGGAAGATGGATGCCTATTCCGACTGTGGGAGAGCGAAGATGGAAAAACCACGAAGAACTTTATTGTGGTACCCAAGACAAGAATAAACGAAATTCTCAAGGAATACCATATTGGGCCAAGTGGAGGACATTTGGGAATAACAAAACCAGTCGAGAAAATTGAAACATGATTTTATTGGGTTGGTTGCCAGCAATCGGTAGTTGACTGGATTAGTGCTTGTGAAAAGTGTACAGCTGCCAAGGGACCGAGCCGTCGCAGTCAGGGGAAGATTTATGCAACGTGGGAGCGCCATTTGAGCGTATTGCAATGGACATAGCAGGTCCGTTTCCAATAAGTGAATCCGGCAACGAATATGTTCTCGTCGTAATCGACTATTTTAGTAAATGGCCAGAAGTACATCTCATCCCCGATCAAAAAGCTAACACCGTTGCAGATGCATTTATCAATAATTGGGTCTGCAGATTCGGAGCTCCCCTCGAGTTGCACTCGGATCAAGGCAGAAATTTCGAGTCAACAATATTCAGGAAAATGAGTAAATTGATGGGCATACGCAAAACTCGCACAACCCCTTTGCACCCGCAATCCGATGGAATGGTTGATAGATTTAATCGTTCTCTTGAGGAACACCTAAGGAAAGTCGTGGACTGAAACCAGAAAATTTGGGACTAACACATAGCCCTCTTCTTAATGGCATACCGATCGGCAACTCACGATACAACATCTACAACACCAGCTAAGGCTATTTTCGGTTGTGACATAAGATTACCCGCAGATCTGAAATTCGGTGCCTACTGATCTACGGAAGTTTCATGTAGCAGTTATGTAGCTGACAAACGAAGACAGTTGAATGAAATTCATGGAAACTTCAGAAAGCGCAGACAACTGACAAAGTGATAAAATGAAAGCCAGATATGATGTACGAGCAAACTCTAAAGGATTTCATAATCCGCAAAGGAAAAAGGGATTATCGCCAAAACTGCAAACACACTGGGAAGGACCTTATAAGGTGATAAAGCGGATCAACGATGTAGTATACCGCATCCAGTTGGTAAGAAATGTCAGGAGCAATTTGAAAGTCGTTGATTTGGAGATGCTATAGCCTTATAAAGCTTGCAGTACTATTCTTGTTCGGGGCGAACAAGATTAAGCGGATTGCAGTGAAGAGTGATTGCATACTGAAACGTGATTGCATAATTTTAGCATCCCACCTGGAGTTTGAGAATGAGTGCACCACCCTGATAGTTTATTAGTCAAGACACGTTCTATTCGAATAAAATCTGCTTTCGTTGTAGAGATAGAGGTACAAAGAATGATCTCAAAATGAAAACCTCCTGCCAGGTGTATATAAGATTCTACGCTATTGTAGAAGTTTCTAGCTCAACCATTCGAAGCTATAAAAACCACAAGACTGTTCTAAGCCGAACACAGTTAAGCTGAAATCGTAACAGTGTGTACATCGTGCATTATAAATCGATGCAGCAGTATTTGTAATTGTGATTTTGTAAAGTGATGAAATTAATTATTAGATAAAGTGATTAATGAATTGTGAAATAAAGTACAAATTGTAATAAAGTAAACTTTAAGCCCAATATTAAGCGTGTAATTTCCAATAAATAAATAAAGTTCGTTATTTTAATTTAACCAGCGATTGTTTGATTACTACACAATCTAGTGGTACGAATCCGAGTACAGAGAGTTAGAGTAAATTGTCAAAAGGGCTTGATGAATATCGTTCAGCTCAAGTATGGTATTCAACAACGGAAGCAGATGCAGCAGCATTGGTGTGTTGGCCAGAATGCAGAGCCCGTCAGGTAAGAGTTTCACGGGTAAATGCTTTGGCTGCGGAGAGGACAGACGCATGGCTAGTAATTCCCAGCCAAGAAAATACAGCATTTTTCTTTATCCCACTCGGACTGTGTAATGCTCCAGCTACATTTGAACATCTAATGGAACATGTGCTAAAGGGTCGCTACTGGAAAACATATCTGGTGTACCTAGACGACATCATCGTTATTTGGTATAACACGGACAAGCTGCTTTGGAATAGGCACCTAAGTAGGGCAACATTATGGACCAGGAAAAATTGAGTGGGTAAAAATTAGTTACGAAATACAAAGATGTCGCTGTGGCTGTATGCAGCGATAACAAGACCTGTAATTGCCTATGCGGCACCAGTTTGGTGCAAATAGCGAGACAAAGTTGCAGCCTGTGCCGAAATCAATAGAGTAACACGGGCTATGAAGTCTACTCCGACTGCCGCCCCTGAGGATTTCTTAAATCTTCCCCCGATTCATTTACTTATTAAGAAAGAATCTTTACAATTCGTGGCAAAGCTCATCTTAGATTATAAAGAAGGGTCGTATCATAATCTAAGGTTTCTAGCTAGAGAAGGAATAGGAATGAGCTACAAATGTTTAACCCTAAGCGACTTCTGCAAAACCAGGTAGAACTTTCAACATAACTTCAATGTCATATTCCCTGATAGGGCTTATTGGGAACAGAATGGAGCAAAACTTCAAATGTATCTCATGTATGGTACACAGACGGCTCCAAAATGGATGAAGGGGGCCAGTAATTTACAGGACCTGAACCATTCTGTGGCTTACCTAGGAGCTTCACAAACTACAAAATTAAGAAGTGGTTGGTATCATCACTAATGGCTTATTACAACAATATTGGATAGAAACAAAATATATTAGGGTAGCTTAAACTTTAATGCAATTCCATTTTTTCAAAAAACTAAAAATATTAGGCACTGTCGGGTAATGAAACACCTATAAAACATGACAATTACCCAAAATAACCCCTGTAGGTTCTGTAACGAAGATGAGGAAACAGTTGTCCATTACGGGTGCATTACTTAGGTAACAATTTACTACTAGAACCGTCCGACATTGCGGAAAAATCCCCTAAGGAAATCTCTGAATTCTCTCTGGGGAGTATTTGTAAAAACAGAGCGTGTCACAATAGGTCTATTTTGCCGCAGTGACTTCGTGGCTAGTTCCCGATCTCAGTACAATATAATCTAATCTATCTTCATTCACCGGCGATGATTAAACTATTTCAAAAAGCTCTGGTTTACGACTCTCACTATTTAACCTCATCAAAAACAAATTGGCTTAGGTATCGTAAATATGTGAGTAGCCATAAAAATATCACACTATTACTAAAATGCGAAGAAGATATCGAAGAACTCTACAATATATAAACTCAATTCTTGTATCAGCAGCTATACATTCCACTCCTCAGAGTGGCAAAAGACAGATCGTCAACAGAACTTCTATTTATCCAAAAGATGTCTCAGTGAAGCCTTACATATAGACCTGCAGAAACAGTTAAAAAACTACATGAGTAAACTATCCCCTGCAGATCAGCATAATTACTCCCTATGGAAGGAAAACAAAAACCTACAAATTCCAAAAGGATCTGAGCCACCACTTAGATGGAATAATGGTGGCTGGGCCAGCACTGAGAAAGAGTAAGCTTTCGCATTTGCTCCTCATTTGAAAAATGTTTTTAAGTCAAATCCTTCGACCAATAGCTTCATAATTCCACTTGTGGTCATCCCAGATTCAAAAACCAAATTATACTAAAGACAAAGGAAAATAAGTACACTCTGCTAAGAAATAATTAAAGGTAAATTGGTAGCTAACGGAAGTAGCTTTCAGAATATTAACACAAGTGTTAAACGAAATATTCTGAATTAGATATTTACCCTCAGCTTGGAAGATATCCCAGGTAATCATGATACCGAAACCAGGAAAAGATAAAACTCAACCGGTGTGATACAGACTTATCAATCTCCATCCAACGCTGTCAAAAATATTTGCAAGACCACTGATATTGACAATTCTACGTGATGTGCAAGAAAGTGGTATAATTACATATCATCAAGTTGGTTTTCTACCGAAACACGGTACAGTAGAGCAAAGAACTCGAATAATTAATGATATAGGAAATTCTTTCGAGGAAAAAGGGTTCTGCTCAACAATTTTCCTTGATAATGCCCAGGCATTTGATAGGGTTTGTCACGCTGGACTAATATTCAAAATTTTCAAAGAGTTCAACCTGCAAGAGTTCACCTAATATTAGCAACTTATTTGCACAATCGGAAATATCGAGTCCAGCACAATGAATTGCTCACCCGTGACTTTGACATAAAAGCAGGAGTTCCACAAGAAAGTGTACTTGGGCTAATGATATACCTAGTTTTTACTTCAGACCTACCTAAAGATCCCTGACATACCTGATGATACTGCCATCTTGGACTGAAGTCCGTGTATCTCATCGAGAGACCCCAGCGATCCCATTAAATTAGTATAGTCCTGGGTAGCCACCTAGTGCAATCGCGGCAATAGTGCTCACGCCACATTGACCCTGCGAAAGGATACTTGCCCTAAGATTGCATTAAGCAGCATATATATTGCGCAACGTAACGAAGTAATCTAGTTAGGGCTCCATCTCGACCGTAGGCTGACTTGACGTAAGCACATTGAAGCAAAATGCACCCAAATGAAACTGAAGTCACAAGGCATCAAATGGTTACTGAACAAAAAATCCGTGCTGCGTTTACAGCAGAAAGTATTAATTTATAAGGCTGTTATTAAACCAATATGGAAGTATGGAACCCAGCTGTGGGGAAATTCAAGCGGATCCGATATTGAATTGATCCTGCGTGCACAATCGGAAATTGTTCGATGATTGTAATTTACCCCTGGCATAGCATAGCACCCTTGGTGCACCAATAGTGGTGTTGAAAAAGAAAATAGGTTTAGATATAGGTTGGATAGGCAGCCAAAAGCACACTCAGACACAAATACTGGCCCATTGTGACACCCCAGATGAGGCGCTGCACAAGTACTGACTACCGAGTATAGTTACCGCTCAGGCGGCGAGTGCCTGTGCAGCACCTGAAGCTGCACGGCTTATCCGATTACGAAGTGTGGAACCAGCCGACAATTTGATAAATTAGGCTACGTCCCTAATCTTACAGGTTGCGAGCTCTGTCAGGCTGATCAAGAAAGGAGCCCCAAAGATGTGCGTTTTTCGTCTGGCTAGTTATAGCACTGTTTCTTCTTCATATTCAGCACCGCACCCACGACAGAAGTCATTAAAGGATAAACACATACTAGTCGCGTGCCTCCCCATCACACATTGCCCCGTCAGCACCGAAACCGTAGTGCTAATGGACAAGCGTCCGAGTTGAAGTAGCTAAAGCGTACGATTCTTGCTGAGGCTAGCTCAAGTTAGATATGGCAAGCATGTTCCTCCGCCCATAGTTTCTTGGCCTCATGGAAATACATGCGTTTGATCGTCAGCCTGGCTGTAGCGAGAGGGATGCCTGTGAGGGATACCAAGCTCATCTGCCCCGCAAGTTCCGTCGACTTACCCATGACCAGGCACCAAAACTAGGTGAACTATGGAATGCATGGAAAGCTCGTTTAGAGCTGACTGACATTTCTGTACGAGTTTTGAGAACATGCTGAAGCCCGCATGAGATTTAATAGTAGCTCGGCTGTCCGAGAAGAATTTTATTCTGACACCAAAAACCTCACTGCGTTCTAAATTGCCATTACTTCTTCCTGAAAGAAGCTGCAATGGTCAGAGAGTCTAAGCGAGATGCCAAGGTACAACTAGTTGAAGAAGAACCCCCTACCGACTCTGTCCCCAAATTTAGAGCCATCTACGGGGGCGGATTGATATTGAAGCTACCTAGCGCTAGATGGCCGCACAAACACATAAACCTTTTTTTTTAGAAATTGCGATCTGTCAAACGTCAGCTGTTAAAATTTCACCCAAATTCATCGATTAGTTTATTTGTTGTAGTCGTTTGAAGTAAGCAACTTTTGTGTTTCTTGAAAAATGGAAAAAAGCGAATTTCGTGCAGTGATTAAACACTATTATTTCAAAGGGAAAACGGCGAAAGAGACAAAAGAAAAGCTCGATAAACATTACGGTGAGTCTGCTCCGTCAGATTACATGGTAAAATATTGTATTGCTGAATTTAAATGCGGCCCAACAAGCACTACCACAATTCCATCAACAGGAAGCCCAATTAGGTGGTTACTGAAGAAAATATCAAACAAATCCTCGATATCGTTACGAATGATCGCCGAGTCAAGTTGCGTGAGATTGTTGAAATATTAAACATATCATATGAACGTGTGTTCAACATTTTGCATGAACATTTGCATTATGAAAAAGCTATCGGCAAGATGGGTGCCGCGTTTGCTCAGTGTCGAACAAAAACGAGTTCGACAGACCACTTCACAGCGGCGTTTGGACATGATAAAGCGTCCTGTTTATTTTTGGCGTCGATTAATAACTGTTGATGAAACGTGGGTCCACCATAAAACACCTGAAACCAAAAATCAATCGAAACAATGGGTGGAAGCTGGTGGAAGTGATCCGAAGAAGGCGAAGGCAGTGAAATCGGCTGGCAAGGTTATGGCCACTGTATTTTGGGATGCACACGGAATATTGCTCATCAATTATCTTGAAAAAGGATCCACAATCATAGGAAAGTATTATCGTGCATTATTGGATCAATTGATTGATGCAATGAAGGAAAAACGACCACATTTAAAGAAGAAAAAAATGCTCTTTCTTCAAGACAACGCACCGGTTCACACAGCATTAGATACGATGCTAAAATTACTTAAAATATACTTCGAATTGGTTAATCATCAACCTTATAGTCCAGATTTAGCTCCTAGTGACTTTTTCCTGTTTCCAAACTTGAAAAAATGGCTCGCAGGAAAAAGATTCATCTCAAACGAAGAAGTGATTACCGAAACTAACGCGTATTTTGAGGGGTTCCCGAAATCGTATTATTCAGATGGTATAAAAAAGTTGGAATAGCGTCTTACTAAGTGTGTCAAAGTAAAAGGAGACTATGTTGAGAAATAAATGGTTTTTGAAAAAAAAAAATGTTTTTTTCCTACTTAGGTAGCTTCAATATCAATCCGCCCTCGTATGTAGATATCGAGAGTGTCATCTGTGATCACATTGTTTCCAATCGTCTCTGCTTGGGATAATGAAGTCGAAACCCCGATTAAAGTTGGAATTCGGACAGACATAGTTTGCAGAGCTGGGGGTAGGCAGGTGTTGATTGAGGATACTAGCGTGCCACAGGTCCGTCATCGACCACTGTTTAACTGCATTGAGTCTGGTAGGTGCCAGTTTGGCCTGTTGTTTTACCAGAAGCTTAGAGTGTAGCCAGCTAGAAGTGCTAAAAAATTCATCGTAGGCGTGGAGCGTACGGCTTCAGGGAGCACCAGAACTGCACTCCTTCTGACTTTGTCTAGCGAATTCAGGTAATAAGCCTTGACAGTAGCTGGCCACCAGGAAAGAGCTCCAAATTAGAGGTTTGGTTCATCAGCGGCTCGAGACTTTGAAGAGGACAATAGAGACTTTGCCTAGACCAATGGTAATTAAATTCAAAATTTATTTCTGATGTTTACCCACTTCCCAGAATACATCAAATACTGAACCGCTTGGGCGATGTAAAGTATAAAAACAGTTTAGATCTTAAAAACGGGTGCAACCAGATACCGATGCAGAGATGAGAGAATGCAGCCTCTATCAAGGAGCTAAGACCCTTCGTGAATTGCACCGTATTTTGCGCATCATCTCGTGGTACCGCAGATTTGTACCAGACTTGTAGTCGTCGGGAATGGCGTTCGCCCCGTCGCACAAGAAAACGTGGAGCTCACAAGCAAGATCGAAGCCACTGTAAAAAGATTCACGAATGAACGCTGGTACTTATCCGCCGACTGTCGAAGATCTGGGACAGTAATCACACAAGAGCACGAACACGGAGAACATGGGAACGTGTATGATAGTAGGCAACCAAGGGAAACACTGTATACATGTACTACCAACACACCGGAACAACAATATCCTTTGATTCAGAGACGAATATCCGAAATCAGGAACGATCCAGCGAAATTTCGCGACTACCTCATCAAAGATGGATATTTATAACGCCACATTCCCTCTCATGAATAGGACGAAGATTGTGGAAAATAGAGTTTACGCGTTCCCAGACTCTTACGAAAAAGAATATTAGACCAAAACCACGACAATCCTGGCGCTGGCCAAATGGACATAATAAAGATAATTGCTGTAATTAGTAATTCATATTAATGACTGGAAAAGTTTCGAGATATTAGTTATATTGTTCACCAATGCGTTTCTTGTCAACGCTACAAAATCAGCCAACAGAAAACGGTCGGAGAACTGCTCACGCAAATTGTGGGTACTTCATAGGTTCATTGCTGTGCTCGCGCCATGAAAACACTATCCTATAAATTCTCTTAGACAAATTTTCATACCATGCTCATTGCATACCACTACGCGAAGTAATTAGTGAAATTCCCCGCAAAGCTATACACCAACGAGTGATTGCGAGGTTTGGAGTGCCCAAGTATTTCACTTCAGATAAGGGCCCACCTGTTTACTAGTAATATATTCGAGGAATATAAGAACGATATAAGGATCAATTTACTCTGCCATATATACCAAACGATAATCCCAATGATAGAGCTAATCGGATGGAGGAAATGTAACAGTTAACTGGATCACATCAGGGGAAATGGGATGAATATCTTCAAGAAATCATGTTGTCAGTATTCAAGAGTTGCTCTAATACTAAAGGGTAGCTTTTCTTATCGTAAGGGGAGCACCCCGTTTACCAAACGCTCGCTATGGTGTCAAATCATTGGGGAGTCAGAATGAACAATCGAATTTTAATGAACGAAATACCCAATTGCAAGAATCATTTAGAAACGTACGACCCAACATGGAGCGCGCACGTCACTGTACCTTGCGACGGATAACCTGGAACCCAAACAACGTCCACGAAGTATTGTTAAAACAGCATAATTTATGCAACGGAGCAGATAGATGTTATGCAAACTTGGCCCAGAAATACTATGGGCCTTATAAAGTAATCAACTTCTCTTCCCCGGTCGCACTATTTATAATATCGTCAAGAAAGTGATGGTCGAGTGAAAGACTTCATTGCAAATCCTGAAACCAGAAGTTTAACACTCCAATCCCAAATTTAATAGATAGAAAAATTAAATAAGTATATCTAAATAAAAGTAAAATAACTGTGTATTACAATGAACAACTCGTTAGAGTCGAGGTGGCTATCCGAGGAAGACTACCACAAGAACATTAAATGGCAATGCAACTTGAACTATCAACCAGAGGGAGACTTAGTAAACCTGCTGTGGAATGACGAACAGGAATAGGATTCGCATTCGCCGTGCTATGCAGAAAGAGCCTTGCTCCACTTATTCTACTTTGACGGGTCGGGCAAACGTTACTCTTACGAATTACATCTGGATGGCTACAATCGTAAGAGAAACCATAACACATAAATCCTTACGAATTAAACCAGTGATTAAGATGGCAGAGGAATTTTAAAATAATTTAAAAAGATACCGCGAGCAGTTTGAAAAGCATCAAGCAACCTGGCAATATCAATCCAATTGGGAAATTAGTAAACATAGAGGTTAAACTGTAGCATGAAGTACGCGGATAAAACGTATAGCTTGGACTTGTAGATTTACTCCATAGGATTTAGAGAGTTGTCCTCAGGGTAGTGATAATGAAAATACAGTACAATATTGGAACCATAGCCTATACTCTACCAATTCTGATAATGCGTGATGATGAGTCACATCCTGCACGAGGTCACCCTGCCACTTACTGACCACAACGGATCTAGACTGGAGAGTCAATAAACACTTCCCCCTAATCCAGGATGTTATGCGTCACCGTGCCCATTGGATGAGCTTTGCAGTCTGGAGGTTACCTACGTAGACTGTATTTAAATGACGCCTCTCCGAAACCAGGCCACATCGGAGAGTATCAGTGGTTTTTCCACGGCATATGGGTCTGTCGTGGTGGACAGCCCCTTTCTCTACAAAAATTCTTGACTATCCAAAACTTCGAGGTAGGCTAGTCGCACGAAACAGATCGGTAAAACAATACGCCAAAACAAAGAAACCACCCCGGTGTACTCCGAAGATGCGTTGCTGGTCTCAAGTCAGGAGAGAATTGATGCCGACAATAGACAGACTATGTCGGCCAAGAAGAAAACCATTGCTAGAAGTGCAAAAGTATCTACCCCAACAACAACAAAAGTAGCCAGTAGCACAACCAAACAGTACCATAAAGCCCCATGCATTTGAAACAAAATTTCCAAGAATGAGGAGGAAGGGTCGGTACATGAGTCAGGCCAGGCAGACAAGGCCAAATATCCAACAGCTGTAGACGAGTACGAACAGTACCAGGTCACAACCTCTCTCCCAGACAAGGCAACCAAGCAGAATAGGTCACAGGAAGTGAAATTGTTGGCTTCCAAGAGAAATAAGGTCGCCATGAGAACAACAGCAACTGACGGTCCATCGACAAGTACTAGAAGACCATTCAGCGAAGTGGCAAAGGACGAGCCACATGTGGAGCTTATCGATGGTATATCCAAGGGGGGGAAGAAAGTTCTGGAAAAATTTGGGAGATTGAATTCATATTGGCTGGGATGTTGATGGAACACCTCCTGTCCTATGTGGATGCTTCGCCCCCGGACTCCTCCCAGGAGTTACGTGGAAGTATTGTATTCGGATGCGACGATCGGCAGTCGAAGGATCTCCTTGGCAAGTACATGGCCTAGATTAGCGAGGCATGGGAAGGCTTAATGCTTAAGCTGATACTGGCCGGGGATATCCCAAGACAACCGAGACCTCACATCTGGCTATCCATTGTAAAGCTTGTGGACGCGAAAATGCTAACACTGCTACAGCGTCAAAACCCAAAACTACCAATGCTTGACTGGGCCATCAAGAACGAAGGTGCCCAGGAAACAAGCATGTGGCTAATCATGTCAATCAATGAGGAGTCCGTTGGTATATTGGAAGCAGCCGCCTGCAAAATGCGTTTTTCTTGAAGGTCGTACAGATTAATCTGTAACATTCAAAGAACGCATCAGATAACATTGCCGTTTTTCTGGATGAGGAAGACGCCGACAACGGCATTGTGCAGGAGCTATAGGTCAAAAGAAATGACGTCATGGGGCAGATAAGCAAATACGTTACTCTATATACCAGGAATGGGGATAAGATTCGAACATGTTAATAAAACAATACTTTTATCTGCCCACAGTATAGCACAGGCGATAATTCAGTGGTGAAAATCGAGGTGCCTTGTGGACCAGACTTTCTGATTGCATCATTCTACAGGGCGCAGAATAGAGACGCACCACCGGAAGAGGTTACAGTCCTGACCGCAAATTCTGCTGCCAAACACACACCCTTTCTTCTCGGATGCGACGCCAACGCGAGCCATGTGGTACGGGGAGCACCGAGGGTAATGAAAGAGGTCAGTCATTTTTTAATTTTATACGTATATCCATTCTTACATTTTGCAACAGAGCGAATACTCCCACTTTCAGCTTTCCCAGTTCCAAAGATCAGGTTGGATGGGAAGAGGTCCTAGATTTAGCGATTATTTCAGAAAACGAAACATTCAAAGTAGGAAAGTGGAGGTTTGGAACCTGAGGTGCTGTTCCTTTCAGAAACCCGTCGAATAAAGTGGGATATATTTGCAAGGGTAGCTGGAACAAAACCAAAAATTTCCGAGATAATAAAAATCAAATCTACTGGGGTGATAGACAAAAAGTGAGGAAGCTTAAGGAAGCCAGTAAATGGCTAACAAGTGGGCTTGTCCCATGAGTAGGAGTAGAAAAACCTTTCCACCATGGTAGCAAAGAAATTTTCGGACTTCAGGAAGAGAGCCAGGAACCTGTTCAACCAATGTTATCGGGATTCAAACTGGCTACCGTACAAAGAGAGCCTCAAAATTAAAAAAAATTTCTCAGAGAAACCAAGAAAACTGGCTGTAGAAAATTTTGTGAATTAATCGAGGCAACATCAACTTCCGCAAGACTCAGCAAGATACTGTCCAAGGAACGTACCATCCCCTTTTTTCTCAATAGGGCGGATGGTGCCTGGACGGAAACATATTCCGAGACAATTGATCTATTATTAAAAGATATTTCTGAGACTGTAAATATACCGCGGATGTATCCCAATTGTCCGTAACAGATAATGGAATGCCACCGGTTTGATCCTCGAAATTTTCGGACGAAAATATAGACTAGATTGATGGTTTTCAGCCATATAAATCCCCAGGATTGGATGGAATCTACCCAATCATGTTGCGGAAGCTTCAGGTTGTGGTGGTTCCATGGCTTAAAGGGATATATAAGGCATGCATCCGTTCTAATTACATCTCCCTTAGTTGGAGAAAAGTAAAGGTGGTATCCATCCCAACGACAAGAGAAATTGGCCACGAGTCAGCAAAGGACTTTAGACAATGGAGAGGGTTATAAAAATCCACCTTAAATAATAAAATAAATAATTTAGTTGTTGTAGTTTGCCCCATGGCCGACACTGCGCCATTTCCGTAATGCCATAGCATTTCGTCCGTTTGGCGATGTCAAAGTATCACAATTAAATTTATTAGGTTCTCTTCTACCTAGAGATATTCTTTCTCTAAAGAAAGGAAGTAGGTGACAGTCTTATTCATTCTATATCTTTCCCGCTTTATGGATGAATTTGAGAATGTCCATAACAGGAGCATTTTTTATTTCTTACAGAGCCAGCTGCTGGTGGTGGAATATGTTCAATCTAGTTTTTGCCAACGCAATGCAGTCGCCAGTATGTGTTCTGTGGTTTCCTCTTCCTCTAGACAGAGCCAGCACTCCGTATCATCAAGAATGTGGATTTTAGTCAGGTGATATTTCAGGTAGTAATGACCTGATAGAAAACCTACTATTTTCCCTATGTCTGCTTTGCACATATTGCGCAATTCTTTATTGTAGGTGAATCGCCTTACCAGTCTTTTGGCTTGGCGAAGCCCCTCTATCCCTTCCCAGTGTGACATTCTGAGACTATGTTCCCAGCTATCTACCCTGGATTTAGCCTCCGCCCAGTTGATACCACAGTATGGCTCCGGACCTATTGCTGCGGAATCTGCCCTAGCTAGCTCGTCAGCTATTTCATTGCCTTCGATCCCCGAGTGACCCGGGGCCCAGCTAATTGCAACCTTATTTGTTGCACCTAAAGATTGTAGGTTGTTGAAGCATTCTTCCACCAGTTTCGATTCTATAGAATATGAAGCTAATGCCTGAAATGCAGCTTGACTATCTGAATAGATAGCTATATGTGCGCCCTTGATACCCGTTTTCAGATTTGGCCTCACACAGTTTGAGATTGCTTGAATTTCAGCCTGGAAGACGCTAGGCCACCTGCCCATTGGTTCTGAGATTTTGGTATTTGTTCCATAGACCCCCGCACCGACTCCAATGCTTGTTTTGGCACAGTCTGTGAACCATTCTAGACTTCTAGGGTCGACCCAAGGTCCTCCTATGTCCCATTTATAGCGGTCTTAGATAATAATCTCAAAATGCCTTTTTGGGATCATATAATCCGTTATTGAGCAGGTTATCTTTTGATCCGGTATGTTTTTTAGAATATTGAAATGACCATAGTCATGAGGTTCTTGTCTAGACAATATCTTCATCTTTAATGCGCTTCTAGCAGCACATTTTTTGACGAATGTATGTAGTGGGAATAGTCCTATTATGGCCTTAATAGCAGCGGTTGGGCAGTTTTGCATGGCACGGGTGATTGCCAGACAAGCCTCCCTTTGCAATCTTGTATTTATTTTCTTACCAGGTTCTTGTGTTGTCTTACGCCACCACACAAGGAATGCATAGGTTGATTGGTCTAATCATCATTACATACATACAGTGTATCATTTTTTAGTCTAGACCCCATGTCCTACAAAAGAGACTCCGACACTCACACATTGCTCTTGTGGCTTTGTTTAGAACTTAGGTGAGTGTTCGGAATATTTTATATTGATTCCCTCAACAGGTTCAATTTTAGTCGGTTTGTGAAAGGAACGAGAATGATCTTGCTAGGATTCATGCATAACCCCTGTGCGCGACACCAATCTGATATGAAGGTTAGAGCCTGATTCATAATGTCGGATACTGTTCTGTCAAACTTGCCGCTGATGACAGCAGGATCGTCAGCATATCCACTTGCCTCGAAGAAAAACCCTTGTATTTTAACTAAGAGATCGTCACTAACTAAATACCATAGAAGGGGTGACCACACACCGCCTTTGGGACAGCCTTTCATTGCCTTGACAGATACAGCCTTGTCTCCCAGAGATGAGCTTATTTTTTCTTCTTTTTAACATCATTTTAACCCACCCAACAGTCGGTGTTGGGTCACAGATTGGGAGTCGCTGGACTTGCCATCTCGTGAGAGCAGCTGTATATATATAAACTCATACACATATAGGTGTTCTTATCTTGCACTGTCATAACATTAATATGTACAATAAATCAGTCTAACCGTTGGCCAGCTGGCATCATCACATCCTTCGAATTTTTATTTAAGGGCACAGCCGAACGTACTTACATTCGCTACAGTTTCTTGAAATTTTCGTGGTTGAGGAAAACTCTCCCAATCCTACATTTTTTGGCGCCCGAGCAGGGACTAGTGCTTTTAGATAAACTTTAATTTCTCCAAATAGTGATTTGTTGTTGGCGCACGCAAGTGGTGGTCAACGTTAGACTCTGGAGCATTATTTTAATACATTTTATTAATACAGCCGTTATTTGGAAGTCCAAAAATCGCCGTTTTTTTGTTCATCACCGCTGGTTTGTTACCGCTGTGATTATTAGCAGCTGCCGCTACCTTCCTACGTCGCTGCGTTACCGCAGTTGTGCCGCTGTCGCCAACTGCATTCTGCCAGTTGCGCTGGCTTCGTATTTTCGTACTCTCACCTACGCTCTGCTGCCACTGCCTGACTACATCGCTCCATTTTCGCTATGGTGCTGAATTCTGTTGCGCTGCCCATCTCGCTGCGCTAGACCACCGTACCCAATAAACATTGTCTAATGGGTTTTTGCTATTTGTCGTTGCTCTCATTCGTACTGGTTAAACAGTTTGGGAGTACGGTATTCCTACTTTACATATTTGGTTGCCGCTGCTGCATAACGCTTTCGTCGAATACGGTTTCATTTTTTGAATCCGTTGCTGGTTAAGCTACACTCGGTCAAGTTATTTATCAAATATTAAATATACCTTTTAACTAAATTTATACCTTTTTTTGATTTTGCAATAACTTTGGAGGAATTAAAACAGCGACGCGCTAATACCAAAAAATATTACGCGCATAAAGAACATTGTGGAATCTAGCCTGCGACCAGGTGGTAAGTTGCTGTCCGTGCCTGAATATCGATGCAGATTGGGTATCCTTGAGTCGTACTTCAAGCAAGTCCTATCAACACAAACGGAAATTGATAAACAAGACTGTGAAGATGGTGGTCGTGCTGACTTGGAGCGAATCTTGCCATTCAATCATAGCTAGCTGAAGCTTACAATTCTACTTTGTCAGATACTAATTGCGTCATGCAATCTAGTTCAAAGTTGCCTAAACTCAAACTTCCTTCGTTCGATGGAAAATATTCTGAGTACCATAATTTCAAGACGTCTTTCAAGCAAATAAACGATCGGGAATTTAACTTGTAAAATATCGAAAAGTTTAACCATTTGCGAAATTGTCTCAAGGGTCCGGCTCTTGAAACCATTGATGTCTTCCAGGTCACAAATGAAAACTACCCCAAGGCATTGGAAAGACTTAGAGGTATGACAACCCAACACTAATATTCTTGGAGAATATTTCGACGCTTTTTGAAATGTTGTCAGTCTGCAAGTCCAGCGGTGGGCAGTTAAGGAGTCTTGTTGATAAGGCGTCTGCTATCTACGGCTCATTACTATCATTGGGAACTGACAGCGAAATTTCTCAAGCTATGTTGATTTACCTTGTACTGCAGAAAGCTGATGAGGAGACAAATCGCAAATGGAAGGAGACGTTCAAACCGTTACCAAATTGGGATGACTGCTCAAAGGTTCTGGAGAGACACTGCCAATATTTGGACTCAATCGAACATAGTCATACTGCAACGCGAGTACATCAAGCTGAAAACAAGGCTCATAAATCAAGAAACCAACAAGGATATTCGTTTGTTTGCTCTAATTCTACGTGTTTAATGTGTTCAAGTGGCAACCACAAGATTTTCAACTGCGATCGCTTCAAGGCCCTCACTGTGGCTCAACATTTTGACCATGCAAAATGGCAAGGCCTTTGCATCAACTGCTTGTCAAAGGGGCATCAACTCTCAAACTGCTCATCGTCACATAAGTGCAGGGTTTGCTCTCAACAACATCATAGCTACCTGCATCGTGGATCTGCGCCAGATTCGTCGACTTCGATGCTGCCTTCAACGAGGGAAGCTGCTGTACACACCCACATAAACAATTCGTCGTTGGATCAAATAATTCTTACGACTGCTATGGTCTTAGTTCGGGATGCATCTGGTGGATACCCGTTGGGAAGAGCATTGTTGGACTCTTGCTCACAAGTGAATCTTATGACGGATGAGTTCTCACAGAAATTGTTGTTACCACGAAGCAAGCACAACATTCAAATTCAAAGTATTGGTAAGTCAGCAACAAATATTAAATTTATGACTAATACTAATATAAAATCGCAAGCAACTGAGTTTGAGTTATCGCTTCCATTTTGTTTTACATCGCATATCGCATTCCAACCGGTTCCAGACATAGATGTCTCATCTTGGAACATTCCACAGAATATTGTACTGGCAGATAGTCGATTTAACAAATCAAAGAAAATCGATTTGCTTCTGAGAACAGAGAGTTTTTTCAGTCTTCTTGAGGTCGGCCAAATCAAACTCGGACATAATTTGCCAATGTTGCAGAAAACATTGTTAGGTTGGGTTATTTCAGGTCGCTATCAAGCGAACACTACGAAGATCTCCACCATTACATGTCTCCTGAAATGCGATCAGTCCATAGATTCCAAATTGGAACTATTGTGGGTGCTTAAAAAAGTGGCGATAACGGCACACTCGTGGACCCGTGAACAACACAGTTGCGAACGCCTATACACTAACACAGTGACAGAGTAATCGTCAAACTGCCATTCGACGCATCATGCAGAACCACAACGTAAAAGTCACTCAACGACATACAAATGGTGGGACCTACATTGCAAATTGAGCTCGTAATCATACTTCTGCGTTTTCGCCTAAATCGGTTTGCGCTTACTGCGGACATCGTTAAAATGCACCGACAGGTGCTAGTGAGTCCAGAAGATCGAAAGTTCCAATCACGTCATGAAAACATTCGAACATTCCAACTCAAGACGGTTACGTATGGAATGGCAACTGCACCGTATGTGGCTGTTCGAAGCCTGGTATATCTCGCCGAACAACACGCAGCACAGTTTGAAGTTGGTTCCAATGTTGTAAGGTCATCATTTTACGTTGACGATTTGTTGTGAGGAGCTGACACGTCTGAGGAGTTATCATGCATAAAAAATGAGGTAGCAGCTCTTTTAAAATTGGGCGGACTTGATTTGCAAAATGGCATGCCAATCATCAACAATTTAGAAGTGAAGGTTTCATAAAAGACTTAAACATCGACACGTCTGTTACGAGTACACTTGGCATAAAGTGGGATCAAACTCACGATTTATTTTTATTTTGAACCTAGGCAAGCCCTCAACGGACGAGTAACGAAAAGAAGTATCCTCTTAATTGCATCCTCATTGTTCGATCCATTTGGTCTCTTCGCACCAATTATCATCACCGCTAAAAGCCTTCTTCAGGAAGTATGGCTGCTAAACCTCGACTGGGATGAATCTGTTCCTCAGTATGTCCAGTTCGCTTGGCTAAACTTCGTCGCCAGTTTATCAGAGCTTTCATCAATAAAAATTCCACTCTATTGCCTATCAACCCTTCATCTTCATGGATTCTGCGATTTATCGATTCGTGCTTATGGTTGCGGAATTAATACACGTACTGTAGATGATACTGGAGTTATTCGCGTTAATCTTTTTACTGCAAAGTCGAGAGTCGCGCCTATCAAAAAGCAATCATTGCCAAAGCTGGAGCTCTGCGGCGCACTTCTTCTTGCTAGACTTTTTGCAAAAATAAAATCGCTTTTTTCTAATTACAATTTCGATGTATATCTTTGGGCAGATTCGCAGATTGTACTTCACTGGCTCAAGTTGCATTCCGCTACGCTTTCTACTTTTGTTGGGAACAGAGAGTCGGAAATACAAGATCTAACTGCTGCATTGGAGACACGTACCAACTAACAGCAATCCAGCCGACATCGTTTCCCGAGGAAGTGCAGCTGCGGAGCTGGCGAATTTGATTTGGCACATTGGGCTCCCGTTTCTGCACGAACATACGAGCAAGTGGCCTAAACAAAAGAGCGAACACATCGACATGGAAGTAGTGAACTCAGAAATGAGAAAATCGGTAGTCAATGTAATGATAAAACCCAACTATATTCTTGAAATTATTGACAGATGCAGTTCCTATGCACGTGGAATACGATTAGTTGCCTGGATTTTTCGTTTCTACGAGAGGCTACGCAAGCACCAAACGAATACCTTTGTTGAACCCCTCGTGCCCGAGGAATTGCATCACGCATTGCTATACATCGTTTGGAACGTGCAGCAACAATACTTTCCTGGAGACATTCGTTTACTTCAGAGAGATCAACGACAAATGGCACTCTGCGTTACCTTAATCTTTTCTTGAATTCCACGGAAGGATTCGAATTGTGGAAGGTGGGATGACGACTCGAGTTAGCAGATCTACCAGAAAGACGAAAACACCTCATCCTGCTTCCCAGCAAATGCAGCTTCGTTAAGCGTTACGTTCAGCACTTACACGTCAAAAACTATCACGCAGGACAGAAGCACTGGTAACATTGATTCGCCTTCAGTTCTGGATTGTGAATGCGCGCGACCTAGCAAGGCGCATTGCCAGATCCTGCATCCACTGTGTTCGATACAAGCCAAGGCTGCTGCAACATATGATGGGAAACCTGCCAGTGGAACGTCTAATACCATCGCGGCCATTCGCCCGTTGCGGCATCGATTTTTATGGACCTGTAAACATATATTCACGCATCAGAGGCAAGGCACCCTACAAAGCCTACACTGCCATTTTCGTGTGCTTCGCGACTAAGGCAGTGCACATCGAGGTAGTCTCAGACCTAACAACAGATGCATTTTTGGCATCGCTCAAATGGATGATCGGTCGAAGAGGTCTTCCAACCGACATATTCTGCGATAATGCAACAAACTTGCTGCTGTTAAATCTGCTAAGGGTCATCTGAGTCGCAGCGTGATGAATTCCAGGCAAGCATATGAGGAGCTGTCGAATGTCTTGGTCGAAATCGTAGCCGTGCTTAATTCTAGTCCGACAGCAACACTTTCATCTGACCCCACCGACTACGGGGCATTATTGGAGGCGCTGTGAAGGGTCTACCGGAGCGAACGATGCCTACCGATATTAGCCATGCCGAAAAATGGGCTAAAATTACGGCAATCAAGCAACGGTTTTGGAACCTCTGCTCACACGAATACATCAGCGAACTGAAAATGCGTACAAATGGGCTGATTGCCCAAATGTTGCCAAAGATGCAATGGTCATCGTTCATGAGGACAACATACCACCGCAACGGTGGCAAATGGGACGTGTCGTCAGTGCCATCCCAGGAAAGGATAAACGCGTTCGAGTGGTGGATATACGCTCTTCAAGAGGAGTCATTCGGCTCCCCATACGCAAAATTTCCATTTTAACTGTTTGAAGGAACCTTGAACGGGCCCGGGATGTTGGGTCACAGATTGGAAATCGCTGGACTTGCCATCGCGTGAGAGGAGCTGTATATATATATTAACTAATACACATATAGGTGTTCTCATCATGCACTGTCATAACCTTAATATGTAAAATAAATCAGTCTAACCGTTGACCAGCTCGCAGCCACATCGTTCGAATTTTTATTTAAGGGCACAGCCCAACGTACTTACATTCGCTACAGTTTCTTGTAATTTTCGTGGTTGAGGAAAACTCTCCCAATCCTGCAGTCGGTTTATCGATATTTTTGCAGAGCATAGGCTCCTCTATAGAGCCGTAACCAGAATTATCACAAGCGCCCTCGACATTTAAGAAGGCACATAAAGCAATTTCCATGGAATATTCAGCTCTCTATTTTTGTTACATGGTAATGAAGCGCTCCCTCCGTGGATTTGCCCCTATTATATGCAAACTTAGATTGATGCAAAGGTATTGTTCTGTCAAGCGTATTTCTAATATGTAGATCCACCAATCTTTCCATAGTTTTTAGAAGAAACGACGTGAGACTGATAGGTCTGTAAGATTTAGGCAGTTCTCTGGACCTCTTTCCCAATTTTGGAATAAATACCACATTGACTTTACGCCATATGGATGGTATGTACTGCCTGCTGAAACTGTTCCTAAAAATTGCAACAAGTGATTCAAGCATTATATCCAGTCCTCTTTTCTTGAATGGTTTAAAGGACCCAACAGCCCATTTAACTTTGTCTGGGGTAAATATTACTCTAGACAAACTCCAAGATCTTTTGTCTAATACGGCTTATTGGTCGCATGACGGCTAATCCAGTGTCATTGATACTCTAATTGACCCCGGGAAGTGCACCTGAAGCATGTATTCTGAAGTGCCCCTCCTATTCATAGTATGAGACCCATCTGATCTTCTTAAAGTTGCAACACCATTCGAGTATTCCTTGCGTAAAGCTTTATGGAGGCTAGCGCTCTCTGCATTTCGACTATGCTGCTTAGTTATTTGTTGTAATTTGTCAATGCAACTATATAGTCTTCCCACACCTTCGTGCGTTTACAACGATTGAACAGTTTTCTTATCTTTTTTCGCATATCTGCAAGCTTGTCATTCCACCATGGGACCTTGCGAGACACAGTGTGAGTTTTGACCACAGTGCTTTCATGATATGCTGAGATTATTATATCGTTTAGTCGATACACCGCCTCCTCGAGTTCACCAACAGAACTTATACGTGTAGGCAGCGATTCGGATCTTGATTCTAATAATTCCCTGTATAGGCCCCAATTTGTCTTTTTTGGATTGAAGACTTGATTTTCTAATTCAGATTTAGCTGGTAAGTCGAATCTTATATGCAAATGATCTGACATAGACGGCTCGTCAGATACATGCCAATTTCTGACAAAATTGCTTAAGAGAAAACTTAAGATAGAATCACCTCTGTTGTTGATGTCCGAGCGTCCCCAGACATGATGATGCGCGTTTGCATCGCAGCCAATCACGTATTGTAGAAATCCACCTTAGGCATAGTGTGGATCAGTTTCCCCTTTCCAAATCGAAACATGCGTACCTCAAGGGTGAATCTACTGGAAGAGCTTCACATGAGGAAATTCGATCAGTGGAAGAAGCTATTCACCATTAACAATATATTTTAGCAGCCTTCCTAGACATAGAAGGGGCTTTTGACAATGTTAGCAATAACACAATCCAAACCACTATTTTGGCTACTAGTAATTGACAACATACTTAGTACACTACACTCCATTGGGGTTACGACGCACATTGGGGTAAAATGTGTCGAATTTGGAGATTAATTCAAAAATCAAATTTCAAGGTACAAGTCAATTTTTGGTATCAAACGAAAGTAAAATTCTCCATCACTAACTGAACAAATATTTGGAAAAAAATGTACAGTTTTCTTGTAATATTCTCTGAAAATTGCAAGTTTATTTATTTTTGTGTGCGCACAGTGATATACTTGTGTTTTTTCATTTTTCGAAGTTGTTTATTTTTTTTAACTGGGAAAATCTAGGGAAAATTGTAATGGAGCCTTATTGTTCAGGTAATTTAGTAAATACAAAGTGATTCCATTTGTGTTTTTACGTGTCTCTAAGTATTTTAATTTTTTTTGCGCGAAAGCCTTAAAATATGGGGATTTCGACCTTATATGCAGACATATAGTTGTGAGTTAAGCGGGGTAAATCTTGTTTCATTTCTATAATCTATGGCTATTGTAGTTTATTTTTGTAAAAAAAAAAGTTGCGCCAATACTGCGCACTTTCTCAGTATATGCATTTCTTTATGCGAACTGCCTGGTCAAATATACACGAATTTCTCAAGGCAGAAGAAGAACAAACACAGCAATTGCAAAATAAAGTTCAAAAAAAAAGTTTTGTTATTGTTTTTGTTGTTCAATGGATGCCTGTTTGCTTTGTTTACACCCTACGTTACGATAAGCGGCAGTTTAAATGCATGAGAACGTTTTCAGGAAGAGGCTAAAATTCGCGTTTTACTTACATATGTATAATAATATAGATCATCGCATACATTTTTGAAATAAAATTTTGATTTCTTACATTTTGTAATAATTAAGTAATATGGCATAAAGTTCTTATCTAAGGTTTAGGGTATATGTGAAATCATGATAACCGACATTGTTTTTTCCCCCGCAATTTGTATTGTAACACCTGTTATTATTAATAATGTTTGTTATTGTTTATTGTGTTTCTTTTTTAATGTATGTCATGTGCAGTCGAGAGAAATAACAATAGTGATGTATATTTAACTAACATGGTAAAAGGGATACCGACCTTGACGACATTTAAAGAGGTTACAAATATTATTATCTTCCTTATAGGAACCAATTCTAATGTAAGTTGGGTTACTCGTCAACGTCTTTATGACATAATGAAAAACTCTGGCTGTGATAAATTTAATGAAAAATTTGTATTTTTAAAAGAGCAAATGAAAGAGCGTATTGAGCCATCTGATGAATTTATAAAAGAGTTTGATGACAGCATAAAAACCTTTAATAGTCAATTTAAAGTTCGTTGGAGCAGAGCCAAGAGGCATGAAGAGCGTTTCCTTAGAGCAAACCAAAGCTGGCTGGATTCTTCGATAGGTTTCACCCATTCGCAAGGAATGAAACGTGGCCGCAAAGAACTTTAATTTGAAGACTCCAATGAGAAAACGAAGCAAAAAAAAAGTAAATTTTTAAGAGATAGTGTGCCTTTGCCTTTATTAGCTTATGCTCCACAAATGAGCTTTAGAGCTTCAGGGCAAGTGGAAGCGTCAAAGATAGTGAAAGAGGTTGCAAGTTCACCATCGAGAGCGAAAAAATATCATAAGAGTATTGCCAAATCGTCACTATCAAAGCAAATGTCCAAAGAAGACGCTTTATTTGTTTTGGTGGAAGCAAAGTTATCTCGACAACAGTACTTTCCTTGCTATTCATATGTCCAATCAGCAAAAAAGGATTGTTATCCTAGACGTGAGAGCATGCATTTTTGCGAGACGTCAGCACAAGTTAGCTTGCAAGCCCTTTTAGATCATACCACTGAGCGTATAACTTTAGCCGAAAATACCGTGATTGAAACATTGAACGATGAGGAAATGACGAATTTATGCCTGTATACTAAGTGGGGATTCGATGGAAGCTCTGGACACAGCTCATATAAGCAAGCGTACCATAATCCAGATGCAAATGATTCATCAGTTTTCATCACCTGTATTGTTCCAATCAGGTTGATTTGTGGAAGCACAATTATATGGCAAAATCCGCACCCAGCTTCTACCAGGTTCTGCAGGCCTTTAAAAATTGAATTTGTAAAAGAGTCCACAACTGTTTCTAGAACTGAAAACGAAAGAGTTGGTATAGAAATACGAAATCTCGTTAGTTCGGTTGTACCTTATGGAAATAAATATTTAGAAGTTAAACACAATTTAATTTTATCTATGGTTGATGGTAAAGTATGCAACGCATTAACAGAAACAACATCTACACAAAAATGTTATTTAGCTCGAAAGATTTTAATAAAATTGATGAAATGGTGAAGAAAGTTGTAGAAACAGAAAATTTACAATTTGGTCTTTCAATACTTCGCGGGTGGATTAGGTTCTTTGAATGTCTGCTCCACTTATCGTATAAATTATCTATAAAAAGTGGCAAGCTCGAACAGAAGGCGAGAAACTATTAGTTTCAAAAAATAAAGCACGCATTCAAAAAGAATTTAAAGATAAAATTGGTTTGATTGTTGACCAACCGAAACCTGGCTTTGGGAATTCTAACGATGGCAATACTGCTATGCGTTTCTTTCAAAATCCCGAGATGTCAGCAGCAATTACTAAAGTTGACATAAATTTGATTAAAAAGATGCATGCAATACTCGTAGTTGTTTTTGGTGGGCACGATATTGAGGTACAGAAGTTTCGTGACTACGCTTTAAATACAGGAAAATATTTCGTTGAATGTTATCCTTGGTATAACATGTCTCCAACACTTCACTTTTATCCATGGACCAGAGATAATATCCCACGCTCTGTTGCCAATCGGACAATTATCAGAAGAAGCTCAGGAAGCTCGAAACAAAGATTCTAAGAGTTTTAGAGAACATTTTTCTCGCAAATGCTGCAGAAAAAAAGGAAATGAATGAAATATTTAACAGACTTTTAATCAGTTCTGACCCTGTTATATCAACCACAAGAAAATTACCAAAAAAAGGTGCAGGATTTACCGGAAGAAGCATTAGAGTTGATCGTGATAGAGAGTGGTAATAATAATGAAGTTGATGATGATGATGAAGGCGATGATGAAAATTCAAGCGAAGATGATAATGATCATGAATATGATTATAGTGGTGAAGAAATAAAATTTGAAGCTTAAATAAACAAAAAATTTAGAAAACCGATGTTCACCATATTTGCTCGAATTGCATTATTTTTTTAATTCTTTATGATTAATTAACTAAAAAAAATAACTTTTCTATAACTAGAAGGCTTGTGGGAATTAATCTCCATTTTTAGCACCATTTACCCCACTGTGCGACGGTAGCATATGCGGAGGAAGTGGTGATAGCTGTATCAGGCAAGTTTCGCAGCGTAATAAGTGATATTATACAAAATTGACTGGACAGAGTGAATTTCTGGGCAACAGGAGGTGTACTAAGCGTGAATCCGGAAACCATAGAATTAATACTTTTCACTAACAAGAATAAAATTGTGAATCAGGTGAGAATGCTGTGGATCAGCCACATGAAAGTATGGACGAACGAACATGTACTCCATTGCAATCATTACCGCAGCCACTAGAAGAGACCTGGACAATAGAAGAACCGACGTCGATAGCAATATCCTGAGAAGATGAGGATGCCTTCATAGAGAGGAATAACTCGGTCCTTTTTAAAAGCCTCGTAGGAATGGGACGAGTGGCAGTGCGGTTGAGTGATTGCAAACTTTTGTCGTAGTGGCCATTTTGCAATGACATACTGATCGACATTTATATGAAATGGCTCCTGGAGAATGTGACCACAGCGATGGGAGAGCACCTTGATATGCAGATCTCATTTCAAAAACAATGGAATTTTTCAAAAATTCCACATCTTCATACCAATAAATAAAGATAAGCTCTGGACGCTGCGTATAATGTGCTTACCACAGGGCGAACCAGAAGGAATACTAATTTTACCCTACTTCGATTCTAAAAAGGGAGACGGACCTGACAGAGAGGTAGCTACTAAAATAGCTCACCATGGAGCGGTCAACTAAAATGACCCAGAGTGCTCCAATATTTTTCAGCACAGACAAAATGCCCCACAAGCAAAGAGATGTACTCGTATTAATAAAAGATAATGATTACGAGTGTGGCTCATTAATTTTGCAGCTCTCTGAAAAGTTTATGAGGCTCCCCATCATCAAAGTACGACTTCTGCTCACAGGATATGAAAAGTATCATGAGGACGACAATGTATGGACACGCTAACTATAATGACAGAAGCCATCATCTGAAGATATTATCAGCAGCAATATACAAGTAAGTCCCTTTGACTTTGAGAAGTATCTCTGGATAGATAATTATCTCTTCCCCTCTCAGTTACGCGAGAGTTTTCACAGTGTAGACTGGGAAATTTTTTGAACGGTGGTGTGAAGAAGAAGCAATTTAAGCATTAGAAGTGGCATCAAGGAGAGTTATGAAGACGGAAGAAAAAATAAACTCTCTCTCTCTCTTGCAGACTGGTGCAGCCTACCTCCAGATCGCAAAAATAATTTATGTCAAATATTTTAATAAAATAAAATATAATATACAAAATACCTGGAAATAATTCCGAACTCCAAACTTTAATGGAAATTCAATGTAGAGGAGAGGCTAAAGAAGGTTGACAACGCCACGTATGCAAGCAAAATAATTCTTGGAAGCACGTGGGGTCTGTCTCCCCCTTTTATGCACTGACGCTATGCAGTCATAGTTAGACGTATATTTCTGTACGGTAGAATGCAGTAAAAAAGACAATGTATCTCATGACTCTTGGAAAATCCAAAGGATTGTCGTATTATGCATTATGGGGCTCTAAGAATTTCACCATCGCCTGCGCTGGACAGAATCGTGAATCTACTCTATTTTGCAGGAAGTCTCATGGCTAGATATTGCAGTAGATATGAGTATTGGCCACTGGGCAAATTTATTCTCAGATAATATAGATATAGATCTGTAGGAATGAGTTTCACAAGAAACACTAACAATTTTACCCAAGTCCTTTGCCTTGAGAAAGCGATAAGTGCCACTATTAAAGATGATTGCTTGTCGCATGGGCATGAGAACCAGATGTAGAACCTTCAATATACATATTCGCAAATGGTTTTAAAATGGAAGATGTTGTGCTTGCAGGGGTCCACTATCCTGAACTAAATATATTCCAGCCGTTCAAAGGACTGCCGTATCCAAATAGACAGTCAGACCAAAATTAAGGCAATAGTTTCATATTGTTCATCTTCCCAAAATTATCTTCAGTGTAAGGACAATCTCTCCGTTAACTGGCAGCTGCACATCTACTGGGTGTCAGGACACAAATTCTTAGAGAGGAATGCGACAACAGACAATATTTCCAAATGTGCAATTGATTTAGCAGAGGGACACATTAGCTGCATATTGATGCTCTTACAAGCAATTTACAAAGTTTTGGAGGAAAGCGTGTTAAAAGAGGCTGTAGTCGCGTAGAGCAACGTAACCAACTGCAGAATTGCAAAGTTTAAATGCACGTTATATGACAAGCAGTATACCACGTCTATACTGGTACTTCCAGAATGATGGCAAATTGATGATAGGTATTCTGATAGGTCATTGCTTATCGGCCAAAGAACTAGGGCTCACAAGGATTGATGGATGTAAGAAATGTGCTGAAGCAGATTCTAAGGAAACATTAAAGCATCTCCTTTGTTTTTGTAAGTAAATCGCTACAGCACACATAAATACATGAACGATTAGAAGAACTTTCAACTCTGGGAATAGCTCCACTTCTAATGCCAACAAAAAACTATACTCCAGTTTTACGAACCCTTACCGGACACGCATCTGATATCGCTAAGGACCTAGCATATCTATGCGTCTAACCTAACCTAACATACTCTTAAATAAGTAAAAAAAACGTTGCCAAGTTGCCAGTCTACCGGTAATAGGTAATAATCGTATTGTTATAGAAAGTTTATATTGACATGACAACTTTCGTAGTGCAGTTAATACGCTAAATGAAAGTAAATTGCAAAATGATATAGTAAGATGCCTTGTAAATTTGGATCGATCAATAACCCAACTATGAACGCAGGTAAATAGTGACACAGAGCGGGAAGTCTCACAACGAAACATCTTGGCTGCGGAGAAGCCAGTTCAATTCGCCGATGGTGTCATCACAAAAAAAAAGAAATGGCACATCCGGTGACACAAAGAACAATAACTAGTGTACTCACTTATGAGCAGACGGTCTATAGTGGCATCGCGGCGACAGTTCTAATATCCATGCCCACCTTTCCGAAAAGAAGTATCAAGTATTTCACCCTATGAAAACATCAATGATACGCCAAACTATGGAGCAATATGTGCAACATGTTGTGATTGCCGACGTAGAGAGCAACTGCCTCTACAGTGTGTTTTAGTCTATCAGTAAACCTCATAATTACCATTCCATCATTTCTATTTCATTTGCAATTCCCACTACGTCATGGCATCAATATGCGATTAGCTTGCCAAAAATAGCTTTCGCGAATGTGAAGAACATTGTAGCTATCTTTCAAAAATTTGTTTCGGTCTATGAAAATCGCTAATGTCGCGTACCAATGTTACGAAACGAAAATCATTGGCATAACGATTTAGTTGTTTTCACCGTAAAACAGAAGTTGAAAGGCCATGCGAAGTACTGGGTTAATTGGTTGGGTGAAGTTTTCGCAACATGGAATTAGTTTGTGTGTAAGTTTATGCACACATTTCCGCAATTGCCAATACTATTTGTGAACTTAATGAAACATCGCATCAATATTTTACAAATTCTCGCAATCGGCACCAAAAATGTTTTGCTTGATAACGCTATTGCCCGGCATATTATTAACGGCAAAACGAAAGAGATTTATAAAAGAAAATATGTAATAAATATTTTCATTTATGGATCTGCCGGAAAAGGCCTAACGTAGCATCAACTCTGTGTCACACGCAACAGGACTTGGCCAAACAAAATCATGCGAAATTACCTTCACAGGTTTCGGGTTGGAAAGTTTCTTTGCCCCAAGAAATTTGCAGCTGACGTCACAATAGACAAGCAATCATTTAAAATCGACTTATTCATTGTCAAACACAAACCCCTTCAGGAGGACAATTTTTCCGGTGAAGACATATTGTGGCCCCCAAGAACAGCGTATGGTAGGTGAAAACGCCCAATGCTGGATTAACAACGTAAAAAATGCATTGAAATGTACGTCGCCTCTGCAAGAAGAACCCGAAGAATTCGCAACAATTATACCTGAAAACAGTGCGATTTTCCCCAAAAATGCGCTATTGCTAACATGGAAATCGAACTTAGAATAACAATGCCCATCGACGTAAAATATATTGTATTGTGTTCGCTAAGCGTGAAACATCCGGAATATGACCGAGGAATTATTGCGTTCAAACATCATTCGTCCGAAACCCTCGTCATACTCGTCGGAGGTAGTTATCATCCCCAAGAAAAATAATAAGTCACGTTTGTAAGTTAACAGTATAATAGTGAAAATTCCCTTCCTGCTGCCAGTAATGGAAGAACACTTTGCCCAAGTATCTGGCAATAAATAAATAACCACAATGAAACTGAGATAGATGAGAACTCTAAAGAGTTTACATCGTTTGTTACAGCAGATGCTCATTTTGAATACAATTGTATGCCCCTTAGCCTTGTTAATGCTCTAGCTGTATTCCTGGTAATTATGAACACCATTGACTCGAAAATACAGCACGATTGAATCCTCATGTACTGGCATGATGGCAAGTAAAATGATTGCCAAAGGTTTGCATCGATTTTCAAAAGGCGCTGAGGCAAACCTTAAGGGAAACTCGCGCTACAGCAAGATTAAACTGAAACCATTCTCAACGCTACACTTTGTCCATCTTGAACCCTTCGGCAAAAGTGCTCGTGGTATGTGCCACGAATTAGCCATATTGGATTCAATAGGCAAGTTCTTAATAGTGAAGCCTGTGCTTAGTAATACAGGTGGACTGGTGATAAATTGTCTGGTTGATATCACGAATTTATTGCAATAAATAGTGGCCAATAGGAAGACGGTCCTTCACTTCGTACTGTAAAGCGATTCAACATGTCAGGATAGCAGTCCGTACTTTAAAATCAAACGAGCAAGTAGAGCGTAAAAGGTAGCTAATTTAGATGTATCACATCAAAAGCAGTGCACGAAAACTTGGATCTCAAACACGAGCTACAGTGTCAGGCTTCCTGAAATTTATGGCAGCTGCTAACAAATAGTACATACCTCCCAGAATTCACTCGCTTGATGGGTGTGGATTTGGAAAAAGCCTGGTGCATTCGGCAACACCCCCACAGGAGCCTCTACCGAGGAATGTTGCCGTAAAGACGATGCCATAGTCTGCAGGCACAAGAGCCATTGCTTGATGCTATTCTCACACCTCCGATAGGTCTCGTAGATTTCGATGAATTTATCGCTGATGGTTTTTCGCAGTGTGGGACAATTTTTCTTGCAGTAGGCTTCAATCTGCACAATTGTGTGGGTCTTTTTGCAGAAACCCCATAGACAGTCGAGCTCTAGAATACCATCGTGTAGCGGAATGGCGGAATGGATATCCAAATGAGTTTCGAAATCACTTTTGAAAGTTGTAAACGCATTCACCGCGTATACGAATTGGTCCAGCATGGCAACAATTTGTGACAGTTACGAAAGCAACAAGAAATAGTACCGCGTGTACCCACAACTGGCCCGGCTCCATCGTGTGGGCCTTTTTGACGAAACCCCATAGAAAGTCGAGCTCTCCATTACCAACGTGTGAGTTAGTGCCGGGCAATTTGCAGCTCTATGCTAGGCTGTCAAACAATTCACACACAGGACACGCCTTCCTACCAAACACCACCGGGTTATGATACTGGCTTCCTGAAATTTAGGGCAGCTACGTGTAAGGAGAGCAGTTGATAACAAATAGTACTTACCTTACAGGATTTACTCGCTTGATGTGTGTGGAATCGGGAGGAGCCCAGTGCATTCGGCTGCACTCCCACGGCGACCTGTGCCGAGGAATGTTGCCGTAATGATCATGACGTATTCTGCAAGCAGAAGATCCATTACTTGCTGCTAGTCTTACATCCCCGATAGGAGTCGTAGATTTCGTTTGTTGCTGATGGACTCTCGGAGTGTGAGACAATTTTTCTTGCAGTAGGCTTCAATCTTCAACATCGTGTGGGTCTTTTTGCAGAAACCCCATAGAAAGTCGAGCTCTAGAATAACATCGTGTAGCGGAATGGCCAAGTGGTTGCCCAAGCGACGATACATATATATATATATATATATATATATATATATATATATATATATATATATATATATATATATATATATATATATATTATATATATATATATATATATATATATATATATATATATATATAATATATATATATATATATATATATATATATATGTATATATATATATATATATATATATATATATATATATATATGTATATACACCTATCCCCCGATTTACACGGTAGATACGTTCCTGAGAAAAACGTGTAAATCGAAAATTAAAAATTTTCAAGTCAAAACCGTGTAAATCGAAAAGCTTGCAGAAAATGCATAATTTTGCTATTTAACAGTTGTGATTTTTTTCAATATTTTTAGGTGTACACAGAAATAAAAATAAAATGCATTGACAGGTTAAAATATGTAATATATTACGGAAACACTGTTTTTTTATTTAATTACAATACATTAAACAGAAGAACAAAAAATAAAACCAAAGGTGTTTTATTATCCTTCATCACTATCAGAAATTATATACTCTCATTATTTTTTTCGGAATGGAAGGTTGGAATTCACTTTCATCACTCGAAGTTATTTGTGCCGATTCGATGTTTGAAGCAGAAATATTTACATTCTGAGAGGTGGTAATAAAATCGGTTATTAACAATTGCTTCGAATTTTTTGTAAGATCTTTGTAAACTTCTTCATATTGAGCCAAGCAGCGATTTATGTCACGTTGGAATCGTAAAGCCCTTTCAACGTTTGTGTCATTTTGTATAAAATGATTACCCAGCTTTCTTCCCAATGCGAGTCCTTCGCGGATGACTTTAGCAGTGAATGTTACTGGTACTAATTCCTCTTCATCAGATTTGTCAGACTCACTTTCGCAAACTAAGTTAACTAAATTATCCTCACTTAGTTCTTTATCAGCCATTAACTCTGCGATATCATCATCAGTAAAATCATCAAAAACTTCTCCGCCCAATGAATGCGCCATCTGTACTATCTGCGAATATTCATCATTTAACGTTGAAATGGAATGTTCATTTTTGACTACATTTGACCACAATTTTTTCCAACAGCTATTGAGCGTTGTTTGCTTAATCGCAGTGTATGATAAGGCGATATGCTTCACACAGTCTAAAATTGTAAAATTTTTCCAAGCACTAATAACTGTTAAAGATTCATTCTTCTCCATTTGTTCCAAAATATATGTAAAGGCTCGTTTTATGTACAAAGCTTTAAAAGTAGAAATTATGCCTTGGTCCAATGGTTGTAATAATGAAGTTGTATTTTTTGGTAAAAATTTTACTTCAACGTTCTCATATTCTAGATCTTGTGGGTGACCCGGCGCATTGTCAATTAACAAAAGCACTTTAAAAGGCAATCCCTTTGAACTTAAATATTTTTTGGCATCTGGGATAAAACATTCATGAAACCAATCAGTAAACATTGCAGCAGTAACCCACGCTTTCTTATTAGCCCTCCAATAAACGGGAAGATTATTGATGTTTACTCCTTTAAAGGCACGGGGCATTTTTGATTTGTTAATCACTAATGGTTTCATAATATAATCTCCTGAAGCATTGCTACAGAAAAGAATTGTTTTGCGATCTTTTGCTGCTTTATGACCACTAGCCGATTTATAAAATTTTGAGACATAAGTCCTTTCAGGCATTTTTTTCCAGAATAACCCTGACTCATCAGCATTGAAAACCTGATCAGGGGTGTATGAATGTTGTGCCCATACTCGTGGTATTGCCAGCTGCAACACTCTTTCTAATTGTGTTTTCATTTGTTCTAATAGTTCTTATTGTAGCTTCGTTCATGCTATATGATTTTGCAACATCTACTACTCTATCTCCCTTTCGTAAGCGATCCAAAATTTCGATTTTAATTTCTAAAGAAATAACTTTTCTTTTAACTTCTTTCGACATTATAAGCCTATTTTTTTAAATTTATGTTAATTTATAATAATCTAAATTATGCACTCACTTGTAATTTACGAATATGGAAAATTAAATCTTTCTGAAACTGTGAAACTTTCACTCAAATACAATTTTCCGTAGATAAAACTTTAATTTTATGCGAAGAAATACAGACACAGTGTGCATGTGCAGCAAGTCAGCACATAAGCTCGGGATTCCCCGTCAGATGTGTACACAGCGCACGTGTTCAAACACAGTAGCATTTAGTAGAGTGCGATAAAAACAAAAAAAAAACTTATTTGGAAAACCGTGTAAAAGCGAAAACGCGTAAAACAAGTACCGTGTAAATATATATATATATATATATATATATATATATATATATATATATATATATATATATATATATATATATTTGTATACAAACTTAACGTTTAAATTACTGGGATAATCGCGCAATTTCTATGGTTTTGTTTAAGATTCGGAATAGTGGCCCAGGTTTTGTATAATTTTATTTAAATTCTTATCGCTTCTTCAGAGATAACGCAAATATCCTTTTCGCACTGAAGTCAGCTTTTTCGCTTATTGTTTAAGGTGGTCTTAATATACATAGCACATCGGATATTATAGATATAATTATAAGGGAATGGTCTGATGCCAAATCAATATATGAATATACTACGATACAGTTTCTAGTAACGCCTTTCATCCCAAAAAAATCAATTATAGCTGGGATCTTTTTTCTATGAGATGGCCAATATGGTTGATTCTCCCGTTGAAATATGCATAAGGTGCTAAGCATTGTTTTAAATAGACCTTTTGCTTTTGTCAGTGAGTCCCAGAAGTGATGCTTGACGTTATAGTCATCACAGACTAAGAACCTATCTCCAAGAGTGCTATAAAATTGCTCGAATTGGCTCTTGGTAATGGCGTATCTCGGATGGCAATATACCGCTGTTATCGTAAGAACACATTAACTGGTCTTGGACAGATATGCTAGTTGCTTGTATATGTGGATTGTCATACTTTTTTTTCTAGCGTATATTTAATTACATTTTTATACCATTTACCTTAAAAAAGGTAAATAGGGTATACTAATTTTGTGCTTTTGAGAGGGGCTGCAATTTCATGAAGGAGGCATGGTAGGTATGGACATATATAAAGGGTCCGCCAAATAACTTTTTTTTTTTAAATTCTATAAAAAAAAACGACTGGATATTTTCTCAAATTTCTTTTTTTATTTGAAAGTACAATCCTTCCGGTTAATAATGGAAAATAATTTCATTCAAATGGCTGCCTCGGCTGGCCATGCAGTAGCCTACACGATCGGTCCAATTTATAAACACATTATCGATTGTGTGCAGCTGTATTTCACCAATGGGTTCACGAATATTGTCCTTTAAAGCGTCAATTGTCTCTGGCTTGTCGGCGTAACACTTATCTTTGAGGGCACCCCACAAATAATAGTCCAACGGTGTCAAATCGCAGCTCCGAGGTGGCCAAACGACATCAGCTCTGCGGCTGATAAAGCGATCTTACAAAACAGGGCGCAAAACATCGAGTGTAGCTTCGGCTGTGTGGCACGTAGCGCCGTCGTGTTGAAACCAAATGTTGCCAATATCCTCCTCTTCAATTTTTGTGAAAAAAATTCGTTCAACATGGCCCGATAACGATCGCCATTGACTGTAACGGCCACTCCTTGCTCATTTTCGAAGAAAAATGGCCCAATTATGCCTCTGGACCAAAATCCGCACCAAACAGTGACTCGTGTTGGGTGCATCGGCTTTTCAATGTATGCGTGCAGGTTTTCTGTGCCCCAAATGCGACAATTTTGCTTGTTTACATACCCGCCAAGATCAAAATGAGCTTCATCTGAAAAGATTATTTTTTTGGCAAAATCGGCATCTTCTGTAAGTCGATCGCAGGCCCACTTAGCGAAGCGAAAACGCATTGGATGGTCAGTTGGCTTCAACTCCTGAACCAATTGGACTTTGTATGGCGTCATACCAAGGTCTTTATGCAAAATTCGTCTCAATGATGTCTCCGAAATGTTCAATTGTTGAGAACGACGGTGAATTGATGTTGATGGCGCTTCACGCACACTTTCTGCCACAGCAGCAATATTCGCGGGTGTACGCACTGTTTTTGGCTTTTCACGCTTTGGTTTATCGATGAGGATGCCAGTTTCTTTCACTTTTTTCACAAGATAAGGAACATACGGAGCTGACGGTGCTTCTCTTCTTCCAAAATCCGTAAGCAATTTTCGCACACATTCTGCAACATTACCATGATTTTCAAAGTAATGTCGCAATATTTCCCAGCGTTGTTCAAGCGTATAGACAACCATATTCGTTCAGCGGAAGGATAAAACTAATTATCTGTCAAATCAGACATGAGCTAAGTTTTACCATTCACGAAATAAGCACTAGTTGACAAAAAAAAAAAACGTTCGATGGCGGACCCGTTATAAAGGAATGATCAGAATCACTTTCTAAGCAATTTTTATTTTGGCCGTCCGTCTGTCCGTCTGTCCATCTTTTTTTTTTTTTTTGTGCTGAGGAGGGGAAACATCTAGAGACAATGGCCGAGGCCGTAGAGTGGGACTTTAACCCGAACCAAACCCCCCCCCCCCCCCTTGTCCACGCTTATTCCTCCCGAAACTTCACCGTTAAGTAGTGCTTCGGGAGGCCGTTATGAGTATACTACTCAATCGTCAGTATTGGTCATTCTGTCATAGTACGATCCAAAGCTCATTTGGGCGTCGCGAGTTCCTTCTGGAGATCCATTGGCGCGTTCCGTTCTACGCATGTATTCCGTGTGTTGCAGCGTGTTCATAATACTCGCTACCACAGCACATGTGGTATTCCATTTGTCTTCATCCTCGCACATATTTGGTACCAGATTGTACTCCGTCAGAGTTTCGCCGAATGCTCTTTCTAGATCCATTCGTCCATTGATGAATCGCGGACAGTGCAATAACACATGCAGCGCGCTTTCAAGTTCTTCTGGGCATACTGGGCAATAAGGGTCGTCTTCTCGATGGAACCTGTGCAGGTATTCTTTGAAGCACCCATGTCCAGTGAGCATCTGCGTAAGATGGTAGTTAACCTCTCCGTGTCTTCGGTCCATCCACATCGCAATATTTGGGATGAGTATGAACGTCCAGCAACCTTTTTCGGATTTCTCCCATCGTTGCTGCCATTCCGCAATTGTGCGCAGCCTTTGTTACTTTTTTGCCGCACTTGACGGCCTACGCCCGACACCATAAAGCCGCTCCATTTCGCGAGCGAGGAAGTCGATGGGCACCTTCCTTGTAATGACACAAATAGCATCAACTGAGACGGTGCGGTAGGCACTGGCCACTCTCAGACCACCAAGCCTGTATGTGGCTTGGATGCTTTTATAGTATGACTTCTTCATTTGGTGCTGCATACAGGATCACCGAACTTGTCACAGTTGATAAGAGTTGCCGTCTGCTTGCCCGGGGGCCACCAACGTTAGGTATTAGACTCGTTAACGCACCATTTATTCGTGCGGCTTTATCGCTGACTATTTGAAGGTGTTGCCTGAACGTCAGGGAGGGTAATCTTAAGGTAAAGTTGCTGACTGCCTCTAGGAAGGGGCCAGGGCGATCCTTACAGAGAACTTCTCCAAGAAGACTCACTGCCTCCTCGTGGCGACCCCGGGCAATGGTATACCAGCATCAGCTGAATATTAGCCAGAGTGAGCGACGATTCATTCAGCGATGACCCCGGAGGGGCGGCTGTTTGAGCACCGGTGGACAACGAGGGATCATCGATGGACCGACGTGGGATATCAGCCTTCATCCTCTATTGAGAGACATCCTGGGACAAACGTTGTCCACAACCACGATCTGAGCCCAGTAGGATCTTGGTGATAAGGGCACTGGAACATATTTCGGAGATGATGATTTGAGCTGGTGGCTGCTGTGACTGGCCTCTTAGTAGGTGTGGAGTGAAATCCCAGTGAAACGGGGGTCCAGATATTGCAGCAGTTGCCCCCGTCCCGGTAAAACCTTGGCAGGCCTGGAAGTACATTCTTGATCCGTCACCATTGGGTTGGTGGTGCAGGTTAGGTTGAGCTTGCTCCCTATTCACGCGAACCTGGCTCTGTACGCAGGTACCCATAAGGTCTTGCGTTAACTCTCGCGTTGGCCTCCCTGCTTTAATTAGCATAGATAACCACGGGGTTATTAACGCGACTGCACATTCGGAAAAGGATAGCGGCTTCCAGGGGGGACCCAATCGCAATGATTAATTCTATAAATTCAAAGACGACTGAAGCAAACCAAAAAAATGACAAAGAGAATACTCCGTTACCTTTCCAAGGTAGTGCAAGGATCATGCGCTCACCGTTGAATACGGCTGACTGCCCGAGAGATCGCGATACGGGAATCCCGAAATCGACAAATATCTCGCCTGCGAAAGGAAACAGGACAGCAGTCACGAGTCATGCAAAGAAATGCCGGTTACGTCGATAGTAAAAAATCGGTCACCCACAACAGAGGCATCGTTGGGGAAGGGCCCACATAAGATGGCAGGGCCGTTGAAGGCACTCGGGCGAGAAATCGATGAGCTAATGCGATACTGCAACTCACAAAGAAACATGCACAAGGATGTTATTAGACGGTGCAGTATTATCAAACGGGTACATACCGAAGCGATGATACAGTTGGATAAGGAGGAGAAGCGGCCAGGTTTAGGAGTTATTTCAAGGACCACAGCTGCAACAAGAACACACGAGAATCAGGAAAGTACTGCCATACCGTCTGCTAAATGGATTAGAACAAAATATAGTTCTAATGAGTACGGAAAAGGCAAGTCACCAGCAGCAAAAAAAACAGAGGGCTGTGGAAGCAGTGGTTATCCCGAAACCAGCAGAAGTTGTAGCCGACAAGGAAGCATGGACAAAGGTGGTAAGAAAGCAAAGCAGGCAGAAGCCTAAGGTAATTAAATCAAGGGCAGATGCAATTATTATTGCCACAAAAGGAGAAAATACGTCGTATGCAAGCTTTCTTCGGGCGGTGAAAACTAGTACGGAACTAGACGCGCTGGGAAAAGAGGTACGGACGATACGACGGACGCAGAAAGGAGAGTTACTCCTAGAGCTGAACCGTATGAAGGAAGTAACCACAGTATCACTCCAAACAGCCATCGAGGGAGTCCTGAAAGATGCAGCGAGAGTGCAAGTGAGAACTCACATGATCACAGTACAGTGCAAAGGTCTGGTCACTGAAATCAGCACTAAAGAGGAGCTGCTGGACGCACTAGAAAAACAGGCGAGAATTCGTAGGCCAGATGAATCCGCAATAAGGAGTATGAGGAACACATATGGTGGGACACAGACTGCGTATATAACGTTACCAGCCGAGGACGCTAATAAGGTAATGAATTTGAAGCACCTGCGAGTTGGATGGGTTAGCTGCCGAGTGTTGGAGTCATATCTCCAACTAGATGCTTCTGGGGTTTTGGTCATGTTGCAGCATCTTGCAAGCAGACGGACCGAACGAGAATGTGCAGAAGGTGTGGCGACAGTGGTCACATTGCAGCCTCATGCAAAAACCTAGCAATGTGCGTACTTTGTAAAGGAGCACACGCTGCAGGTAGTGCAAGGTGCCCACAGTACCAGGAGGCAGTAAATAAGAAACGAGCATGAGAATTATTCAGCTCAACCTCAATCACTGTGCGGCCGCTCAAGACCTCTTGCGGAAAACCATGCAGGAGTACAGCGTAGATATTGCGCTACTATCAGAGCCATACGAAAGCATCGACGAATATTCCTGGGCGTTTGATGTCACGAACAAGTCGGCGATATGGACAATGGGCAATTGAACTCCGCACAGTAAAATGAAGGGAGCAGAACGTGGTTTCACCTGGGTCAAAGCGAGAGGCATCTATCTTTTTCTATAATGGGGAGCATCACAGCCTGCCTCGGTAAAGCATGCGACACAACCATGCCCAGGTTATCAGGAAGACCTGACAGAAAGCCAGTCTACTGGTGGAATGAGGAGATCGTGATCGCTAGAAGAAATTGCCATCATGCACGAAGAAAACTTAAGAGATCTCACGCTGCGCCAGCGACAGACGCGCTATTGGCAGACTACAAGATATGCAAAGCAGTACTCAAAAAATCCATACAAGAGAGCAAAAACCGATGCTTTAGGGAGCTTCGCGACAGCGTAGACCTTGATCCCTGGGGAAATGGTTACAAAACAGTAATGAGGAAACTGAAAGGCCCAAGAGCACCACAGCCCACAAGCCCGATGCCCATGCTAGAGGTGGTATCCACTCTATTCCCTCGCCAAGAAGAAGCAACACTTTACCAGGGACAGCAATTGCACATGGATGATATCCCTGAAGTTACCACACAGGAAGTGCTTCTCATCACGCAACGCATCGCAGATAACAAAGCACCGGGTTTGGACGGCTTTCCAAACATCGCAGTGAAAGCAGCGATTAAGGCGACTCCGGAGCTTTTCGCTAAACTCTACGACGCATGTCTCAAGGAAGGCGTTTTCCCAAAATCCTGGAAACAACAGAGGCTGGTGCTGCTACTTAAACCAGGGAAGCAGCCGGATCAACCATCGTCGTACTGTCCTTTATGTATGCTGGATACGCTGGGCAAAGTATTTGAGCGCATCGTATGCGATCGACTACAGAAGCATCTGGAGAAACCAGAAGGGCTGTCCCCAAACCAGTATGGGTTTAGGAAAGCGCGATCAACGCTGGACGCTATTCAAACCGTCACGAGTATTGCTCGTCAAGCCACTAGCGGCAGACAATGGAGATTTGGTACAAAGAAGTACTATGCGGTGGTGCCGTTGGATATTAAAAACGCATTCAACTCCGCAAGCTGGCCCCAGATTATGAGCGCACTTAAAAGTTTCGCGGTGCCGGTATATCTACAGCGAATTATAGCGAGCTACTTCGACAACAGAGTCGTGTTTTATGACACGGACGATGGCGTGAAAACGTACAGAGTAACTGGCGGCGTCCCCCAGGGTTCGGTGCTGGGCCCAACACTCTGGAACGCAATGTATGACGGCATCCTTAAACTTGACCTCCCGGCAGACACAACACTCGTTGGATACGCAGATGACATCGCGATGGTTTCAGTGGCAAAGCACCTTGACACACTGCTGGCGTTGTGTAACGACGCTATCACGAGAGTAAGAAGATGGCTGGGAAACGCAAAGCTCGAGCTGGCAGCACAAAAAACGGAGGTGGTGCTGCTGAGCACAAGACGCGTGCGCGAAGAAATAACAATAACGGTGGGTGATCACATCATCACTTCTCAACCGTCTGTCCATCTGTCTGTCTGTCTGTCTGTCCGTCTGTGGCCACTTTTTTTCTACACTTTTAGAGGTATCTAAATGAAATTTTGCAAAAGTGTAGTCTGGGCAAAGATACAGAACCAGATTGCTATATGGGCCGATTTGGACAAAGACCACGCCTACCTCCCATATAAGGGACTTTTTTCACCTTTTTTAAAACGACTATAGCTTCGGTCCAATTGACGGAATCGTGACATTATTTGGCAGTTATGGAGATGTGGGTCCTACTAAACACTGTGCAAATTGTGGGCGGTTTATATTAACTGCCACGCCCACTATTAACAAATATTAATAACTTAAGATTTGATGGAGATTTACGGACGAAATTTTACGGGAAGGAACATGTGGACATTATAAAGCTATCTGCTACAATTGGGGCCGATCAGAGAAAAGACTCGCACACTTCTGATATAAGGCACGGATCGGGTCTAAAATTTAAATTAGCCTACCTATGCTCGTATTGATGCCAGCGGAATAAAAATTTGCAGAAATATACATGGGGTCCATTATAGTGTGTGTGTGCAGAATATGGAGATCATAATACTACTGCCACGACCACAATTAGCCAAAAATCATTACTGTGTTCCTATTAAAGATTTATCAACGTGTTACTTCTACAGCCACGCCTACTATTCACATATTATTATAACTTACGACCTATGCAATATTTTTGAACGAAATTTTACATTATTACGTTTATGGACCCTACAAAGCCATATACAAGATTCGGAGTCGATCAGAGGAAGGATACGCCTCCCTTCCATATAATGAACTTAGGGGACCCCACTTAAAGACAATTACTCTATCTATGCTTCTAGTGATGATATATGAAAACAAATTAGAAGATGTATACACTGGGTCTGTACTAGCATGCACTCCAAATATGGGCAGATTATTGTTACTGCCACGCCCATAATTAACCAAAAATCATTACAAGGTTTTATTAAATATTTATCAACGAAATTTCACAGGAATGTTGCGGGTAGTAACATTAAACATCGCATAAAAAATAGGCGTGTTATTTTTACAACCACGCCCACTATTGGCATATTATTATAACTTTCGACCTATAAAATATATTTTGACGAAATTTTATAATAGTGGTTATATAGACACTACAAATCCATACACAAGAAATGGGGCCGATATAGTCATTTCAAGGTACCCTACCAATACTCAAGTAATGTGTCTTAGTGAGTATACGTGTTTGTTCTATGCTAACGAGTTGAGAGCGGTTTTTGTACTTTTTGAAAGAGATATTTATCTGTTAATTCGCCTACTAAAGCTTGAAGTTGTGACTGAGTGTCGTTGTGTGTGTTGAGTTTTTAAGTTGAGTTTTAGTTCAGCCTAACTAAGAGCAATCGGGTAATTATGCAGTATGCATCGAGGCTTAGGCGGCAGCGGCTGTTGACTTCTGCATTCTCCGTGCGAGGCATGATCTATGTTCGAGTGAATCTAGATTCTGAAGAGAAAGTAGTTACGAGTAGAGACGCCGTGGATTCACTCGTTGGCGCACCAGCAGCTACTAATTTACAATAATGTTGTCGTTTCCTTCATTCCTTAAGCTTATTTCAAACTTTGCTATAAGTTTTCTTTTTTTTATTAATTTATTCTTATATTTTTAACTCTTTACTTTTCATTTAGGTATATCTATTCTACCATTTCTTTCTATACATTTAATTTGCTTTCTGTTGTTGTGGCTGCTGCTTATTACTATTTCGGGCTTTGAGCTCTGTGGTGGTGTTAGTAGTAATCATAAATTATTGGGTGATGTATTGTGGAAACAGCGTTGTGGCTTTAAAATTGTACCTTTTAATGCTAGAAGTCTCAACTCTTCCAAACTTGATTATGTGAGGTACATTTTTGCTGATTCCTCTGTTGATGTGATTTGTGTGTCTGAAATTTGGTTTGGGGTGGAGCAAGTGACCTATATTTCAATATACTGACTTACAAGCTTTTAGGAATGATAGAGTCGGCCGAAAAGGAGGTGGTGTTGCTATTTTTGTTAAAACTTTTCTAAATGTTAAAATCGTAAATAGGTCTGATGGCACCGCAGTTGAAATATCTGACAATAATTCTAAAGTCATGGTTTCATGTATGTATAACCCTAATAAATGTCACAGTCTTGAGCCGTTTTTCTCTGATTTGTCGTTGCGTTTAATTATGCTGGTCCCAGCTTACTTGACCTCTTTATTATATCTGACATTTCAATGCTACTTATCTTTGATCAGCTCACTTTTATTTCTGATCATTGCTTGATATTCTGTATACTAAATGTTAATATTGATTATGTTGATTATGTTGATTATGCGGATAAAATCTAACGCTGTGGGTCCTGATGGAGTCTTTATTAGGTTTATAAAATTAATTATTCCGTTTGTCTTTAGTCCATTAACTCACATTATAAATCACTGCTTTACCACTTCGTGCTTCCCAAGTCTATGGAAATTAACGACTGTTGTGCCGGTTGCAAAAAAGGCATCTGCCGCTGCTCCTGGTGATTTTCGGCCCATTAGTTTGCTCTCATGTCTTTCTAAGGTGTGTGAGTCGCTTATGGCTGATCAGATATCTCGACACCTGAATGAGTTTAAGCTGCTGTCACCACTACAGTCTGGTTTTCGTAAGGGTCATAGCTGCTCGACTGCTATGCTGAAAGTTGTTGATGATATTCGAATTTCATTTGATGATGACCTAGTAACTCTGCTCTGTTTATTGGACTTTTCCAAGGCTTTCGATAGTGTCAACCATAGACTATTATGTTTTAAGGTAAAGATTTATTTTGGTTTTTCTGACAATGCCTTGTTGCTTATGACGAGCTATTTGAGTGGTAGATCTCAGCGAGTGAAGATTGGTGATATCTTCCCTGATTGCAGGTCAATTTTTTCTGGGGTTCCACAGGGTTCAATTCTTGGACCACTGCTTTTCAGTATGTTCATCAATGACATTTTTTCACTTTATTGTAATGGAGTGATGCATGCTTATGCCGATGACATTCAGTTATATCTGTCACGCAGGGTGGGCCTTATGGATGATCTGGTTTGTAGACTTAATGAGGACCTTGATATTCTTAGTGGTTGGGCTCGTAGCAATGATCTGTATCTAAATCCGGCGAAATATTTTGTTCTGCCTATTTACAAGGACAATATACTTTTTACTGAGATTCCTCCGATGTTTATTGCTGGTTGCCGCCTTACACTTGTTAACAAGACTGTTGTGCTTGGGTTTCATTTGAACTCGTCTTTGACTTGCTCGGATCATATCAACCATGTGGTTTGCAGAATGTATATGACGCTGCGCTGTTTGAGGATGTCTGCTCGATTTACTCCCGTTGAAACCAGGCGCAGGTTGGCTGTGCAATTGATTGTGCCTATTATTACGTACTCTGAGGTGGTGTATAGTGGTTTGGACTCTCGGTCTTTACATAAGCTGCGAGTGGCATTCAATAATGCTACTCGTTATGTATATGGCTTGCGCAAATTTGACCATATCTCATCTTGGAGTAAAATGGTTCTGGGTTGCGATATTGAGAGTTATTTAAAGGCAAGAAATTGTATATTTATGCATAAATTAATATACTCTAAGGCTCCGCTATACCTTTATGACAAGTTGCGCTTCAGCCGGTCGAATCGTTGCAATAATCTCATTATGCCGAGGTTTACGTTCCGAAACTCGGCTAGAATGTTTTTCGTTGGCACCACTAGACTATGGAACTCTTTACCTAATGATTTAAAAAATATTGTGAGTCACAACAGCTTCAAGCATCTTATTTATCTTTATTTTCGTAGTAACACTTGACGCTTTATTTCTTCTCTTTTCCTTCCTAGTTTTACTACCCTCTTTCTTTTTTATTTATTTTTTTAATCTTTTGTTTTTATTTTATTATATATTTTTCTTGTTTTTTGTTATATTTGTTTGTTGCTTTCTAATGATTGTCAATAGTATTAATTTTAGCTTTAAGTCTTTAATTGAAGATACAATTGTGGCTAAGTTCAATGTACAGCATAAGTTTTTTATAACTTCTTGTATGATTCAAATTAAATTAAATTAAAAATTAAATATGCTCCTAATGATGATTTATGAAGAAAACATCCCCATTGTTGAACTTCCACGCACAAGAAAAGGTAAAGGCTATATCGAAGTCGGTCTAACCCGACTTCAGACTTCTGTACTCGTTTATAATAATAGCGGTGCTACCGCGTACAGTGCCCGGTGGGTAACTTTTGTGGTATGTGCTGCATTGGTCAATTTTTAAGTAACTTTTATAGGTGAAGTGGGTCTCTGATATTATCTTAGTGGCAATGCTGTTTACAACAATAAACTTAATTACAACGTTGCGAAAGCCCGTTCCATTCCACACTGTAATTTGAATAGATTGCATCATTATGAAATCTTAGAAATGAGCGTTGTTCACAAGTTATAGAGAATGATTCTAGCTCCAATTCTTAATACACAGTACATCCTCTATTATTAGCCGAATGGTTCCCCCACAGAGTATTTACTTAGGCTCTTGCGATCTTTATTTTCATTGGCAATCTAATGTAGTATGGCTGCCATCGCTTTTCACGAATCTTTGACTATGATTGAGGAATTTTATCGTATGGTAATATCGCTGCCGTTTTGTGCAATGTGCAATTTTCCTTTAAATTTTAGATGGATCAAATTTGATTTGAATTTTTTAGGTGTGTATGATAACTTCGATATCAAATCGCATATGATTCAACTCATCACTTTTTCATTATCTGGCGTAAGGCTTTTCAAAATGACCTACAAATGTTGCTCTTCTTTTTATTAGTAAGTGTGTGTTTCTTTCTACAATAGCTTTTGTGATGATCCTGTATTTATCAGTGGTCATTGGTTGAATGTTAACTTCATTTTGGACTCGTACTGATTTTTACAATCGAACATACAAGCTCCAATAGCGGTTATACATTCTTTATTCCAAAAACAGAGATTGAAGGTTGTTTAGGACTTTTGTGCTCTTCAGTGTGCAGGCTATTACAGTCATTTTCATTTTCGGTTAGGATAGAAATGAATTTTGAAATTTGAAGGTAGATTCAGCCAATATTTAGGTGTGACGGTTGTGGACTCGATCATCGACTTTCGCAGTGTATTAAATTCCTGTGGTAGGGGAATTCTTTTAATTTCCTATTTTAAATGTTTTGTTTCCTGCTTTTTGGAAATTTTTTTCGGAGTTCACTATTTAGCTATTTTTCTAACTTGGGTTTTTATTTTTATGTGAGTAATTAGTTGTAGTGCTGAAATCTTGATCTTCTTGATCTTCTTCGCATGAAGTAAGACGAGATCAATGTTGTCTTCGTTGTATTATTCGACGAAGCAATAGTGGTAATCACAGTGCTTGGAGTGGTTATAGGCCCAGTCAAGGCATTTATTGGTGTTAACATACGTTTGACATACGGAACTTGTTGTTGGTAGTTCCGGAGACGGGGAAATAGCATTAAATACACCTGTTGTTTTTTAATGTTGGTGAGAAGCTGGCATAATTTCTAAAATTGCTTATTTGGTTGAGAGCGACTTCCCATTGGTGGATCCAGCGCAGCAGCCGAGCGCCCGTGCACGAGACACTATAGAATTTTTCCTACTTTATATTAATACAAATTAAAAAATAACTTCGAGTGAAGACACGTATATACTCGTCGGCGAATATTTCTATAATTGAAATTGGTGACACATTCTTTGATCAAAACACACAAAAATAACTGTTATCGCAACCAAGAGAAAAATAAAGTACTTCTAGACATTAATGTAAGATAAATTAATTTTTTTGGTTCTTTCTTCAACTTCCAGGTAATGTCATCTCATACTGTTGGAAACAATTTAACGCATTTATTGGGAACTACAAAGCTTAATAATTTCATCATACAATCGAATTCAAATACTGTACTTTATGTACTCTTGCTGCAGGTCGTTTCTACATACCTGTGTTATATATTTGCCAAGTTTGCATGCAAAGTTAAAATTCAGTTATTTAGCTTTTCTCTGCCATTAACCATAAGTACGCTGGTGTCAGTTTTAGTAACGATTTTATTATCGAGGAGTCGAGAAGAGAATGTCTGCATATTTCATAAATATGTACCGGATTATTTTTCACTGAAAATAATTGGGGCGTATAGTTGTATGGAGTTGATCCATAATGTCTATATTTGGTTTTGGCTGCTTTGGTGGATGTCACAGATTTCTATAACCACTCACATTTGGCAACCCAAGAATGACAAAAACGCACTATCTGAGAAATTATTCATTTGTCCAGGATACTGCGCATTTCTGATTGATCAATGCATAACGATGAATCGTCGCATATTTGAATGGAAAGGGGAGCAGTTCTCTTTAAAGGTATGTAAAAATCTATTCTCAATTTCGCTCCAGAAAAATTAAAACATTAGCATTGAAATTGTATATGGAGTAATTGTGTTTGTTTGTTGCGGGAAATAGAATCGGGTGTACTAAATGTTTACTATGTTTTAATTACCACTAATAGTCACCGTTACCATCGAATTATCAAGTTTTGGTTAAATTAAATATAAAGGTAAGAAGGCGCTATATTTTTTATTAATTTGGTATTTATGTCGCAGCATCCACTCGAAATACCGCGCTACATAAATTACATTGGTAACTTCGCTGCAACTTTTTACTCAAACTTAACCTTAGGAGAGATATGTTGATGGCCAACCCCCAAAATATTAATTAAAGCTACTTGAGAAGAAGCTTCTGCTGAAGCAGGAATGTATAATTATTAGACAGTTAAGTCAAACTATTTTACAGGCTGTAAAAATCTCCGAGAAGAGAGTTATGCAGCTGATGAGATAGTGGTGAGATACTAAGTTTTACATCCTCGGTGGTTGAAATGGAAAGCAGCGTTGCTGCTGTGGGAAATTCGCGATCTGAGATTTAAGCACTCAGTACTGAAGGGTCCACATGCGTAAGCTAGTTACGATACTAGAAAATGAGGCGGACTCCTCTGATATTTTATTAAATGGTCTAACCTAAAAGAATATGATTTTCTTAAAAATTTGCAAAACAGTCAATCACCCCAATTCTCAATAACTTTCCGCAGTGAATTTTTTCACTTTCCGCTTTCCGCATATTCAAAAAAAAATCCGCATGCGATTTTTCACATTTCAATTTTCGGACTTGCGATAAATCCGCAAAAGAATTCCGCATCCGCAATCCACGGTATTGTAAAGAACACAAATTCGCGGAAATTTTTCACATTTCACATAATTTTGTTCGCCAACATTTTTGATATGAAATTAGTGGAATCTTGTGAGTATTTAATTAAAACTTCTTAAAAATCCAATTCTTTTAATAAAAATAGGGAGTAGGGAAATACCCGCGAAGGAATAGCAATGTACGAAAATGCTCAAGCAACGGCACACGCTTGGCTGTAAAAGGCGTCGGCAGCGCTGTGAGCAGCGGACTGCTGACCTAATTGCACAGCACTAGTGTGGAAATTTCACCAATGTGTGAGTGTGAGTGTGGGTGGCCACCACGGTATCAGCTATTGGCCCGTTAACACAGTAACATACCGGCAACGGCGTAGGCTTCCTGCTCAAATACAATGGTACGTAACCTACGGTAAAGGCTGTCGGCAGCGCAGTGAACTGCAGACCCCCACGTACACGAAGAAATACACATTATGTGCACTTTGGCATTTTTGTTCAGCATTTATTAAGTGCAGCAGTGATTTTGGTGTGTTAATTAGCGCATAAAGTTATAAACATATACTCGTACATTAAAGTTGCAACTAAAGAGAAAAGCCAATACTAATAAACCGGTAAGTACGCCAAAATGAGTCTTTTGCGATCGCCACAGAGCGAGGTTAACAATAGTCAAATATTACAAGAACCAGGAACAGGCATATCAAATCAAAGAGCCCACTCTACCTCCAGTGCACTCTCTCCGCAAGATAAAATGAATTGCAGCGGCTGTGCAGAACTGTCACATAATATGGCGGCCGCTCACGAACCACAAAAATTTCAGTCGTCTGTGCTTAACGTTCTGAGTGAGCCAATCAACATCAAAGAGAACATAAAACACAACGCGCAAAAATGCATACAACTCTTGCCTCATCGAGTGCAGTCACTACAACAACTTTTTTATACAGCCAAGCAATATGCACGAGCACACTCACTGCAGCTCCAGCTCTGATAAAATATTCAACGGCAAATTTATCAGAAAATGCCTTTCTCTCTTTAGAAAATGAAACAGACCATGGTGTACGAATAGTTGATAAATAAATTAAACCGCCAACAACAGGTGGTGGAAAAAGAAATGTGACAAGAAATGTTGCAATTATACAGACTAGTATAGACAGGTATATACAGGTAAAGCGAAAGTTGAGTCCACAAAAAAACGAATATACGAGCGAATATATCTGCCTCTCCGAAACAAATAAGTAGTAGCACTTTGGGTCAGACCAGATTTGCACTATTAGAGAATGAAACCGTTGACTCAACTCCTGCAAACAATTACACTGCCAAAACTCCGAAGCCACCACCATTCTACTTGCGAGAGAGATGCTCAAATGATTTAGTTGCAACTGTAGCTAGTCTTTTAGGAAATAACAATTTCCACGTAATGTCCATAACAAATGGGAATATAAAGGAAACGAAACTACAAACATACAATGAAAGCAATTACCGCAAAATAGCATCTTATCTTGAAAAAAATGGTAAAAACTACTATACATATCAACTGAAGAGCAGTAAAGGCCTAGTAGTTCTTATTAAAGGTATTGTGAATAGTGTAAGTACAGAGTGGCTGATGAAAGCCGCTACCAAAAAAAAATGTAATAACTTTTTTTCTATTTAATGAATCTGGTTTTTTTTATTTTATTTTGCAGATTGATTGTTAGATTTATCAAAAATGGATAACTGGGACACTGAAACAAGAATTTGGATTGTCCGCCGCTATCACGCACTGGAGTCCGTAGTTGCGGTTCAAAAGGAGTATAGGCGCACGTTTGGCGGCAATCTACCGAGCAGATGGACCATAATGAGACTTGTAAACAATTTTGCCGAGCATGGGACAGTCAACAGAAGACCTTACCATCGAAACCCTTCAGTTCGGACGGAGTAAACAATCGCTGCAGTAGCTGCTACCATACAAAATAATCCAAGAGTTTCGACAAGAAGCTTATCTGCTCAAATGGGTATAAGCAGACGGTCATTGCAGTCAACTATGCATAAAGATTTGGACTTATTCCCATATAAAATTCAAATGGCCAACAAATTGAACGCAGCAGACTTCCCGATTCGCTTGGAATTTTGCAAGAAGATGCTTCAAATGGTGGAAGAGGACGGAAACATGATCAACTGTCTTTTTATGTCTGACAAGGCCCATTTCGATTTAAACGGCAACATAAATAAACAGAATTGTCTAATATGGAGTGCTTCCAACCCACAGATACTCCAAGAGACGGAATTACATCCACTTCGTGTTACAGTGTGGTGTGCAGTTTCATCACGCTGCATTGTCGGGCCCTACTTCTTCGAAGAAGACGGTCACACCGTTACGGTTACTGGAGACCGTTACTGGGCCTTGTTGAGAGACTTTTTCTATCCAGAATTACGCCGAATGAGAATTGCTTTCAACTCAGTGTGGTTTCAGCAAGATGGTGCAACTCCTCACATAGCCCGGCCTGTTATGACAGAATTGCGACGAAAATTTCCCAATAAGCTGATATCCAGAAACTCCACATTCCGTTGGCCCCCCAGGTCGCCGGACCTTACTGCACCTGACATTTTCTTGTGGGGTTATTGCAAACAGGAAGTCTACAAAGCAAAACCAACAAATTTGAACGAACTAAAGCAATCCAATCGAGAAACAATTGCGGCAATTCCTGTCTCAACTCTCCAAGCAGTAATGAATAACTTTTTGGCAAGATGCCGCACATGCATCAACGAGCAGGGGGGCATTTAAATTCCATTATTTTTAAAACTAATTAAGCTATATTTAATAAAATTGAATGAGCTTTAACATTAATAAAAGAAAAATGAATTCCATACACTGAAAAAAAAGTTATTTGAGTTTCTTAATGTAGCAATACTCATCAGCCACCCTGTACTAATGAAATCAAAGATTCTCTCGAAATCGCGTTATTTAAAGTAAAAAACGGTATTCAACATTAAAAACAGAGACAAAGTACCACAAGCACTATTTCAAGTAGAACTTGAACCCAATGGAAGAAAATTAAAAAGTAGCGAAACACACCCAATATACCATCTGCGTTACTTATTACATAGACGAATAACCGTTGAAGAACCACACAAAAGAAAAGGCTGTCCAGTGGTTCAATTGCCAAAAATACGGGCACACAAAATCGTACTGTACCTTACACACTGTTTGTGTTGCCTGTGGGGACCTTCACCATTCCTTCAAGTGATTGTCTGACAAATCAAACATAAATGCAAAAAAATGCAGCAATTGTGGGGAAAACCACACGGCAAACTATAGAGGCTACCCAGTGTATTTAGCACTAAAAAAAAATTAGATCAGCTTTTCATAACACAGAGATTGCCAAATCGATCAAACACCATAAGCAACTGACCAGTGACAACGCTTCTACATCAAGGTCATATGCCAACTTAGTAAAGTCTGGATCTGAAGAAATTCCTAGCTTTGCAAATCCTTTGCAAAATGTAGAATCCATGATATCAAAATTAACAAATTGTATGACAGAATTTATGACATCAATGCAAAGCATGTTGCACGAGTTGTTGAAAACGCAAAACCAACTTATGCAATTGTTGATATCTAAAAAATAAACTATATTAAGATATGTCATTGGAATGCAATCGGCATTAGCCAACATACACTTGAAATTCAACACTTCCTGCATACTTGGCAAATTGACATTATGCTTTCATCAGAAACGCACTTGACAAACAAAAATTATTTTGTAATATCAGGATATAAATTTTACAAGACAAACCATCCTGACAATAAAGCACATGGCGGTACGGGTATATTAATAAGAGATAAATTTAAGCATCATGCACTAGAAGAGTCTGCAGGCAACATCAATATATCTTCAATGCTGGGAGGAAAAAATTGAACTAAGCGCAGTCTATTGTCCTCCAATATACTCAGTGATTCAATTACAATTCACACAATTCTTCACATCATTGGGGACCAAATTTTTGGCAGCAGGTGATTACAATACGAAACATACCTTTTGGGGTTCCAGGTTAATAAATCCCAAAGGCAAACAACTGTTCTCTGCACTACTAAATCGGTGTTCTAAAATAGACTTCGTGTTTTCAGGGTAACCGACATACTGGCCCTCTGACCCCCAAAAAGTGCCCGACCTCATCGATTTTGGAATAACCAGTGGTATTGATCGTGACTTGTTATCTGCAGAATCGTGTTTAGAGCTCGCTTCTGATCATTCATCAGTTATTATATGTCTACATAAACAAGCTCAACTGGGTAAGAAAACAGGTCACTTAACCAATGAAAGAACAAACTGGCTCAGGTACCGTCAATATGTAAGTAGTCGTATAAACGTAAATTGGTTCTCGACTAAAGAGTGCAAGCGATATTGACTCGGCACTTTTGGCCATCAACTCAGTTCTTACATACGAGGTGTGATAAAAAAATAACCGTTATTGTGTGATAAAAAAATAAAGTATTTATTTATTCATCAACAACTATCTTGTGCCCTTCAAAGTAATTCCCCTCAGATATAATACACTTATGCCAGCGTTTTTTCCAATCCTCGAAACACTTTTCAAACGCTTTTTTTGGTATCGCCAACAGCTCCTGTTTCGATTTTTCTTTTATCTCCTCAATCGTAGCAAAACGCTTTCCTTTCATCGGTGTCTTCAGTTTTGGAAAGAGGAAAAAGTCAGCGGGGGCCAAGTCCGGTGAATACGGTGGTTGAGGCATGATAACGGTTTTGTTTTTGGCCAAAAAATTACGCACAAGCATCGATGTGTGAGCTGGTGCGTTATCATGGTGCAAAATCCATTATTGGTTTTTCCACAATTCTGGGCGTTTCTGACGAATTGCTTCTCGAAAACGGCGCATAACTTCAAGGTAGTATTCCTTGTTGACCGTACGACCTTGTGGCAAGAATTCATGATGCACCGCGCCATTGCAATCAAAGAAAACTGTCAGCAAAACCTTTACGTTCGACCGAACTTGACGTGCTTTTTTAGGTCTTGGCTCATCTGGACGTTTCCATTGGGATGATTGGGCTTTGGTTTCAATGTCATAACCCACGATTCGTCACCAGTTATGATCTTTTTGAGGAAATCTGGATCGTCGTTGACGATGTTCAACAGCTCCTGAGTGATGTCCATGCGACGTTGTTTTTGCTCAAAATTTAGCAATTTTGGAACAATCGTCGCTGCCGCACGTTTCATGCCTAAAACATCCGTAAAAATTGCTGGGCATGAGCCGAACGATATGCCAACATCATCAGCAACCTCTCTGATAGTGATACGATGATTATCCAAAATCATTTTCTTCACTGCGTCAATGTTTTCATCGGTTGTTGACGTGCTCGGGCGACCAGGAGGAGCATCGTCATTGACATCTTCTCGGCCTTCCTTAAACCGGTTATACCACAATTGAACTTGTGTTCTGCTCATAGTAGACTCGCCAAAGGCCACAGTCAACATTTCAAATGTCCTCTCCACCAAATACTAACTACTCTTCATGGAAAGCCTATAAAAATATAAAAGACTCCTAAAGACTGTCATCCACCACTCAGGAAAAATAATGGAACTTGTGCAAGAAGTGACGAAGAGAAAGCCTCAGCGTTTGCAAATCATCTGAAATCCATATTTCAACCTAACCAATCAACCAACAGTTTTGAAATTCCATTTTTGGTCCCTAAAATACCACTTATTCCGATAAAGGTTAAAATGAGGGAAGGGCAACTTGCAATTAAAACTCAGCTTAACCAAAAAAGCTTAAAAAGCACCAGGGTTTGAATTAATTACCGCCAAAATGGTTATGGAATTGACTGAAATAGCCATCAATATAGTGACGCAGTTATTTAATGCAATATTTATGATTGGGTATTTTCCACAACCTGGAAAATATCACAAATTACAATGATACCAAAACCCGGAAAAGACGCAACTCAACCGTCATCTTATCGGCCCACAAGCTTGCTCCCAGTAATTTCCAAATTATTTGAGAAACTGCTTCTTCTAAAGCTGCAGCCGCACATATACAAATTCAACATTATTCCCCACCATCAATTTGGATTTCTTAAGAATCACAGAACCATAGAGCTAATTAACCGCATTACAAGTGCAATTCGAAATACTTTTGAAGACAAAAAATACTGCTCTGCTATATTTTTAGATATTGCACAGGCGTTTGACAGAGTTTGGCATGCAGGATTATTATATAAAATTCAAAAACGGTTACCATTTAATGTGCACATGCTACTCGAATCGTATTTGGATAACCGAAAGTTCAGAGTAAAATATGGAGAATACACCCCAGAGGACTTTGATATTAATGCTGGGGTTCCACAGGGTAGTGTTCTAGGTCCTTTACTATATGCATTATTCACTGCAGACCTCCCTACTGATGATCATCTAGTCACTTCAACATTCGCAGACGACACTGCTATTCTTAGTATACAATCCAATAGTGGCTTCGAATCGCCTTGAGGAGCATTTGAAGAAAATGGAAGTGTGGCTGGCAAATTGGCGCATTAAGGTAAATGAGACCAAGAGCATTCATGTTACGTTTACACTTCGTTTAGACCATACATTTTTATTGTACAAGGCAGTGCTCATACCAATTTGGGCATGCGGGGCTGAGCTTTGGGGGAATGCTAGTTGATCGAACGTTGAGCTGATACAACGAGTGCAATCGAAAATCTTCCGTGCAATCACGGGTGCGCCTTGGTTCGGTAGAAATGCTGACATCCATAAGGACCTCAACATTCCTCTTGTTAAAAGTGAGCTCACAGAGATTATGCTCAAACACAAAAAAAAACTACGAGAGCGCTTAAATCCATTGGTAAAAAATCTAGTTAGAATTAAAACAGCAACACGCCTCAAAAGATTGGACATACCTATATATTAAATGTACTAAATATTAAATAATTACTATATAAGACACTAAAATGAAATGAATTGGAATTGAATTAAAACTAAAAGGCATAAATGTAGTGAAATTTAATTCTAAGCCCAAACACTGGTTCGGGATAAATATAGTTAATTTAGCTCTTAAGTTTGAAGTCAAATAAAGCTGAGCTTAATGCTCCAACCTTTTTTTAAAAAACAAATTAAATTTTTAATTTAAAAACTGGCGCCCGACCAGCGACCTTTCGCGATTCTTTGAGTTAAACCGGTTAAAATTCGAAATAGTTAGCCGGGTCCGCGAGTGCCGGAAAAATAATAATATCCTGAAGGAAAAGAAACTCCCCAGCGCTCAACTCAACACCGGAGGACTCCTGCAACAAAAGAAGCAGCCGGCGTAGCGACTGGCCAAGGAAAATAAGCCTCTGTAAGATCCGTTCGCCACGTAGTTATTGAAAGACAAGGTGCTAACACTGGAACCCGAGTAAGCCAGCCCAGCTACGCTGGAGTCGCGTAGTTTGCTGATCACCACTTATAGAAACAAAGCCCTTGCCACCTTTATAAGAGGTCTTAATGGAGACTTGCAATTAGAACGACTCCAACGTCAGCATTGGACATTATGCTCAATCTGCTGCCTGTTATTCTTTTTGGCGAAAAAATGGCTGCAAACTCAGCTATCAGGCTAAAAACTACGCATCAATGGGATGCCAGGAATGTAGGTAATACGTCCATTTTAAGACATTTTGAGGGTATTCCTGACTCTTTCAACTACATCACACCAATATACACCTTCAATGGTATGTACAAGATCTCCATTCCCTCCAGGGACGAATGGAAGGATGTCATTCCCCCTCATGTAGAAGGGGTTCACATATACACAGATGGATCCAAACTACAGAGTAGGGTGGGAGGAGGTGTATTCTCAGAAGATTTGGACATTAACATGTCCTTTAGGATGCCCGACCACTGCAGTGTTTTTCAGGCAGAGGTCGCCGCTATAGAGGCAGAACTGTCTTGGCTAAGGAAGACGAAGATATCTGGACTTGATATTTGCATTCTGTCCGACAGCCAAGCTGCTTTGCGCTCCCTGGATTCGGTTATTATCACCTCAAAAGCCGTCAAGAGCTGCCGCAAATCTTCAGGCGAGATAGCTAAGCAGACCCGTCTGCATCTGTGCAGCGTTCCCGGTCACAGAGATATTCCAGGGAACTGCAAGGCGGATGAACTTGCCCGTGAGGGTACTACCATACCGATTGAACCAGATAGGACGCAATTCGGTATTCCTATTGCCACATGTAAGCTCTTAGTAAATACAATATCCTTAGGAACAGCGGGCAGGCGCTGGTCTGGACTTTCAGGTTGTAAAATAGCTAGACAAACCTGGCCAGAGATAAATGTCAAGCGTTCTAAGGACCTACTGGCTCTAAATAGACAAAGCATAGGTCCCGTGATTAGCGTCCGAACGGGACTCTGGACTCTAGGCACACACATTTGAGGGCTGGGGATCGCCTCTAATGACTTCTACAGCTGTTGCATGGACGAGAAGGATTAAGAGTCCATTGCTCACCTGTTGTGCACGTGTCCAGCTTTGTCCAGAAGAAGGCGCACTTTCCTAGGCGACTACTTTTTGGACTTCTTGGGAGATATCTGAAAAAAAAGATTAGCTCCATCAACTGCTTCATTAAAAGCTCCAAATGGTTGGACCTTTGAAAGGGATGGCAAAAACAATATACAGAAAGGCCTTTCATTGCTCTCTTGAGTGAGAATCAACATATTGAAGTTGATGGCAACCACATTGGAATCCTGATCGGCAATTTCACAAAGCAGTCATGAATATGTATCCATCGGCAGCCACACACATGGCTATTGTTGCTTGCACATTCGTGTGAATAATTTAGTGTTTGTTTTTTTTTTATATTTAACGAGAAGGAAAACATCTAAAGTCAGAACCCCGTCAGTGCGGGACTCTAACTCCGCCAAAACCTCCTCTCGTCAATACGGCGATTCCCCCCGGAGACACTGATTAGGTTTTACGTCGGGAGGCCGTAAGAGGATTTACTGCTCACACGTCAGTATTAGGTCTGTCATTATGTCAGTCCTGTGTGTCTCAGTATCGGAGAGACGCTGGCGGCTGTGTTCAGCGTTACGCGCTCGTTCTGCGATTCGCAGCGCCTTCATGATGGTGGCCGCTGCCGAGCAAACTGCTTCCCATTATGACGAGCGTATCGCACATGTGCTCACAGTGATTGTCCATAGTTGGTGGTTCATCGAGGACAGCACTCAGTTTATCCCGGGTGCCTTTGAAGTGTGGGCAGTCGAAAAACACGTGCTGTGCGTTCTCGTGCACCCCAGGGCAGTACGGACAGTATGGGTCTTCCTCATACTTTCTCTCATGGAGGAACTGCTTAAAGCAGCCGTGACCAGTTAGCAACTGTGTGACGTAGTAGTTCAGTTCCCCGTGCGTCCTTGTTACCCATGGTGTGATGTGAGGGATCAGCATGAAGGTCCATCGACCCTTTTCGGATTGCTCCCACCTCTGTTGCTATTCCGCAATGGTGTTTTTTCTTTCCGCGGCTTTGTCGATATTTGTGGGTCTCACCCTCTGCTTGTATAGCCGGTGTACCTCCTTCGCCAGCAAGTCAATGGGTGGTTTGCTGCTTATTATCCCTATTGCTTCGACCGATACAATGCGAAATGCGCTAGCCACGCGTAGTGCGCTCAGCCTATGTACTGACTGGACGCATTTAATGAGGGCTTTCACCTTGGTGGCTTCCATCCAGATTGGCGCGGCATACAAAATGATGGAGCTTGTAACCGTCGATAGCAATCTCCGTTGACTTGAGCGTGGGCCTCCAATATTCGGCATCATGCGTGTAAGTGCTCCGTTAAATCTCGTGGCCTTTTCGCAGACTGTTTTCAGATGCTCTTTGAAGGTGAGCTTGGAGTTAATAATTACTCCCAGGTACCGAAGTTGTTGTTGGGATGCGATCTGATGGCTTCCCACTGTGATGGTGAACCTCTCGGTTATTTTCCTCGTACTCAGTAGTACCGCCGCTGTTTTATGTGCGGCCAGTTCCAGCTTTGCACTAGTGAGCCAATCCATAACACACCCAATTGCGTCATTGCTTCTGTTCTGCAGTGTGTGGATGTGTTTTGCAACCACCACCATTGCGATGTCGTCTGCGTACCCGATGAGCGTTACATCCATTGGTAGGTCCAAGCGGAGTATGCCATCATACATGATGTTCCACAGGATAGGGCCGAGTACAGATCCTTGTGGGACGCCACCCGTGACTGCAGAGCGACGAATGCCCTCATCAGTGTCGTATAACAGCACTCTGTTCTGGAAGTAGCTGGATATCAACCTTTGTAAGTACACCGGAACGCAGAAACTCTGAAGTGCTTCCATAATTAAAGGCCAGCTCGCTGAGTTGAACGCATTTTTTACGTCCAGCGTCACCACCGCACAATACTTCTTTGTACCTCCTCGCCATCGCTTGCCACTTGTTGCATCACGGGCTATGTCCGTTACGGCCTGAATGGCATCTACCGTCGAACGTCCCCTTCGGAAACCATATTGACGGTCTGAAAGTCCACCATGTTTTTCTACCGCCTCCTGGAGTCGTTCGCAGATAATCCGCTCCGCCTGTGGCCTCGCCGCTATTGCCGCTTTTAGTGCCACATTTAGGATGCCATCCAGACCGGGAGCTTTGCTGTCAGCGATTCTCCTCAGGAGCATGATTACATCGCTACTGGTAACAGCTGGGATGTCGGTAATTGGACCCTTGCTATGATTGGGCATTCTATCCGTCTAAAAAACTGCGTTTAAAAAAGAACTAGAATCACAAATAGATCAATCACAAAAATTTGATTATAAAACAAAATTAAACCAAATCCTATTAGAAATAGAAAAAATAATCAAAATGTCAACTTTCGATATCTTAAAGTGTCTAAAATTGGTACCTGAATTCTCAGGAAAGCATGACGATGCAAATAAATTTATAAACACCATAAAAATAATAGGAGACACTATACCAACTGATCCATCAGCAGTATTTTTCAATTTCGTGCTGAACACAAAAATTCCAAACCAAATACGTAATAAAGTTGAATTATTATTATCGACTAAAACTCTAGCGGATTTAATACTAACACTAGAGAATATTTTCAAGACAAAAAAATCACCTAACACTATACTAGAAGAAATCACACGTGCACGGCAAGGCAACCAGACAGTCACCAAATATGCTGAAAAACTTGAGTCTCTAATAACAGAGCTCAATACGCTACAAATACAGAATATTGGTGAAGAAAGTAAGCCAACAATATTACTAACAAACGACCTTATAGCATTCAATGCTTTCAAAAACGGAATTAATAACCAGACTACGGTACAGACAATAACCGCAAGCAGGGTAAAAACGTTCCAAGAAGCTATACAAATCGCAGAAGAAGCTGACGGAAATAATGAAAGCAGAGTATTTGCTTTCAACACACGTCAACAATGGAACAATCGCGCACACAATCGCGCACCACATAGATTCCAACAGCAACGAGGACGAGGCCATTCTAATAACAACAGACGACCAAACAACTATCGTCAAAACCCTCAACAATTTAACAACCAGACACCCCGATATCAAAACCCCCGTAGGACGAATCAACAGCAAAACTGGTACCAACAAAATACTAACTACAACCAAAACGGCAACAGCAACCGTGCAAGATATGGCAATAGGCCAAACAATAGAAGAGTATACACCGTACAAGGTGAAGACATAGAATATAGCTTAAATTATGAGGGAAACTCAAATTGCCCCCACAACGAACAATAAAGACAAAAGGTTGCTCGGGGAAAACAAAATTAAAAACTTATAAATTATCAATTAACAATAGTATAAGTAATTATATTAAATTAAATTATAAAAATTACCACTTTACATTTCTGGTCGATACTGGTGCTGACATTTCGCTAGTAAAAATAACTAGCACACAAAATAAATTTATCTCAAAAGACAATTCATGCACAATAATTGGCATAAATGAAGCAAATACCTCCACAATAGGCACTTGCAATTTACGTTTCCAACTACCTAATAAACACCTAGTACATGAATTCCATGCAGTAGACGAAAATTTCCCAATTATAGCTGATGGAATATTAGGCAGAGATTTCTTACAAGCATTTGAAACAAAAATTATTTGTTAACAATTCTGAGTACGTATTGGATATGCAAACAAAAATACATAAAATATCAATACCACCCCGAAGCGAACTAATACACCCTATAAATATTAAATTAACATAAGACAGTCTAGTATACAACAAAAATTTAAACGAAAACAGGCAGCTAACAAAACAGTTGCTGACATATGTACAAATTTTCAAGATATCTTTCACTTAGATACTGCCAAACTCATATGCAATAACTTCTATAAACAGAAACTACACCTTTCAGACAAATCACCCGTATACATAAAAAATTACAGACTTCCACAAACACAGCAATCCGAAATAAGCGAACAAGTACACGCACTCATCAAAGATGACATAATAGAACCATCTGTAAGCCCTTACAATTCCCCATTACTTGTAGTACCGAAAAAGAGTACAAACGACACAAAAAAATGGAGACTTGTAGTAGACTACAGACAAATGAACAAAAAACTCACAAACGACAAATTTCCACTAAGAAGACTCGATGATGTACTCGACGTCATGGGAAGAGCAAAATATTTTTCAACTCTCGACATGACTAGCTCATTCCACCAAATAGAATTGGAAAAACCTTCAAGACCGTTAACCGCATTCTCAACAAACAATGGACACTTCCAATTCAAAAGACTCCCTTTTGGATTAAAAGTATCATCAAACAACTTCCAACGCATGGTTACCATAGCACTTTCAGGGTTAAATAGTGATGCATTTCTATACGTGGATGACATCATAGTATTTGGATTCTCTTTATAACACCACAACACAAATCTCACTACAGTCTTTGAATGACTTAGACAGTAAAATGTAATTTTTTACAGCCATAAGTCATTTATTTAGGACACTTAATTACAGCAAACGGTGTAACAACCGATCCGCAAAAATGCAAATCTGTCGAGAAATATCCAGCACCAACCAACGCAGACGAAGTAAGAAGATTCGTTGCATTCTGCAACTACTACCGACGCTTTGTCAAAAATTTCGCCGAAATAGCAAAGCCCTTGAATTCACTCTTAAAGAAAGGAAATACTTTTGTTTGGGGTTCAGAATGCCAAGAAGCTTTTCAAAAATTAAAACTTGCAATAACACAACCACCTGTACTCCACGACCCAGATTTTAATAAAGAATTCGTACTCACAACTGATGCATCAAACTATGCATTAGGAGCAGTACTTTCCCAAGGTATCATTGGAAACGATTTGCCAATTTCATACGCAAGCCGCACTGTAAACAAGCACGAGGAGAAAAAGCCAGTTATTGAAAAAGAATTATTAGCCATACATTGGGCAATAAGCCACTTTAGACCTTACCTATATGGCAATACATTCACAGTTGTAACAGACCACAGACCATTAGTAGCACTATTTCCACATAAGGACCCATCATCAAAATTAACTAGAATTAGGTTAGACCTAATGGATTATAATTTTAAGATAGAATAAAAAAAAGGCAGCATAAATACAAATGCCGATGCTCTAAGTAGAATTAGATTAGACTCTAATATACTTAAGAATATGATACCTTCAGTTTTAATAACAACTAGAAGTAAAAATCAAAATAGGATAGAAAATGAACACAACGATACACAAGCAAATTCTATAATGGAGACTAGCCAACTCTTTATTTGGAATTGCATTTCAGTATCAGAAGTTCGAAAATTAAGAAAGTTAAAATTTATACAAGAAATTAAAAACGCGTCAAAGAAAAAGATAAGCTTATCAGATAAAAATAACAATAAAAGTTTGCCTAATATAAAAATCACCGACAAAGAAATAGTAATGCAAATTAGCGATAATCCAAACTCGGACTTAGGTACAGTCTTGGAGAAACTAATCACTGTTTTACAGAAGAAAAATATAGAAAATGTAGCGCTACAATCAAATGATTATATATTTAAATGTCATGACAAAGAAAATTTTATGAGAACATATAATGAAATTCATATGAAAATAATAAAATCAGGACGGCAAACTCCTGTTAAAATTCTCATTTATGACCCACCAATGACAGTGACAGATCACACTGATCAATTACGATTAATCAATGAGTATCATAATTCAAAGGTAGGAGGTCATGTCGGCGTTAAACGAACAATTTGTAAACTAAAACAAAAATACGTATGGCGCGGTATGAACAAAATGGTCAAACATTTTATTCAAAACTGCGAAAAATGCTGTAAAAATTAGACAACTCGCCACAATAAAGAAGCTCTAGAGATAACATTTACACCAACAAGCTCATTTGAAATTATTCAAATCGACACTGTCGGTCCACTTAAAATTTCAAATGGATACAAATACATACTAACAATACAATGTGAACTAACAAAATACATAGAAACTTTCCCGATGCAAACGAAAGAAGCAATAGAAGTTGCAAAAACGTTAGTAGAGAAATTCATTTTACGCCACGGAACTTTTAAAACACTAAAAAGCGAACAAAGGCACCGAATTTAAAAATGAATTACTCACTTCCATATGCAAATTACTTGATATAAAACACATAACTTCCACTCCCTACCACCATGAAACAATAGGTTCAATTGAACACAACTGCAGAGTCCTGAATGAATATTTATTATCATTCTCAGATTCTGTTTGCTGCACAAGATGCAGCCAACAGGATGCTCAGGAAAGCAAAATGCACACGTAAACAAATTTATGATAAAACATGCAATAGTAGTAATTTTAAAATAGGTGATCTAGTCTTTTTAAAAACCAGCGACCAAAGAAAACATGTAAGCCCATATGAGGGACCATACAAAATAATTGAAAGAAACAATGTAAATTCTACAATACAAATAAAAAACAAAACAAGAATAGTACATAACAATAATTTAAAAAACTTTATTTAAGCACATATTTAATTAAATAAACTATATATAAATAAATTTAATTAAAAAACATTACTTTACATAAATAAATATATTCTTATCTAAATAATAAATAATTTAAAATATCTAAACCTCAATGCAACAAACGCGTAGTACAATCTTAAAAATAATTTTATTCTTTGAAACAAAATCATTTTTCTCTAAAGGGTGAGGGTGTAATGCATTTATAAACACTTAATGCAAATGCACCTTAATGCATTCAAAAGCACTCCTTGTGATGCACCTTAAGGCACCCAAAGATACAGACAGCCTTCACGAGTGATATCATGTGCGCAACAATTAAACGGCACACACTATCCCTTGTCTATCAGTCTCCCACGATTTGTTTATCGTTATGCGATAACAAGAAACGAGTATCGGACTGTCCAGACAGAGCTGGACACTCGATACTCGTGCCACAACCGTCGCTCAATGCTTTCTCACGCCTTTGAGTTCGACGATATGACGTACAGTCATAAGAGCGGGCAGAACGACAGACAGACGATCTTGTTGCACATGTCTGCCAAACTGCAGACCATATACTCCATCTAATGCAGTATATGGTCGCAAGTAAATAGAGCGCACCAATTGGGTACGTGCTCTACACTCGTGAAAGAGTATGCACTACAGGCATGCGCGTTGCACTTGGGGTAAGCAAATAGTATAACACTTTAGACTCAAATATTGTATAATAGATTAGAATAAGTTTATGATAGCAACCGAGGTTACTTGAATAATAAAAACGCAGAGCATGAACACTTCTTGTCTTGCCTACAAACTGCACACAAGACTTTTCTATTCCTCGGCAGTTCATTAGAACTTGCCTTTTTAATAGTAGTAATACATGAACATTTGGGCAGTCCTTTGACTTGCCACCTTCATAGGCAGCGACCAGCATGCCAATATAAAACTGGTCCGGACTTATTCATAAACGTAACAGACTGAACAGAGTCACAACACTATAATAATACAAGCATATTATAATTGGACCCTTGCTATGCTATGCGCATTGGGCATTCTATCCGTCTGCTGTGGGAAGAGTGTAGCTACAATAGTTCTCATCAGGGCGGCGTCAGTTGGTTGCGGTGACCTGTCCCCTTTTAGCTTACTCTTGACCACCTTGTATGCTTTTCCCCATGGATCCACATCAGCATTCGCACACAGCGACTTAAAGCACTCATTCTTACTGCTGCGGATGGCCACTTTCAATGCTTTTCGGCATTTTTTGTATTCTGCTCGTAGTGTATCCAATGACGGGCGTTTTCGAGTCCTCTGAGCCTTTCGGCGGGCTTGAATACACTCCTGCCTGGGGCTACGATCTCCTCATTCCACCAATACACTGGTTTTCTAGCGTGCCGATTTAACATCCTTGGCATCGCCGCGTCGCAGGCTTTGCTGAGTCCGTTGGTGATGCTATCCGTTATGGCCGTGGCAGTACCAATGCTGATTTGTTCTTCTTTCCAAACTAGATCAAAGACCTCCGCATCAAAAGCCCGCACTTTCCAGCCTTTTGTCTGCGCATTGCGCATCTGTTTTGTACGCTTTTGTGCCGCGTTATCCAACCCAATAACTGTAGCCACATGGTCGCTCTGTGTATATATATTACTGATAGACCATCGCGCGATGCGCTCAGCAGTGCTGTTCGCAAAGGTCAAGTCTATTACCGACGTACCCCTGCCTGAGTCAAAAGTGTACTGACCGACCTGATTGAGAATGACGAGGTCCAAGGGCGCCAGGCACTCCAGCAGAATTCTGCCACGCTGACTAGTGCGCGTGCTCCCCCAAGTTGGGGACCAAGCGTTGAAATCTCCCGCAATGACCACCGGCGATTTCCCTCGTGCCTCCTCCACCATTGATGTGAGCATACGCTCGAAGTCGGCTATACTAATGCTTGGCGGGGCATAGCAGGAAAATAAGTATAGACCATCGAATTTGACTTAGGTGTAGCTGTTTTCTGTGGCAGCCATTCTTTGTTTAAAGCACCTACCGTGCAGGACCCAGATGGCTGCTTTACCACTGGCATCCGTCACCCATCTATAGTGCCCATCTATAGTTTTATACTGTTCGCACAGTAGGGCTATATCAAAATTTTCCTCGTTCACCGTTTGGTGCAGTAGGTCTTGGGCTGCCGCGCAGTAGTTTAGATTTAACTGCACTATTTTCATACGCCGCTGTTTATTTTCGCCAGCTGGTGTACTGGGCATTTATAACTGCCTGCCGCATGATCCCCTTACATAGTGCACATTTTTGCTTGTTGGTGCACGTCACTGCTTTGTGGCCGCTTCCGCCGCACTTCCTACACAGATCGGTTCTATCTACCTCTTCCTTGCATTGTTGAGCCACGTGTCCGTAGCCCCAACATTTGTAGCAGTGCTTGAGTGTCACCGATTCTCGGACCCTGCAGGAAACCCACCCAATGCGCACCCGCTGGGCCTTCAGGACCTTTTTTGCGTCGTCCACTGGCAGGCTGATATAGGCAGTTTGAGTGCTGTTATATCCGTTTCGCATACTTCGTACGGCGCAATCGTCTGGTCGCCTGATGCCGCATTGCTCGTTGAATGCATCGCAAATCTCCGTTGGGGTGGTAATCTCATCGAGGTCTCTGCACTGGATGGTAAGCATGTGCGGCCTCCTTCAGCACCTCTGCGATCGCAGCTTGGTTCTTCTTGGTCGTTGTCTTGCGTTCTTCAGTCCGTTTCAATTCGAAGATCAGTTCGCCTTTTGCCGTTCTACGCATGGTTTTGACATCCTCGGCAAGAGCTTTAAGTGCTGTGCTTGCCTTTACCTTCCGCAAGATTTCTGCATACGATGCCTCACTTGTTGCTGATTGGTGCAGCCTACTGATATCCGCGAGAAGGGATCTCATCGCCTTGTTTATATTACGCTGACTATCCATCATGCCGGTCAGCTCTTCGATTTTTTTTTCCCATTATCATGAGAGTATTCGCACTCACAATACCCTTCATTTCAGCATTCTCGGGGTTAACAGTCGGTGTTACAAAAAATTGTGTGTCGATCGATGTTGGAGTCGAAACTACCTCGCTATCGGTGTCACAGTTCTCATCATATTCTAATCCCCTCACTACGAGCGGTGCACTAATGCCCGCAGTCGCTTTGCGCACCCCGGGGGGCGATCGCTGGACGCTCATAGTTTCGGTAAATTTGCTGTATTATCCCTATCCACTTTTCCTTTTCTCTTTCTTTTCCTTTTTTTTTTAATTGTATATTAATTAATTAATCCCTTTGGGGGAAATATAAACCAAAGGGGGGAAAAAGAAACCAAAGGGGGGAAAATAAAACCAAAAGGGGGAAAGAAAAAGTACACTAAAAACAATACTTATCTGATGTCCAGTCATATTGGCAACACTGTTTTTTTTCAATTTTATTGAGAGTCCTCTCTCTCCACTCAGCTGCACGAATATACAACCTCCTACGCTCTCTAAATTTATTTTGGATAAACCACTTGTGAGTTCCCGCTCAGCACAACGGATAAGCTGGTCCAGAGTCAAGACTGCCGCAAATCGCGCACAGAAGCAACCGAATTAAACAATTTTAAGTCGATCGCGTCGAACAATCCAAGTCGCACCATTCACTACACGGGGTGCGCACTTTGGCTACCCTTTCCTGAATAAACAGGCAAAAATTCGAAATTTCATCTATTTTCACCCATCTTGCTGGTTATTTCGAGTTTAATTTTAATTTAAGCTTTAATTTCACTTTTTCACTTCTTGAACTCTTCAATTTGTTGTATCGGGTGTTTCTTCAGTACTTGTTTGTACCTGCTCCAACGCAAAACTCCAATCAGCAATTCCCATCACCAATGCCCGCTCGTGAACGCAGAATAAGCAGTACACCCGATGAACGGATATACAGCGTGTGAAGCCTCATCAGCATTTCCGTACACGTGCGGGCTAAAGTATTAATTTGCCCTACGTACGCACAAACGCTGGTGCCTTGCACATAATTGCAGACACCACAAATATATTTTTTTTGTTAGCGTAATCAAAATTATAATATAAATTCAATCAATTTATAAATAAAAATTGAGATATACTTTTGAAGTCAAACAGTCAACAGTGTTTTCTTTGTCGCCAATTATCAACCACAAGGTTAATTCAAGAATAATACTTGATTAGCCACAACACTCTTTCGGTACTGTACCCAAAGAGATATCAGACTTCAGTATTGCACTTGAAGTCATCATCACGATCCTTCGGTATTGCACCCAAGGAATCGGCAACCGATTAGTAAACCAACTAATCGGTATAGAAACATTTTGGAGGCCCCGGCGAGATAAGAACTCACGATCTCCTGTTTACCACAAGGCGAGATTCTGAAGGATGGCGCATCACCAAGAAACAATTGAGCAGTTGGATAAGTTGACCAGGGCACAGTATGAAGTGGGCTCGGCAATAGAGCAACTGGTGAGCAACTTTAAAAAGGACACACAAGACCGTAAAACCATCGAATATGCCAGTAAACGCATGAAGACTCTGAAGGAGGCATGGTCTACGTTCGAACATCAATATCATCTCGTACTCGAGCTAGACGAAGTTAATCATGAGTACTTCAAACAGGATTATAGAGGCAACGTAGCAAACCTCTACGACTGGCTGTTCACCAAATTACAGCACATCATCAATGAGGAAGGAGAGAAGCGTGAAACGCCAGTGCAACTTGAAGTTCCCTTGCACGTCCATCAAGGAGGCTCTAACCGCAAGGACAGCACACCGCGGACCAGCCATCAGGAAGGCGATGGACTCTTAGCCCTAGTACGGCAGCAAAAGGCGTTGGTGCGTGCAATTTCTCGAGTCATTGGGGATGTGCACTCGGAGACTGATCAGTCCCATCCACCAGTGTACTATGATATCAAAACAAAACTATTGATACGTTACCACGATAATCTGGTGCAAAATAACCAATGGATATGGCAACGAACAAACCTGGCGGAAATTGATGGTTATGATGCGGACAAATTCTACGAGATCGAAGATGCGCTTCAAAACGTACTCATTAAGTTACGACAACATATTCCAGTCAGTACACCGAGCAACTCCTCGCCAATGCACACCATACCACAGGCATTAAATGTGCATTTGCCTAAAGTTACCTTGCCAGTTTTTGACGGTAGCTATTCAACGTGGATACCATTTCGCGATTTGTATGTTAAGATGATACATACTCAGCCAATAAGCAACACACAAAAAATGTTCTACTTGGCTGCCAATGTAACCGGAGAAGCTAAAGCACTCATCGGTCACTTGCCAGCATGCGAGGAAAACTATGACGCAGCCTGGCAAATCTTGTGCGATAGGTTTAACAATAAACGCAAATTGGTTAAAACTATCTATAGCAAGCTGTTTAATATAAAGAATGCTAGCAGTGAAATGGGCTCAACGCTTAAAACTATACACGATGCAGCCAAGGAATGCATTTACGCGTTAAAAAGCCAAGGAGTTCCCGTAGATAGCTTCCACACAATTTTGGAGTATCTTTTATTGCAGAAGTTAGATAAAACGTCAAGATCCGAGTATGAATTGACGCTAGATCAGCCTCAGGAGTTCCAACCCATTGACCGCCTATTGAAATTCTTAGAAAAACGTTTTCAATCATGTGAAGACCGAGAACCACAACACAAAATTATCAACAATAAATCGACAAACGCGAAATATCATTCAACGCTATTCTCAGCAACCAAGGCCGCAACGGGCTGCCTCGTATGCAAAGGCAATCACCAACTGTTTGCATGCGCACAATTCTTGGCGAAAACGCCGCATCAGCGTTTTGATATAATTAAACAACACAAGTTATGTGCGAATTGTATGAAAAATGGTCATACATCGAAAACTTATTCAATGAGAGGATTCACCAAATGCAACAAGAAGCACAACTCATTAGTGCATTTTGATCAACAGCTAGCTAAGGGCCCATCCAATAACTCGGGTCAGTCCAGTCAAGGGTCATCTCAGACACTCACAACATTCGTAAGTGAGCCTATCGTGAAGTTACAGAGCTATTCCAGTGCCATAGAAAAACCACTCACCACTTCATTAGTATCCCCGGTCAATCGTGCGGGCGTGAAACATGTGCTGTTGAGCACTGTCGTCTTAAAAGTCAATGACTTCCGTGGCAATGAATTTCAATGCCGTGCAATTTTGGACGGCGGTTCGCAGACAAACTACATTACGGACAGGTTGGCAAAGAAGCTCGGATTACCAACACAATACAATCCGCAGTACTTTGATGGAATTGGGGAAATTCAACAACGCGCTACTCACCGAGCCAACATTAAACTTGAGTCACGATTGACTAGTTACTCAGCCCGAATTGAAGTTGTCATACTGCCAAAAATTACACATCCACTGCCAACACAGAGTTTCGACGTGACAGCCTGGCCTATTCCTAAAAATATTCAATTGGCTGATCCGGAGTTTAATCAATCAGGTCCAATTGACATTCTTATAGGCAACGAATGTTATCTGGAATTGCTAGTAGTCGGCCAAATCAAATTGGGAACCGGACTCCCCATATTGCAAAACACCGTGTTCGGATGGGTGCTTGGTGGACACATCACAGTTCCATCAACAGCTGAGACTACGTTCTGCGGTATTGGAGTTACGAATGAAGATGAATCATTAACCCAACAGCTCGAGCGTTTCTGGCAGCTAGAAGAATTTGACACCAACAGCCCGCCGCTAACAGCGATAGAAAGAACTTGCGAAGCATTTTTCAACCAAACGGTGTGTCGAGCAGCGAACGGACAGTTCGTTGTGCGCTTGCCTTTCGTTGATAACGCAAGCCCTCTTGGAGACTCGAAAGCTATCGCATTACAACGCTTTTACGCCATCGAACGTAAATTGCAAAGAAACCCCGTCATCAAAATGCAGTATACGGCCTTCATGGAGGAATACCTGCGGCTAGGTCACATGGAAGAAGTTAGCGGAAGCATAAACCAACCCCACTACTTCTTACCTCACCACTGCGTTCTGAAGCCAGACAGCACCACCACAAAGTTGCGTGTCGTTTTCGACGCATCAATGAAGACGTCAACAAATGTATCATTGAACAATGTGCTACTACCAGGTCCAAAACTGCAAGAAGACTTATTTGCGGTTCTTTTGAGATTTCGAGTACGCAGATATGTTTTTACAGCAGATATCGAGAAAATGTACAGACAAATTATCGCGAACGAAGCTGACCGCAAGCATCAACTAATCTTGTGGAGGAACACGCCAAGCGAACCTCTGAAAAGTTACCAATTAAACACAGTGACTTATGGAGTCACATCGGCACCATATTTGGCGATAAAATGTCTACGCATATTAGCCAAGGAACATAGCACACAATATCCGCACGGCTCCAGATGCTTACAACGAGATTTTTATGTGGACGATGTTATGAGTGGAGCCGACACGTTAGCAGAAGCCTTGCGCGTACAGGAGGAATTGAACTCCCTCACCAAGTCAGCAGGTTTTAAGTTGAGGAAATGGTGTGCGAGTAATAAAACACTGTTAACGAACATCAACGCAGAGGATCGAGCAATCCAATTGAATTTTGACAACGATAGTTTTACCATCACAACGCTTGGTTTAACGTGGCAACCTGCGACTGATTACTTCCTAATAAGGACCAAATGGAGCACAACAGCCAAAATAACGAAACGCCAAGTACTGTCGGACATCGCGCACATTTTCGACCCAATAGGTTTTTTGTCACCAGTTGTCTCATGTGCAAAAATATTCATGAAATCGCTGTGGCGTCTAAAATTAAGCTGGGACGAAGCACTCCCTATGGACTTGCATACCTTCTGGAGCCAGTTTAGAGAAAATATCCAGGAACTTGAAAACTTGCAAATTCCACGCTACGTATTTCCAACCACAAAGGACAATGTGCATCAGAGAGAATTACACGCTTTTGCCGATGCATCCGAGCAGGCCTATGGAGCTGTTATTTATGCAAGGTCGATAAAAACAGATGGATCTGTGAGCGTTCAGCTGTTGTGTTCTAGATCAAAGACTACACCACCAAAACAACAAACGCTCCCTCGGCTGGAGCTCTGTGCTGCACGGCTAGCAGCCCAGTTATTGGACAGGGTAAAACGTATTTTACAATGGACAGGCGAATGCTTTCTGTGGTCTGACTCTGAAGTGACGCTAGCCTGGATCTCTGCCAGTTCGTCTTCCTACCACACCTTTGTGGCAAATCGAGTGGCAGCTATACAAGAAGTAACGGTGAAGCAACAATGGCGTCACGTACCTACAGACAAAAACCCGGCAGACATGATCTCACGAGGCATCAACCCGGGTCAATTCAAACAACAAGGCATGTGGTTTTATGGACCACTGTTTCTATACGGACCACCGTCATCGTGGCCAGCGGCATCAGCCAATTCAACCACAGAATTAGAAAACAGACAGGTATGTCTTACTACGTCACAGATTCCGTCGTTTACTTCAATGATTGATCATCGAAATTCATGGACACATCTTCAAAGAGTCACCGCATATGCACTTCGATTCATTAAAAATTGTCGTAATATGCCAGTTTAAACATCCATCGACCTCGACGCAGAAGAAATTAAAGGTGCCACTCAGACTATAATCAAGGACCTGCAGAGACAAGCATTCAATCCTGAATATAAACTTCTCAAGCACAACAAATCAGTTGGAAGGGGGATGGGTGATCTTACACTATTTCTGGATAAAGACGACATTATGCGGGTAGGAGGTCGATTAGCAAATTCAGCCCTACCACATGAAGCAAAATATCAAGCCCTATTGCCATATCGGAGTGATATCACTAAAATATTGATGACACACATCCACATTGATAACAAGCATGTTGGCCCAGCAGGTCTAGTAGCAGCGACACGGGAAGCTTATTGGCCGGTTAATGCGAAAACAATAGCCAGATCAATCGTGAAAAACTGTGTATCTTGCACTAAAGCTATGCCGAAGCCATTGCAGCAACTCATGGGACAGTTACCTGCATCGCGGGTTCAACCAAATAAACCTTTCACTCACGCTGGAGTCGATTTTTGTGGGCCATTTAAATTTCATTACAATCAAAGGGGAAAGACGCCACAAAAGTGTTATGTGGCGATATTTTGTTGCTTTGCAACTAAGGCCGTACACATTGAAGTGGTAAGCAACCTTACGACCAACGCCTTTATCGGAGCCTTGAAGAGGTTTGTGAGCCGAAGAGGGAACTGTCGGCATCTTCATTGTGACAACGCGACTAATTTCGTAGGAGCACGAAATCAATTGAGACAGATTGCGGACATCATCCACAACGTAGATACCAAATCACAGCTGATGAAATTCTGCGCACACAAGGGAATCGAGTTTCATTTCGCACCTGCTAGATCGCCACATTTTGGCGGCTTATGGGAAGCAGCGGTTAAATCGGCAAAGAATCTATTTTACAAAAGTTTGTCCAATGCCCGATTAACATACGAAGAGTTAGAGACAGTTATGGTTGAAATAGAAGCCATTCTTAACTCGCGGCCGCTGACTCCTATGTCAGATGATCCACACGATTACGCAGCATTAACTCCAGGTCATTTCTTAACAGGTGCACCATTGACAAGCGTTGTCGACCAGCCCACTGAGAATCTGAACATAAATTTACTGAAGCAGTGGGACTTAGTCACAAGGTTGAAACAGGAATTTTGGAGTCGGTGGAGTAAGGAGTATCTAAACCAACTCCAGCATCGCTACAAATGGAAGACCATGCGTCATAATTTACAGCCTGGTACAATGGTATTAATGAAGGAGGATAACTTGCCAGTTATTAAATGGCGGCTTGGTCGAGTAACTCAAACATTTCCTGGCGCTGACGGCCTAGTGCGAGTAGCGGAAATTCGAACTTCAACAGGCCTCACCAGAAGAGGCGTCCATTTACTCGCGCCATTACCCATGTCTACCGAAAGTAATCCAGTAGAACAACCTGATAAGCATCCAGCTCCAGTAGAAGAAGCCACAAATCTCAAAGACGGCATAAGTCATACACCAGCTAAGCGAAGACGATCTGTGTCACCCTCGTCAGTATTGTTGCTATGCATATGCTTTCTAATTGCTCTAGTAGCAGGTGATGACCCCCTTACTAAGGTACCTTTCGGAAGTCAAACAGGACTATATTTCGAAAAAATGGATCTGACTTACTTAACAACAACAGATTGGAATATAGTTGTGTATTACAATATGTCCCAATATTGGCTTGAGCGCAACAACATAATGCAAGGAATAACTGCAATGCAGCGAGCGTGTTCACGTATCCAAAGCGGTGCAATTAATTGTGAGAAAACTGTGGACCAGTTCCGTAATAAATGGCAGCTAATCCAACAAGATGATGAGTACTTACAATACGACGAACAAATCCATCGTCAACGGCGAGACGCTCCATTAGCAATTGTTGGAAGCTTGTCTAATGCGTTGTTTGGAATTTTGGACTCCAACTATGCTAAAGAAATGTCTGCAACGATAAACGGCATATCCCGCAACGAAGAACATCTTCTGCACCTAATTCGAAACCAAACATCGGTAATTGACTCCACTAGCAATATTTTAAAGAAATCTGACGATCAAATTCAACAACTACACAAGCAAATAAAATATTTATATAGCCAGCAGGACAACTTTACAAAGTCAGAATCTCACCATGCAATAGCCGAAATGTTTAATGCGATGTCCGGTCGAGTACTTATGGCTATGCAGGATTACCAACGAAATCAAGAGCTGTTTTTAGATGTACTGACGGACACACATCATGGACAGCTCAATCCTCTTCTGCTGTATCCGTCTCAGCTGCAACAACAACTGAGAGCAATCAAAGACCATCTCCCACCAACGTTACAAGTTCCCAGCAAGAATACCATTGAGATCCTTAAACTCATCTCTGTGGAAGCACGCATCACGTCAACTGAGATGATTGTGCGTCTTAAGTTACCATTGACTAATCAAGAACCATTCGAATTGGTACATGTGACTCGACTACCTATTTTGGGAGGCAGTGGAATTTTCATGTTGGAAGGGACAATCGAGTATATAGTCACTAATCTACATCGAGACAAATATTATTCGTTATCAGCAGGAGAATTGTCAACATGCACTGCATTCA